>OX387385.1:4598072-5198072 GCA_947563715.1 Lycia hirtaria | reverse complement strand
AGGAGTAAGACTGAGCAATCCAAACTTCTGTATTCGCACAGAGGAATCCAAATTATCGCCTAAATAAGGCAGAAGCGTAAAACAATCACAAATAAAATTGTCAGCTTCGAAATACAACCTTTAATTATTTTAGTTTCCAAAAATCACTACAGATATCAACATTTCGCAATTTAAATCCAATGAGCAACGCTTAAACAAACCGTGATTCAACACTTTTTGTTGGCACGCGAAAAAATATCATATTATAAATTTATCTTACATGCCTTTGAGTAACACGAGTGCCAAAGGTTCCCTGATCGGAAAAACGTCAAGTACTTAACAATTTGCTTTGTTCTTTGCTTTGGCTTTGTTCTAAAGCAAGTGGAGCAGAGATTATCGATACCCTCACGATTGGAGCAAAGGTCGAAAGTTGGCATTCTCAAATGTCATTTCAATGAATAGACGTCAATCGGTTAAGGTTTTCGAGACTTGCGTGCGGCTAATGTTAGCCAGAGCCATAAAGGGTTGCAACAATGAGCGACAGCACTCAAGCTACAAGGTTTGTATTTTACGAGTTCGGCGAACAAAGAACATGCGTTCAATGAAGCATTGTTTGGTTTGCATTCTGAATAGCAATCAATTTGGTGTGAGTATGAACAGAAACCATAAATGTTAAGTTATCGGATTGGCAATCGATTCATATTTTCGCAAGTGACTACATACGAGTATTTCAAAATCAAAATAGTAATTTACGGGCTAGGAATTTGACTACAGTTTGATGTCAAGTGACGATATGGTAAAAAATGATATGCCAGCTTAGCCTGGACTGGTATCACAAAATGTTCAAATCTATCGGCACCAGATTAGGTTTGGAATTTACATCTTCCTCTCTACCATTTACGTACAGAATGACAGATTAATATAGATTCCTAATCGATTTTAACGGATTGTGAATAATGGTCCAGACCAGAACACAACATTAATTTTCTATACAATTTGTGTGAACTGTGATTCGTCATGGGAATTTTTTCACAGGCAAAACATAGCTGGAAATACATGTTTACCCATGAGGCCTTGATAATGAAGATAGTTGGTTTCCCCAGATACGATATGGACCGCTACGGCATGGTATTCCGCGGCACTCCCCGCCAGGTCGACGTGATCATCGTAGCGGGTACGGTCACCAACAAAATGGCGCCCGTCTTCAGGAAGACATACGACCTGATGCCGGATCCTAAATGGGTGGTCTCCATGGGCAGTTGCGCAAATGGCGGAGGATATTACCATTACACGTATTCCACTGTACGAGGAGCGGACCGGATTGTTCCGGTAAGCAAGTACTTGGTTACATTATATTTTATCAATCAATCAATCAATAACACTTTATTGACACCACATAAAGTAATAAGACAATAAACACATAAGAAAATGGCACAAAAGGCGATCTTATCGCTAAAACCGATCTCTTCCAGACAACCTTGGGATGTGTTGGAAAAGTATATGTAAAGGTGGGAGGTGGTGTTGGATTCATGAGATACTCGTAGACAAATTAAGTTTAAGAAAAGAAAATAAGTAATTTTTAAAATAAACTACTTAAACTTACTAAATAATAATACATACACAGATACTTACATACATAATTATATAGTATAGAGTAGTAGATTATAGAGTAATTATCCTTATTTTAAAAGTGAATACTTCTTTAAACGCGCTGATCACTTTCTTTTGTGGGCATTGAATAAACCTACCCAGGTTTATTCAATGCCCACCAGGAAAAACAAAATAATTAAAATTATTGTTTTTTACATAAGTTTTAAAAAATATTGATTATGTAAAAAGATATTAAATAGATGCCAAATGTCGCTAATACACGCGCACATTTGATTGGTAGATGTTTCTATAGTGTCATTTTTATTGCACTTGAGTTATTGCTAAGATTACAGTGTTTATCTACTTTGAGAGTGGTGACGAGATAAATTCTAGCCTAGCAATACTCCATGGAAACTAACAAAATGTATGAAATAAAGAAATAACACGAAAAAAAACAACTCTGGGCGTCTACCTAAGTAGGTACGTAAACCAACTATTTTTGAGGTCGGTGTCTATGGAGGCCTTAGTTGATGATAGTTATTTAATTTGAAATATCTTCATATATTTTATTTTCTATGAAAAATCCCACTCTTAAATACAGTTATATTCCCTTTGTAATGTACCTACATCATAACCTGTGATTAGCAAGAGTTAGTGCACAGAATTCGCCCTATTACATAGGACCAGTTAGTGTTAAAATTATAAAGTGATTATGCCACGTTTAAATTGTAAATAAAATGTATAACGTATTAAGGAAACATGATTTTTACTTATAATATAGAGTTTTTTTTCACTAACCACTTTGCCACTCATCTATACAAATAAATAATTGAAATCAAATAGTTTTTGATATGAGTTCAAATCGGACCTACGAAAAGAGCATCGGGGCGTTTCTTTATGGTCCGAATCGACCTATTCCAAAATATGTCTTGGGCCATTCGCACCGCACCAACCACTGCGGTGCGAATCGGCCCATTCAGAAACAGTACATGGGCGATTCGCACCGCGGTTCGAATCACATGCGGTGCGAAACGCCGAAGTACCCATTTTAACTGGACTTTACCACTACTGAAGTTTTGACGTGACAACGTCTAATAAATCGATGAACTCCGGCTGCACGCACGAAAAAGTATGACTCATTGTCCCGTTACGCGTGACGCTCATTGCCCCGTTACATCATCATCATTTCATCAATGTTTTGTTATGAAGTTGTCACGTTAAACTATCGTCCGTAAGCCGACTTTACAGACAACCAATTTTTTGAGTATTGAGCTGCTGAAATGCACAGTTCTGAGTGACATTGGGACTGTTATATTGTTTGCAAGGGTAACGCTTAACATCAGACGAACATCTGGTTCGTCTATCACTTAGTTGTATAAAAAAAAACGTTATTTTCCAATCACGAGCACAATGGGCAACTGTAAGACAATTTCATTCTACCGTTCTTTACACAATTCTGTTCTTTTCCCCGTTTCAACCCCACGCGTTAGGGTAATGACTGAGCTGTGAAATCACAAAAAGCAATTCAGAGCGAGAAGTCGACGACCGCGCCACGAGACCCTGTCACCGGTTCGAGCTCCTTCCTAAATGAAAACTTATTAGGCACTTTGTTATTACGATAATATTTATTTATTTAATTAACTAAAACGGTATTCACCAATTACATTAGCTAATATACATTACATACATATAATAATAATAGTCGGCAGCGGAGGACATCCTCGCCGCGCTGGTCTTTGTGGCGGCGGTGACGTCGGAGGCTCGCTTTCCATGCTGCCACTGGAGTTGCGAGGGGTCAGGCAGGACCTCCTCGCTCTCTGAGGTTAAAGGCGATGTTGGTGTCGGCGATGGGGCGAGCGGAGGTCTTGTTGGTGCGCCATTAGTAGCCGCTCTTGATTTGGTCCGAGTGATCATTTATTTATTATACACAAATTTTACACGTAAATAACATCTGACAACATACTGTCATATTAGATGTCATTACATATCGTGAAAAGAAAAGATCAATTTTTAGTTTGTTGTAAGTTTTTAGGTTTTCTTTGAATTATTGTTCATTATTGTTACTTCTTCTTTAGTTCTTTTGATAATACAATGGTTTTGTGATGAATTTGAGCTGTTTAAATAAATAAAAAAATTCACAACGGTACAATGACATGTTGCTTGAGCTGTAGCTTTTTCTTTACTATACCTCTATTGAGCGACAATACGTAGGTTAATAAAAAAACTTTCATATTTTTTTAGGTGGACATCTACGTGCCCGGATGTCCCCCGACTGCCGAGGCTCTGCTGTACGCGATGCTGCTGCTTCAGAAGAAAGTGAAGCGTATGAGGGTCTGTCAAGACTGGTGGCGCCATTAACTTGATTTGTTTTCTTTATTAAAATTATACTTTTGTTTTCAATAATTTTCCAACTTTTACTTTTAATGGACCTGATTTGTTACTTTTATTTGTACTTACATTTACGTGAAGACGCTGGATGCAAGCCGCTTCCAATCGGTCTTTTTGGAAATCCATGGGGGAGGCCTATGTCCAGCAGTGGACTTCTTATGGCTGAGATGATGATGATGATATTACATTTATTTGATTGACCAACAAAAAAGACCATGGATCTAAATCCATCCAGTCAAACAATCCGATGTTTCATCAAGAGATGCTATTTTGTAACATTTTATTTTTCTTTGACTTTGGATGGTATTGTATGTTTGTTTAATTATTTCAGCTCACTATAGCACATTTGACGAATTTTATTATAAACCGTTATTATTTGATTCCATTCATCGACACAAGGGACACGTGCTTCAACCACAAAGTGTCGCATCCACAAGCGTCACAGTGTGTAAAGAATTCGCATAAAACGTATGAAAACTTCATACATGATGAAATTGTACCAATTGTAAATGTAACAATTGGTGGCAATAAAAATATGAATATGAATGAGTATTCACAATCGATAATTTTGTTTTTCTTTTATTTGGTAACTTTGTAAGCCAATAGTATCAAGAACGAAGTACTGCAAAGGAAACAAAAGATAAACGTCTCCTACAATTGAAATTCGTTGAATTAAACATCCCTTTTGTACTTAAAGCTCTCGACTTGCAATTCTAATTGATACCTGGTAGTAGCCAGATACGGATTCATCAGGAAACACGAAACAAAAGGGAGGTTGGATGAACTTCGAAAGCTTGTTTATTTGATACAAAATCATTCATTGATACAAAATCGCCGCAAGAAACCGAGTTTGAAAGATATTTGATGGAGATTTTCTTGGTTCCAAATATAAGGCGTAGCGTTTTGTGATAGGGGCGAAATTTAATTTCGAATCGGCAATATTGGTCACGTAAACGTTTTCCAAGATAAAAAGCGTTTCAGAAACAAGTATTATGAAGAGCGTAGCGAAGTAAAAATTATGTATTTCAATCGCCTTATGTTTAATTGGAAATTTTAATAAGTGCTTATAGACAATGTTTTTGACGTGAAACATCTAATATAGCGGGTCAGACTAAGCGACTTACAAAAAAAAAACGTTACTTAAGTTTGATCAACGTCTTAAATCCGTGTCAATTCCACAATTGGCATTTCGTACAAGCGAGCAGTTGACATATTTTTTTGAGCATTGCTCAAATTAGAGTAATATTTTTTCAGTAAGGCCGTAAATTGTTTTAGTTAGGTGTGTACAAAATTGGTGGTGCGTATCTGGCCCAACACATAAACATGTATATTCAACATTTGCAATGCAATTAACATGCTGGGTACATTGCCAACTGATAATGGGTTTGAGCAATTGTATTGTCATTAGACCTTTATCGGTCTGGGGTAATCGTTATGCTTTCTGTGTAGAAATTGTTTAGTTATGTAGTTAAATAAGTGTAGAGTAAAAAGAGTCAACTTAAAATCTTGTTAGCACGGCGACATATCTCCATCCGCAGGATTACAGCATTGAGGAAAACAAAGAAATTGCTCTACAAAAGAATAACATTAACAATAGACATACATATATATATTATGTTAATTTAATATTTTCTAGTATGTAATTTTTTCATATTTGCTTGACGTCACGCGACATCTTTTTAATGAACCAACTTTTCTATCACCCTTGTAATCGTGATTTTTACAATTAACACTTTTTACCCAACTATATAAGAAGGACGGTTATGTTTTTGTTAAAATCATCAGCGATAACGGTCGCCTGGACCCCAACGTATACCTAAGCTTTTTAAAAAAACGTCTAAAGGTACACGTGTAAAATTCATGTAATTTCATTATACAGCCTTTCCCTTAACACAATGCTTTTCATCGTCACGTTCGCCAAAGCCACATGTCTCGAAAGCCCTCGAATAGATTCGACCGCGTGTTAAACATATTCCCGAGCTCGACAGGGTTTAGCCGCGACCGCCTTCACTCAAGCCGGAATTTAAATTTTAAAATTCCTCGCAACCCTTTCATGTTTAAGTTTCTATTTCGCGTAATATTTTAGGCAAGTTTGCCGCGAACTTTCCGCGGAGCGAGCGCTCGGAAGCGCTCCGCTCAGATTTAATTAAGCGACGCAATTTCATTTCGAAAATTAGAACGTAATTCAACTTTTTACGGGTAAAGTTTGGGGAATCTAGTGAAAAACTTTACGTTAGCAATTTACGTATATTACTTTTTCACTGTCGACGTTTCATTAGGATTCGCCAGATCTAAATCATGGACAATTGGAACTGTGTCATGGAAAAATAAACGGCTGTTAAGTATCGAATAACAAAAACATATGCTTTAAGGTAGCGTTCTGATGGTCACGGCCTTTGCGACTTGCGACGCGTGCGACCATAACGAACATATAAATATATAAATACAAAGAAGTCGTGGCCAACGCAACAGTTGCGAGCATCAGCTGTGACAAATCGCGATCATTCTCTCTATACATATATTACCTAATGTTATCCAGGATCACAACTCACGAATGACGCAACAGTTGCTCGGAGCCGACTCAAGAGGTGTTTGGAGTTGGACTCACGAGAAAGATGGGCATACTCGTATAAAAAGAACGTGAACTCGACGCGATGCGACTATAGCTCGAGAATAATCGAATACATAAAAACTACCATCCTCAACATCAACCTGAAACTCTTGCGCCGAGCAATGGTGAAGTGAATGATTCTTGAAAACGAATAGTAGGTATATCTTGGTGTATAATAGCTTTACTTTGAAAATTTTGACATAGATATATACGGTAGCATCACTGCCGAAATTCCGAACGTCAGCCGCACGCAGCCGAAGCACCCTCGGAATGCTGCCACATTACAGAGCACACACTGAATACTTCAAATTCCGAGCTCAAATCAGTGACGAATCATTACGAAATCGTGGTCCATTCTCATAATAACTCAACGGATCAAATGATCCAACTTTGAAAGTTTCGAAAGCAAAAGGCCAGATTAATGAGGGTATAAACCTGAATGCGCCATGGCGGATCAACTGGGCAGTTCTCTATGGAAACAATGGCCGGCAGAGCCGTTTTATGGGAGTTTTATTAGACCGAGGGTCGGAGAAACGTGCCTATAAAATACTTATAGCCGCTTTGTTTTATATTTGAAACTTGATTTTTTTATTTGTAGTTCTTAAATATCTGTAGGAAACTGTTCGATAGAGAGCACCAATCAGGCTCAAATAAAAGCTCTCTTGAGTAGAGTGTTGACTGTTTACTCTACTGACAAGATATTAAGGTGGTAATAAGACATAACTACCAACTGAGCTGCGAGGCCAGTCCAGGTCAGTGAAACTAAGTAGGGATGGTCACAAGTATCTATATTAAAATAAATACAATATACCTGACCGTTGAAAACCAGTTTTTGCAGTCCAACTTACGATTTCGTTACGTTTGATACGCTGTTGAGTGTACGTTTTTTGTGAGAACTTTCTCACAAAAAACTTTTTTTTATACACTATAGATCTACGATTGACCACCAACTCGCCTGATGTTAAGCGACGGTGTGGCCGAGGATGGAGCTCGTCGATCTAGAAGATACATGCGTAAAATCGTTGTAAAAGATTATACATGCGCATTCTTTAGAATAATTCTAGTAACTCTAATGATTTCACAAATTCCACTGTTATCGTACTAAAGCCTCAAAATGCATAAACAGAATAAAGATAGGCTCAGTCTCAAGACCAGATGCGAGCCAACTTCGGATTCCTAAGCATCGAAAGCTAGCTCTAGAAAGCCGATCTCAAGTCGAGATTTAGGTTGGCGCGCCGCCAAGTACCCCCGTATGAGTGTAATAGTTTCAGCTCTCGCATGTCCGCTAGAATTCTATATGACCGACGGAACGGACGTGGCGTGTGATTTGTGAAAGGAAATATCGCTCACGTGTGTCACATAAATCATAAAGACTACATGATGGTTAACGAAGAAAAGATTTCTAGATATACTTAATTCGTATTTCTATAGTAAGTGAGTAGAAGGATATTCATAGTAAACCGATTTTGTTAGTACTAGTTTATAGAAGAGAAAACAGCTTCAATAGAATTTTGCCACCAAAGGTCTAGAATCTGAAAAATATGCGGTCACCTAGAAATCCAATAACGGATAAGAAAAGAACCATGAAAAACCCACAGCCCTTAAAATTATTTTCCAAGACTGTCATGAAAATCTAGGTTTGCAGAGAAAGCGCGCGTGGGTAGATCACATTAAGGCGAGGGATACACAGCTTGAAAGTAAAATACAGTGCGATACGTGCCTTCGCTCCCCCATTAGGAGCCCTGGGCGTGGGAAGGAATGGCGATAGTGGCTTTTACGGTATCAGCTATAACCCTATCATGGTTGCTATGTGGAGGTCTTTAAACCTTATTTACAGGGTGCTTGACACCTTAGTGATATATCAGTTTTAAAGCACACTTTATTATTTACTATGCAGCTATTTAGTTGACGCATTGGAAGGAAGTGAAGTGGATTAGTTTCGTAGAAAGCGTACGCTAACTAAAATAGATTAATAAAGTCGCTTCATACTCAGCCAAATAGGATTCCATAATTCCACATATCCCGGAGATGTCATAGGACACATACAATTAACGATATTTAAATTCATCATTCAAATATCTGAACTGAAATGCTTACTTACTTAACTTTCTATAGAGTCACACACTGAATGGACTTATGATTCAAACATCTGCCCGGCCGGGAATCGACCCGAGACCTTATATTTATTAGAAAGAAGCGCCAAAAGCAAAACTACGTTATACAAAAAAGTTACGTAATTGCGTATTCCTAAAAAATAACACCATAATAAGTCATCAATATCGAAATAGACATTGGATTGTAACAATATATTGGATACGATACGCGCGGTTAACGCACCCAGATATAATTGCATAATCTCGTCTGTACTCGATTGTCAACAGATCGTTCCGCAGACTAGGGTTGCCAGGTCGCCAAACCTAATAGCCGGACAGTCCAGCCAGTTTGGCCGGTCATTTGGGTAAAAAGGCCGGACACCCTACATTATTGAGGATTTTGTGTCTCAGTATTAATAGGTACGACAAAAAAATAGTTTGTAAAAAAAATCAAGCTTTTTTGATTATTACCATAAATCTTGTTAAATTCTAATGAAATATCAAGGATATAAAAAAAAAAAACAGTATAGTAGAATATATTATGACATTCAAAGGAAAACTATCTGCGGGGGCGAGCGACCGACCGACAGTCGACTCGCCTGCGCTCGTCCACGCTCGGCGCTCGTTCCTTTGCTAAATAACCTAACAAAAGCCGGACAAGCCAGACACTGATTATTTTGGCCGGACACGCTATCAAAAAGCCAAACTATGTCCGGCTTTATCCGGACGTCTGGCAACCCTAGTCCTGCAAATCGATTATACAGCCGATATATAGAACTACTACAACACCCGGCGCGAGGCTGTCGGCAGACGGTTCGCGTAACACAATTATGTTCGATTGTTGCTGTTTCACACGATGTCATTGTCTTCTTAATCGATTCCGTTATATAACTTGTATTTCCTTGTCAGACTGTGTTTACGCGTTGCTATGGGACTGTAATATATGCTGCACTAGATGACCGAAGTACGAAGTACGCCGTACTTCGTATCACTTATCAATGAGCGGACCCGATATTTTCTCAACGTTTAAACCTTCCCTGGACTACGACAAACATTTCAAAACCAAAATCAGCTAAATCGGCCCAGCCGTTCTCGAGTTTTAGCGAGACAAACGAACACCAATTGATTTATATATGTATATATATATATATATATATATGTATATACATACATATAATAGAGATAACTGCGTTAATTATACTTAAACTGACGTTAAACTGTTTAGTCAATTCGAAATAAAAATTAAGTAATATTTAAGTTTAATACACATATATAAATATATATATATCGTTTTAAAAGCCTCTAGATAAACTAAAATTGAATCACGATCAAAAAGCAAGTGGCAAGCTTATCAACGCCTAATTTTTCAAACAACTTTGATCACGCAAATTTTAAAGTAAGTACTTACATATATACCGTTGTTTGTTTCATGATGGCTGATGAAATTTGCTTTTACACTATTTGAACGAGTTTGAGAACTGTCTGCACTTCAATTTAATTTTGTCGCTTTTTTTACCTGGTCGCCTAAGAGGCTTTCGGCCTTCTAGGCAGCTGACATTCGCAACCAGTTGTCAGAAAAGGATGTTCCTCTTTATCGGCAACTAGTTACAATAGCATAGCAGTACACTACGCACTTTACATCTATTTATTTATCAACTTACAAAAATTAGGCATCGCTTTTAATCACCTTGTGTGACGACTCTAACCTATTAGAGTCGTATAAAGGTTGTCAAAGTCGTTTAAAGGTCGTATAAGCGTCGCGAAAGCCGTGTCAATCAACGGCAGGAAGCGAGTGACGCGGAGGAATCCGGCGGTATCGGAGCTCGTTTGTTCCGACGCTTGATGGGGGTAATCAAATCGTCGAGCGACGGGAAGTCGTTGTCTCCATTCGCGATTGCTGATTAGTTACTGAATGACGGACAATTTTCCAATGACGAAGATTAATCTTGGCTGGAGGTGAAATTGGTTTGTTATGTTTTCATTGCTTTTATAGGAGCACTAAAATATTATGTTTTTTTATAAAGTAATAGTTTTGCGCTTAACCGCCAACTCGCCTGTTGTTAAGCGACGTTGCGGTCTCCGATGGAGCGCGCTTACCTAGAATAAACCAGTAAATTAAATTAATTACTAGAGAAATGTGTGATTGGTGATTACATTACACAAATTATTTAATAATTCTAGGCTTCTAGGCTAGGCTGCGAAATCAAGGTATATTTTAGCTTATACATATTATTATTATTATTATCAGCCTGATATGTCCCACTGCTGGGCAAAGGCCTCCCTATCCTCCTTCCACTCTTCACGGTCTTTAGCTTTTTGTGTCCAGTTGTTGCAAAATGAGTCCAGGCTAATACATAAATTAAATAAAATGTGCAATATTACTGGCGTGCCTCATATTACTTTTTTTAGTCTAAACGGTTTGAACGGTTCAAGGCATTATTAATTATGAATTATTAATGCCTCAAACATTATCAATTAATTTTCATTAATCTTTAATAACAGCGCGATAACAAGTATCTATTTATATGTACATAATAATTAAATAGATACTTGTTATGCACTTTCAGAATCTGTGTTAATCGTTGAAAAATACACGTATCTATCTAATCTAATTCTAATGCAATTCTTGTATATCTCGGAAACGGCTCCAACGATTTTAATGAAATTTGGGTTGTAGGTAGATTAGGGGACGATAAATCGATCTTGCTAGGTTTCATTTTTAGTGAACCCGGGTTTGCTCGTGTTTTCAGTCACAAAAAAACCGAGTGGAGCTCGGTCGCCCAGGTACTAAGAAATAAACTTCCAAAAATATTACCGGAGTTTTTTTTATTTTTATTTTTTTTATTTAATTTTTATCTCCACAGACACCAGGGTCCGTGACCTTTGTCATAATTACAAACTATTGTTTACTAATTTACGGGAAAATTATTATAATTTAATATTATTTATTTTAATTTAAGTACTTATTACTATGTTGCGTGCATACCACGAGCAAACCAGCGACCCGCAAGCAGCACCCGGTCACGAGTATAACGCATGTGCCAGCCATCGCCCTCTTCAACCATATGTTAGGAAAGAGAGCGACCCGCCACACGACGCCGCCACAAGAAGGAGCCTTCGATGGTGAGCATATTACCTGAGTTTCCTAACTTCAGCTTACATGGAGGGTAAGCTGCACTGTTGAGTAAATGCTCCCAAGGGTACAATCGAGCTGTATAATGACTATAGTTGAAATCTCGAAGGTGTGTCTACTCACGACCACGGTTGCCGGAAAAGTATGGGAGGTTTACTCTAACACCCTTGCAGAATTTTTACCTGTAAAGATAAAGAAGAAGATTAGTGAAACGATCAGTTTATTCCATGTTTAAATTAATATTTTAAATTGGGGTAAATGCTATCAAGAACCGTATTCTGCAATTTAGAAGTTCGTATAATATAAGTGGAACTATTCGTCATTTCGTTTTTAATATCCACCTTAAAACGATGTCACTTTTTTCGTTTCACTCGCACACCGACACTTCCGTAATCCCATACAATATATGAACACAGAAAACAGGAGTAATTAGTAAAATCTGCTAAAAATCTATGAATATTTGTAATTTCACATATTTTCTATACATTAGTAATATTCTGAAATGGTAAACGTATCTAAAGAAAATATTGATAGGCTCGTCCTTTGAGCCCAGAATCAGAGCCGTTAAATATAAAAAAAAAACATAAATGCGCCATCTTGCGTGACTTTGATAAAACAAAATTACTGTGCGGCGCGCGCCATTAAATACCTACCCCAAAGTAAAAATATTTTATCGACGTAAACACCATCTAGCGTCATTCATTTATGTCTTACGGCAACGTGAATTAATTTGTTTCATTTTTTAAATAACCATAAATTGATAATATCTAGTGTTTGTAATTTAATTATTACTTATTGATTTACATCAAAGTGAACCCATATTTGAATTGAAATAACCTTGCCAATTTTGAAACTTGTATCGATTACCTCACAAAAGATACAGCCGTTTAAGTGTAGGGACAGACAGACACCGTAGCCTCACGAATAGGCTCCCGCGCCCTTAGTCCCTTAGGTCGGAAGCATTAATACCTATACAATACCTTTATATTTTTAAGGAGCGCAAACTTACAACTGACCCACTGATGTTTTCCTTCAGTTCAATATATAATTTCACGGCTGTTTTATTTCAATTAGCATTCAATGTAAAGTAATTTTAATTAAATTGCTTATGATTAATTAGGTAATTAAATATTAACTCCAGGTTCATGGCGAGTAATTGACGGTAATTACCTCGCTCGGCCGCCGGTTGTTAGGGTGCGTTTACACTACAGGTATTCTCCGCCGCCGACGCCTGTCAAGCAGATTCACCTTGTCATTGTACAAGCTTTGTTTAGTTTAGGGTAAATGGCTGCACTCTGCACTACAACACCTGACGCTATAGATGTGGAACAGCTGTGCCAGCGACCCAAGGCTGTGCTCCGGTACATCAAGGAGCTCAAATGGTTTGGGTAGGCTGATTGGGGGGAATGCACAATACACCCCAAGCGGGACGTCAGTCCAGGCCTCAACTCAAATTAGAATTAGGGTAAATGGCGTTGTGTGTGTCCGTTCAGGGTCATCGGGTCCAATGACACAAATGGTCCATTGACACAAAAGGTCGAGTGCTCCAAAATGAAGTGACGCGCCGCGGAGTTGTATGCTCCTCTGCCCAAATGTCCTATTTTAACCCCCGACCCAAAAAGAAAATTGTTATAAGATTGACGTGTGTATCTGCGCGTTTTTGTGTGGCATCGTAGCTCTCAAACCGATGGACCGATTTTGATCTAGTTGTTTTTATTTAAAAGAGGATTTTATTGTTGACATTTTTATTATTTATTTGACATTTTAGTTATTTGTATTCAAATTTTTGATTTTATTTTATTTGATTTAATTTAATTTAATTGAGTGTAATTTAAGAACTTTATTTGTAATTTGTAATGCTATGACTTATGGTCGAAATAAATGGAATTTGAATTTGAGTTGAGAGTGCTCTTACCTTTACCAAAATCAGTTCAGCCGTTTTCTTGTCGGGAGTTTTTGAGTTTTCTAAGCTTATACTTGTTACCGAGCAATTTATCGTAACGAGACCTGCAATAACGTATTACCGGTATGTATGGAAAAGCAATAAAGTGTGTAATATAGCCTATAGTCAGATGCTGACAATACGTTCAGTGTAAATGCGGCCTTAATTGGAGGTCGCGGTCCAGAGCGGCGATAGATGGAGCCGGAGCGACGCTGCTGTGACTCATTGCAACTTGAGATGCTTCCTTATGAACAAGTCGAATAAGCAATATGGGAAGGAAGCCGATGTAGAGATTAGGAGTAAGATGATCTCATAACATACATACACACAGCGGCATAGCACAGCGGATTAGCAAGTGGAAGTGGCAGTGGACATATCGCGTAGAACTGACGGCCGATAGGGCCGAAAGTTCTCGAATGGAGACCACGAACTGGCAAGCGCAGCGTAGGAAGACCAACCACTAGGTGGACAGAAGATATCATAAAAGTGGCGGGCAGACGATGGATGCAGGCCGCTTCCAACCGATCTTTTTGGAAATCCATGGGGGAGGCCTATTTCCAGCAGTAGACTCACAAGCACAAGTCACAGCCAAACGGCTCAACTGATTTTTATGCAATTTAGTATCTAAGAAACTGAATGACAGACTACAAGTCATCATCTTCATTGAAAAGGGAAAATAACATACAGGAAAAACCGCCGGGCACAGCTAGTAGTCTGTTCGGAAAGAGAAACTGTGGCAAAAAATGGGTACTAGCATCTCGATTGTGTATTTGTGTTATAGTAGTATAAACTAATGAAAGAACAGCAACTCCCTTATTCCCATTTCAGTTCTCTTTCCGACCAGTATTCTACATAACGATTTACAAAACGAATCGACCTGTCGAAACTAAATAGTTCCATTATGTAAAGTACCTAAGCGACCGAGCTCCACTCGGATTTTTTATGAAATCACCACGGGCCTAAACCAAGTGGTGTTCATTTTCTAATGTAGGTGCTTCTTCTTGCAAAAAAATTCGTACGACGCGACAAGTATTTAGGATCGCAGCTTTCTACATTGTTATGTACATGTTTTTAGGTAAGTTTAATAGATTAATGCTGTGGTGAAGATATTTGGGTATTATTCCTGTGCTAGATAGCAACAACGGCACTATATATACTTTTTCCATTTTCCATATTCTGATTATTTCTTCTTTTAATTCTGTATATTTATGAATATTCTCTGTTATAGTTTTCTGTAAGTTATGTGTATTGGGTACTGCTATATCTATTATATATACGGTTTTATTAAATTTGTCTGTTAATGTGATATCTGGTCTGTTGTTGTGTATAGTTTTATCTAATAATATAGCTTTGTCAAAATACATCTTTAATATTATTATTATTAATATTATTTATATTATTTCCACAAGAATTGCTCGTGCAAAGGTAATAGATAGATTATATATATATTATTATTAGATAAAACGACAACTGTTTATTATATGTCGATATATTTCTGGCAATTGATCGTCAGTCAACGACATAGTGCCCCGATACGGTCACGCGAGTTCGAGACGCACTCTAGACGACACCGATCGGTGACTCACACCACTTCCTATAAGTACTATAACAACAAGTATCTATTTTAAGCTGTCCGTAATAGGTTTGATGCAGCCTTCCGATAAAGAAACACGTGGTTGTTGCATAGGAAATCAGCCCGTGATAGCATTATACCATTGTTGTTATAATGCTAGTGTTTGTTATGCTATTACTAATAATTATTTATGACTTGATTAACATGTTATTTTATTCTTTAGTAGGTAAATAGTTCAGAGATGGTTTCATATAAATTTTACCAAAATCAGTTCAGTAATTTGGTTCTTATAACTACATAACTGGAAAAATGCCATCCAAGTAAAGAAATTTGCGTATTTTGAAGTCGGTTGCTTCAGTTTCTTAAACTATATTTTTTTTAATTTATTTAATACGTCATTTTTAGGGTACCGTACCTCAATAGGAAAAAACGGAACCCTTATAGGATCACTTTGTTGTCCGTCTGTCTGTCTGTCCGTCCGTCGGGTGTCAAGATCTTTATCTCGGGAACGCGTGAAGGTATCGAGTTGAAATTAAAACCATATAAGCAGATCCATAGTATCTTGCTGCAGAAAGAAAAATAAAGTTTCTAAGTTTTCGTAAAAAAAAGTTACAGCCGAATATATCGTAAAAAATGCATATTTCGACACTCACAAGGGAATCACAACCTATGGGGTACTTCCCGTTGACCTATAACAATGAAATTTGGCAAAAAGCATTGTATTAGAGTACACATATGGGAAAAAAATTTAAAACTGGACATTTTTAATTTAATCACAAAAAAATAGTGCCTTTATGCAAGGAATGAAGGTCCAAATTTTAAAGTGAATTAAGCGTATCATGTGGGGTATCATATGAAAGAGCTTCAGTAGCATAAGCTAAAAAGGTTTTTAAATATTTTTACGATGTACATTTTTCGGTTTTTGAAGGAAAATATAAAAATATATATGATTTTTCCCCTTTATCTACTAGTTTGTACGGAACCCTCGGTGGGCGAGTCTGACTCGCACTTGTCCGGTTTTTTTAATACGTCATACGGTGTATGGAAAATATCCACCTGCCAAATTTAATTTATGTAGTGCTGATAGCCTCTGAGTAAAATAAAATGCCTGTGACACGCGAACAGAAAGACGGACATGGCGAATTTATAAGACTTCCTCGTGGTTACTACGGAACCCTAAAAAATGAATTATTACCATGTTATTTGGGATAATAAAAATGTGTCCATTGTGCATCATATCCAAATCAAATGGATATATATAAGTATATATCTACAGAATCTGTGCTAATTTGAAATCATTTGTCGTTCCCCCACACAAAATCAATAACGAAAAATATTACCGTCACAGATCGTTTCGATCTCCAATTTTATTTCGATATAAAATACGAATCGAAACTTATATCGTGTCCACTGCAATCTGTGACTGTGATGAATGCTGTCCCAAGGCTGTCTTATATAATATCGGTTTTATCTCGGTTGTTCCGTTCAACTAACAGCTGATTTCAATATTTCGTCCCGTCCAGTTTATTCCTATCATTTCGGTATTTAATGTAAAGATTTTTTTCGGTATTGTTTTTTATACTTTTATTTTGCATTTTGGATCTTTTTAAAGATAAAATCGTGATGACGTCGCAAATTCGTGGAAGGAAGTGAAGACATATTTAACGACACCTCGCACATCAAAATCGGTCAAGCCGTTTAGACTGCAGGCGATCATATAGAAACAAACAAATACACATACATTCCCCCATATATTATACATACAAACATACTGACTTGACTGGCCTTGTGGCTCAGTTGGTAGTGTGTTTAGGTACGTCTACCTGCTAAACTGAAAGGTCGTGGGTTCAATCCCCACCCAGGGCAAACATTTGTGTGATGAGCATGGATGTTTGTACTGTGTCTGGGTGTTTCTATGTATCATATGTATATATTTACAAAAAAAAAAAAAAAAGTATATATGTATTCTATCAGCCATCTAGTTCCATAGTACAAGCTTTGCTTAGTTTGGGCTAGATGGTGTTGTGTGAAATGTCCACAAATATTTATTTTTTATTTATTTATATGTGCATACACTCGAAAAACATAATTTGTAAAGACTATTTCAGACAGGTTAATATATATAAAAGTACTAAAACAATAGATGCCAATAATTCTATTAACGACAGGTGCTTGACTTTGCGCGTTTTACTAAAAATAAACAAATTATTGATTTGTTACTTGTAGCATCGTTTAAAGGCGGCGTGAAAAAATGTGAGTCACTTATCCTTTTTACCCGGCTGCGTAAGAAGGAGGGTTACGTTTTTTGATGTATGTACGTATATAATATGTTTCTATATGACAAAACAGCCTAAAAGCCGATTTGAATGACCGATTTTGATGTGCGATGTGTCATTAGATTCGCCTTCACTTCCAGGGTGTCATAAGCTATATTTAATGTATTAAGTTTAATGTATTCATCTCTTGCAAAAATAAAAAATGCGTTTTTTTTTCGTAACCTCCAACGAAATATTTCGTAACAAACAAGTGATTTTACTAGAATTGTTCTAACGAAAACGCATTTAAAATCTTTTACAACGATTTTACGCATACTTTCCCACAAAAAACGTACACACAACAGCGTATCAAGCGTAATGAAATCGTAAGTTAGACTGCAAAAACCGCTTTTCTGCAGTGGGGTATTATGTTTTTATTTTAATATACATACTTGTTCTTCAATAGTTTAACGTCGGTGTTGACCACAGACATATTTGCATTTATTTTCGTTACGCGTCCCACCTACGGAACCACAGCCATAAAAATTTTTCGCTATTACATCTAAAGTATTTGGTATTGGCACTTTTATTGACATCAGCATACGTCAAGAATCAATGGAAAAATCACCATAGTAGAAGTGAATAGATTTACTTTATTGTACATCCATACAGAGTAACTTAAAGATAGATAATAAACTTTAATGATATAAAAGTATGTATGTATATTAAAAGAACAATAAAATACTCGACTACAGAAAAGCAGTTTTTGCAGTCTAACTTACGATTTTGTTGATTTTGATACGCTATTGAGTGTACGTTTTTGTGAGAAAGTGTGCGTAAAATCGTAGGCGAAGCTTCATTCTACCATTTAACTAAATTATATGCCACTAACATTCCATCCGTTTGTCACACACAAAAAAAAAAAAAAAAACAACCAATTCCAAATGCAACATTATGTAACCTTCAGTGTAACCTGTAGTGTAACCTGTAGTGTAACACTGAAAACGTTTAAAATAGAAATCAAAATCCGCCCAACTACCCGCAAATAAACCTTAGTAACACGTTAAACATAAGACGTAAACATAGACCACTTTTTATAAACCGAGTCCGTTAAAAATACACCGAGTACATTTAAAAATAGACCGCACATAACGTGCAAGAATAACCAACACGTGGAATCCTGAGTGTATAATTAATTAAACCGAATGTTTTGCCTAATAACATATTATAATTTTAAGTGGATATTAATTTGAATAAAATAATTACAATTAACATTTCTGATTACATAATTACGTACTGTGGAAGAAAATATTCGGTGTGTGTTAATTAGGGGTGAAAGGAAATATGAAGGTCAGATGACAATGAACTTTGTTTTTTTAAGCCGTACGTAATTATTTTCTTTTATGGTTGCGACTAGACCCAATTTTCAATTTAAATCTGTTACATTTATCTTAGATATTTGAGATTGTATTGTATTCATCGATTTATATATCGGTGACGTACCTATTCTAGGTATCTGTACTAAAAAGAGTTTTAAGATGAAAGCCTGCGAGTTTTCTTGCGTTTATTTTGAAGACCTTACATATATTTTAAGATTTCACGCACAAAAACCGTTAATCTCTTCCTGCAATATAAATCGGACGATGTTTTCCGGTTTTATTGTGTCCAAATACCGGGCTCGGATCCAACTCGTACAGTATCCAATTTATATCCAGACGCCGGATCAACGAGCGCCACACTACCAGCGTACGAATTATTGCACACTACTCGAAACACTTTATTTTAGTATTCTCATTTAACAAGGTTACACATTTATTTAGATAGCACAACTTAAAATACAAACAGACGATCGAGTAGTTATGGAGGTGGATTGACGAGAGAGAAAGAGATGAAAATTTATTGCGATGTTTTCTCTATCGTCCATCTGAGGTATTAGATAGATAGATAAACTCTTTATTGTACACACCATAAAATTTACTATTAAAAAAATAATAATTAAAAACTAGTGAAACAACTGGCGGCCTTATCGCTAATAGCGATCTCTTCCAGGCAACCTTAAGTATTAAGAGTTTTGTGAATGTGTCTGTAAAGTTTGACAGCTGTCATCCGAAATTAAGATCTCGACGAGAGAGAGAAAGAGATGAAAATTTATTGCGATGTTTTCTCTCTCGTCCACCTGAGGTAGTATTAAGAGTTTTGTGTGATATGATATGTGTCTGTAAAGTTTGACAGCTGTCATCCGAAATTAAGATCTCAAATTCAATTTATTATTTATTTATTAACTGATGATCTAGTGGCCTTAGGTTACATGGTAATTTAGACTGTTATAAGATATGTAAACTGTATGATTTCGATGAAATACTTAAGTTTTCGCGATGGGTATTGTTTGAAATTAAACTTTGGCATCTGTCGAGGCGAGCGAAATCCGATGAAAGTTAAATTTTCTTATTGAATTGCAAATTGCAGCAGTGACTGCAATACACCATCATTATTTTGCAAGTTTATTGAAAACTTGCCAAACAGTTAACCTTCACCCATCGTACATACAATCCATTCACCTTAAATTTAGTTAATTTATCATAATATGTGTGATTCTGACTTACCTGTAACATGTATGTTATTCAAGGTTAATAAATATTCTTATTCTTATATATTTCAACTCAATTTATGTTGCTACTGAGTATGGATGTTTTACCTACGTTCTCACCCGACTGCGCGAGGAGGGTTAAGGTTTTCGAGTGTATGTTTGTATGTTTCTATTCCTATATTACTTCTACAGCATATATGGCTTGACCCATTTTGATGTGCGAGGTGTCGTTAGATTCGTCTTCACTCCTCGAGTGTCAGGGCTATATTTTTTTGTAATAAATAAACAACTGGTTTTACTAGAATTATTCAAAAAAATGCTCATTTATAATCTTTTAAAGCGATTTTACGCATAGTTTCTCACAAATAACATACACTCAACAGCGTATCAAGCTTAAAGAAATCGTAAGTAAGACTTTTTTTTAATATAGACACTTCTTTCGTAATAATAATATAACTGACGAAAAAATTAAATTCTGTACTCTTTCGTCAACTCCAACGAACTTTTCCATTGCAAATAAGTGTTTTACAAAAAAATTGTACAGAATCCCCGCCTAAATACATTTAACATCGTCTTTGCGCATACTTTCTCGTGAAAACATACACTTAACAACATAACAAGCCAAACAATTACACTACAAAAACAGCTATTACCATTATTTTCTTATGATATAGTTACTTGTTATTAATTTAAAAACTCGTGCAACACGCAATGTGGGAGCACCATTATTAAATGGCAAAGGTTAGACTTGGTGTCATAGGATCACGAATGCGTTGAACGCGTTGAAACGTAACGACTGTCTGGGCAACGCCCGGTGAAGACAACTAGTCTATTTATAGCGACTCTCCTATACAAATAATAACAGTAAGAGCATTTGCCCTACACTGGATTGTTTAAACAAAACAGACCTTGATCACAGAAGACATAAATTTGACAGTAAATTAAAAAAATTGTGGCCAAGACCGACTGCCTTATCGGCTAACTGTCTCAGGCAATGGAACTTCGTTCTCATCGAACTCAAATTCGTCACTGTGGACTTCATTAACCGTTTTGATTTGTTTATTCGACGACGAAGTTCATAATGCCTACTAGCTGTCTTTTACTGGCAATGGTCATGATGAACACTGTCAGTGTCATTAAAGTTAACCGATAAGACGGTGTGTCAAATACATTAGCGTTTATTGCTAATGGTATATCTAGAGCACTTAGCGAATTTTGTTTGTGAAGTCGACTTTAAACAATAGGCCAGTAATTTTTTAATTAAATGTTATACGTATTTATCACTATATCTAGAAAACGTAATTACAAAATGTTCAAAATATTTTTCATTGAAACTTTTTACTACTTTCATTTTAGTCTGGTATTAAAAAAAAACGCATACAACACATCTGAGAAAGTGATATATTACAAAACCTCGGTTTCATCTTTAAAATAACTACACAACGATATCACTCACTAGGAGTTGCGATTTGAAAAAAAAAACTATCCTTGAACGCGAATTTCGAATTGAAATCCCACACTTAGGCCCTCTGACAAAGTACACCTAAAAGAAGTTTTCACTCACTTCAGTAATAATTTTGATTTGCACGTTTCAGGAGTTTGCCTTACTGTCTCTACGGTGTCACACTTATCACCAGACCGTTTCGGGGACACGGTCTAGGTCGAAATTGTCCATGAGCAAGGTCGAGTTCTTTATGAGTTATCGAGTACGCACATGTGCTGCCCTGCCGCTGGAGCCAATCAAGGTTATGTATTCAATATTTTATTATCATCGTTGGCCTATTTTACGAACGTACATTATTATTACTATTTATGTAAAGAGGGATAGAAAAAGTACATGACCTAGACACATAGCACGTAGAACTGACGGCCGATGGGGCCGAAAAGTTCTCGAATGGAGACCACGTACCGGCAAGCACAGCGTAGGAAGACCAGCCACAAGGTGGACAGAGGATATCATACAAGTGGCAGGAAGACGCTGGATAAAGGCCGCTTCCAACCGATCTTTCTGGAAATCCATGGGGGAGGCCTATGTCCAGCAGTGGATTTCTTGTGGCTGAGATGATGATGATGAGACATACTTTTAGGTAAACATATTTTTACCCGACTGGGTAAGAAATATGGTTATTACTCATATGCCCACGGAAAACAAATAATCGTTGGGTTATGTTTATCAAAAAACACATTTATCATCCACAGTCTTTTCTATTACAATGATGGGTATAAGCCTCTCTTTTATTATACCATCTGCCTTGATCCTGTGTCAATAGAGTCCAGGTTCGATGTGGAAGACGCCGTGGAAGAGTCTGGGAAAGTGCCCACTGCCTGGTCGTAAGCGCTAAAGGGGGAACCGTGAGGTTTTAGTCGGTAGGGGCAACACTGGTATCAAGCCCCCGATATAATCCGCCAGTCCCCCCGGGGCGGATGGTATGCGTAAATGCATTTCATTATTTATTTAAAAATATTATTATTTATTATTGATATAATTTAATATTATTTATTTGAATTTTTTATTTAAAAATAGGGTTCGACATAGACACAATATCGTTTACTCATCTTGCAGCTGAACGACCTACGCTCCGCTTCCCTTGTTTTGGCCACCACTCGGTCACAACCTTACATACAGTACCTGTCATCACTCTTCTACTAGTCACAAGATGTCCAGCAGTGAACAACTGACCGAGATGATGAGTATTTAATTTAGTAAGTTGAACCTTGGATCGTATTAGCGGAAACTTTACAATTCGTCGACACATCCTGTTATCCTACGGCTTCTAATTTTAAAATTTCATCGCGTAATATTAATTATTCTGAGCTCTATGGCTAGGATTCGTTCTATTTTGGAATTTTGGACGGCGACGAGACGGACTAGCCACATCCCAAAATTAATTTTAAGTATAATTAAAAAATCCTTTCGTAGTGGTTACTTACAGTACACAAGGAACTACTGTATACAGTTTCTCAGTCACTCAGAACAAAGCTTTATATAACCAAGTGAGCGAAGCGAACAAAAGTTTACGCGTCAATTGCAAAACTTCTCTCTTCTGTCCAGATGTTAAACAATGGTCGTGCATCGCTCTACGCGAGGACCATTATGTATTCATAATGTTGTTGTTTCAGATCGGTCAAAATTATAAATAAAACTGAAACGAGATAACTAGTACAGACGGGTCCGGGGTCACTAAGGTCGCACGTTATATATATTGGGTCGCGACTCGCGACCTCCGTGAACCAATCAAAATTATAAATAAAACTGAAACGAGATAACTAGTACAGAAGGGTCCGGGGTCACTAAGGTCACACGTTATATATATTGGGTCGCAATCAACTAACATAACATAACCAATCAAAATTATCACGCTCTGATGGGCACGGATAACGTATCAGTGCATATACCGTGCTGAATGGAGAACAGTTCAATAATGAGGTCCAGTTTCATTTTATTCTGTATTTAAGAATTAAGGCGTGAATACATGAACGCCTTAATTCTTTTTGGCAGAGGGTGCGCATCAGAAATACGAGCGATAAAAAAAATTGTGAATTAGAAATGAAGAGTTCCGTATATACTTAGTCTTGCCATAAATATTGTCACGAAGAAAAAAAAATTTTTTTTATTGCAAATAATATTTATTACTTTTACAGTGTGTTAGTTTAATACATAAATATAAAACAATTTAAAATATAAAAGCTTATTCGAAGTGGTCTCCATTGGCTGCAATACAGTCCTTTAAACGTTGAGGCCAGTTATCAATAGAAGCACGCACTCTTTCCATGGGAAAATTCTTCACTGCCAATCGTATGGATTGTTTTAGGGACTCCAAATTATCATGGGCGTTTAGAGCAAGCCATACTCTCTAAAACTGACCATAAATCATAACCCAGCGGATTAAGATCAGGACTAGACGACGGCCAGTCTTCAGCTCTGATGAAGTCCGAAACGTTCACTTCCAACCAAGACTGCGTGGACCGAGCTTTATGACCTGGCGCCGAGTCTTGTTGGAAGGACCATACTTGGTTATTGAACATGGTGTTGTTAAGGGGCTTAACTACCTTCTCAAGAATGGTATTTTGATACACTTGTGCCGATGTTTTGATACCTTTTTCACAAAAATATGGCTCAGTCACTCCTTCATAGCTAACACCCCACCAAACCATCACTGAAGTCGGATAATGCCCACGTTGCACTCTGTCGACTAATTGGGAAGCTTCCTTAGAGCTTTGAGCATAAACACGGCCATTTTGTTTGTTAAAATGTTGCTCAATTGTAAAGATTTTCTCATCCGTAAACAAAATTTTTCTGTGACCTCCCTTTGCGTACCGCTTCAGTAGTTGTTTCGATTTTACCACCCTATTCTTTTTTAAATTATCAGTAAAAAAATGACCAGTGCGTCTCTTATAGGCTGCAAGTCCTAAGTCGTCTTTTAAAATACGCGACATGGTTCTGGGTGCTATCTTCATCTCCCGAGATAAAATCTTTTGCTTTCGGACAGGATTTCTTCGAATTCTTTCCCTTACTGCTTTGACCACCTTTTTCGTACGAACACTACGTGGACGGCCAGATCTTTTTCTGTCACAAACAGAGGAGGTCTCATTGTACCTATTAATAGCCCGGTACACAAACATTTGACTAATACCAAGCGTATGGAGAGTTTTGAAAATTGCATTTGGCTCCATACCAACTTTGTGTAATGCAATCACAGCGATTCGGTTCTCTTTATCATCTCTTTATCAGATTCCAAATTCAAATGTAATATCTTTCTTATTTTTAACTGTAACAGTATATATGGCCAGACTAAGTATGTACACGTACGAAAGTACGAAAGTCACCAGCAAGCACAGCGGATAGCAAGTGGGCCCGGAAACCTCTCGAGTGGAGACCATGCATAGGCAAGTGCAGCATAGGATGACCAACCACAAGATGAACAGACGACCTCATACAAGTGGCAGGAAGACGCTGGATGCAAGTAATTTCCATCGGTTCTTTTTGAAAATCTATATCCAGCAGTGGTTTTCTTGTAGCTTAGATAATGATCTAGAATTGTATACCAAAGGTAGTACAAGAGCAAAATAGGAGATAACTTTACGTAGTATACCGCCAGTAGAAATGCAGGCTTGTACAATGTACACGAAACTAAATCTAACCAAATGAAAAACAAACCGTATCCTGAACAAATAACACCGGCTTGCACAAATTACTTATTCTCGTTCTCTCCCTTCGCAAATACCTTCATAAAGGTGTGTACACACCGAACAAACGAACGTTAACAAGCAAGATAGAGTAAACGAATATGCGTGGATATTACGACGAAAGCAAGCAAACCCAACTTCACTGGGGACTTAAAACATGAAAAATATGAAAAAAAGATATATAAACAAAAATAAATATGTCTATTGTTTTATTCGAACGTCTTTGTCTACGTGCTTTCAGTCATCAACCATTCTTTACAAATGTCATTATGTCAGTTAACCCATAATTATGATGAGGTGACACCTAACAGTGATTCTTTCATTTTTGTAATTCAGTGTTGCAAAATAAACTATTTCTTACTATATTTTACGGAAGTAAGTATTAAAATTAGCGAAACGACTTCAGCCTTGCCTATAACAATATAGTGACACTCTGAATTTTCTGTTTCAACATAAATTTTAATTTGGATGGAAATTTCGCTGAAAAGGTTGCTCTTCAATCTCGCAATGGTGTCTGTACACACCCGAATATGAGAGCGGGCATGCAGAATCGATGAACCTTACTCGTTGGCATTCGTTCGCCGTCGTTCACTTGGTGTACACCAACCTTAACAAGAACTTCCTCGATCCATTACCGAGCATGACAGTAGAATAAAGAATTCTAAGAGTTAATCATACCCGAAATATTGCGCGAAATCGAGAAACGAGTGGTTTATCCATTCTCATCAATCACTTTACGAGTACAACAAAAGGCACATTACGGTGTACATTTACAAGCTACTTGTTTCTGAGTGCTTTGATGTGCTCTTAGAGTTTTTAGAACTTTGAAAGTAATAGATTAATAGCTATCATACCAAATAGTATATAAAAGTTATTTTACTTTAAAATAAAACCGGACAAGAGCGAGTCAGACTCGCCCACCGAGGGTTTCGTACAAACTAGTATATAAAAGGTTTTTGGAACGAAGTTCCTTATCGCGCGGGGGAAAAAATTAAGATCAAAAGTTGTAACGACACTTTTTGCTATAGTTGTAAGCCGTGCGGCGTGCGCGTGTTTCTCTGTCTGTCTCTCTCTCTCTCATAGAAAGCAAGCCAGTTATTTTCGTTTCGTCTTTCTATTTCGCATTGAACAGTGTGGTGTCGCGACGATTATTTTTGTTGAGTGTATACAGGTTTTTGTACATAATAAATAATAAAAAATAATAACAATAATTAATCCTGACAGTGTTTCTGCACAAATTCCGGATATTGCTGATGGAGTTAGGTAAGTAGAGAAACTTCGTTCCATCCGGGTGTCTCAAGTTTTTTTTTTTTAAATATTTTCCTTCATAAATCGAAAAATTTTCATCGCAGAAATATTTAAAAACCTGTTTTGCTTGTGCTAATTAATCTCTTTCATTTGATACCCCACATTAAACCCCGGTTAAAGCCACTTAAAATTTGGACCCTCCTTCCTTGCATAAGCACCCAAATTTTTGTGATTAAATTAAAAATGTCCAGTTTTCGGTTTTTTTCCTTTATGTGTACTCTAACACAATGCTTCTTGCCAAATTTCATAGTTATAGGTCAACGGGAAGTACCCCATAGGTTTTGATTCCCTTGTGAGTGTCGAAATGTGCATTTTTTACGACATATTCGGCTGTATTTTTTTTTACGAAAACTGAGAAATTTTATTTTTCTTTCTGCAGCAAGATACGATGGATCTGCCGTATATGGTTTTAATTTTAACTCGATACCTTCACGCGTTCCCGAGATAAAAGTCTTGACACCCGGACAGACAGACGGACATTAAAGTGATCCTATAAGGGTTCCGTTTTTTTCTTTTGAGATACGGAACCCTAAAAATGATTTCATTACGTTATATTTCTTACATGGGGATCTTGGAATAAAAGTTAAGCAAGAGCAGCACCGGCAAGTGCAGCGTAGGGAGACCACGAGATGGATAGACGACATCATGTAAACGGCAGGAAGACGCTGGATGCAAGCCGCTACCAATCGGTCTATATGGATATATTTTTGATAGAGGCCTATGTCCAACAGTGGACTTCTTATAGCTGAGATGATGATGATGAGATATAACTAAGCATTTTAAAGTTTGAGCAAAAGAATATAAGAAAATTAATTTTCATATTTTCAAGTTTTGTTCACTTTTAAGTTCTAGAGGTCACGTCTGCCTGTTTTTCTACTTTGAGTCCAAAACACTGTTGCCAAACCAAGTGTCCTAAGTAGAAACATGACTTACACTTACTTTGTTAAATAGAAAGCCCACTTAAAACGGAAGATGTAGAAGATATTGGATCTCATCCAGATGTTTTGTCGCTAAACACTGGAAGATAAGATTTGGCACGACCGACTATTTGCAACGCCCGGTAGTCAATATCTACAAAACCAAAGACAGTTTTGCTATCATCAAACAATAGTATAAATCTTAC
The DNA here is from genome assembly GCA_947563715.1 of Lycia hirtaria. Classification (NCBI taxonomy): domain Eukaryota; kingdom Metazoa; phylum Arthropoda; class Insecta; order Lepidoptera; family Geometridae; genus Lycia; species Lycia hirtaria. Next base: position 5,170,303 of record OX387385.1, on the reverse strand, counting down.
TATCTTTTTGTTAAGGTTGAAAATTGTAATGCTTACAGCGGTTTAGTATCAGTTGACGTTGTAGTTTTCAGTGCCAAGTTCAGAGAATGGGAGTCACAGCAGCTGTCGCCCGATATTGTTTTCTAAATCGTTATACAGTCTGTGTTTATTTGGCAAAAGTATTTGTTGATATGCGGTTTGAAAAGATAAAGGTAAGTGTAGCAACAATTGCTCATTCAACCTGCAAGATACAATTCCAAAGACTCAAAAATGAGGTGTATTTTTTTATTTATACAAAGAGAACCTGAAAATTGCTATGCTCGGGGTCTCTGCGAGATCGAATCATAAATGAAAAGATTCATAGACGAAGTAAAGTCACCGACATAGCACAGAGGATTAGCTAGTTGAAGTGGCAGTGTGGAGAGCACTACAGGTAGAACTGATGGCCGGTAGTGCCGAAAACTTCTGCAGTAGAGACGTGGCACCGGCAAGCGCAGCGTAAGACAATCAACATAATTATAAAATAACAACGAATATTATACAAATGACGGCAAGATGCTGGTTACAGGCCACTTCAAAATTACGGGAAGATGCTGGTTACAGGTTACAGGCCACTTCAAACGGTCTTTTTGTAAATCCATGAAAGGTCTATGTCCAGCAGTGGCTTGTAGCAAAAGCACTGCGCTAGTCTGCAATATGATATGCTGATAAATCTACCCTCGGAAATTTCTCTGAAATCTTTGTATGCGTGTGTAATATATTTATCACAGAAATTATTTAATTAACAGTCACTACAAATCTGTACAGTAAATAATAATTATAGTTAAAAAAAAAATAAGCAACCGACTTCTCATGGATGCCATTGTCAGAACTGGACCAATTTGAAATTGAACTACACGGGAAGTACCAGCTTTCAAATAAAAAAAGAATAGTCAAAATCGATTCACCCAGTCGAAAGTTTGAGGTAACAAACATAAAAAACAAAAAAAATACAGTCGATTTGAGAACCTCCTCCTTTTTTTAAGTCGGTTGAAAATGCATGAACTCTATTATGCATACATATATCCAAATTATGCAAAGTTCAGAATTTGAAAACAAACAGTGACACAAAGTAGAACTATAATTTCACTAGCAAGTTTCCGAAAGAACGCGTGCCGGCTTCTCATAAAAAAAGTAAAGTAAAAATATATAAAAAAAACACGCATAATGAATAACGTCAATTTACATAATTATGCATTAACGTGTTAACACACGAAAGGCATTATGCGAAAGTATAACAATATATTAGCATACAAGATATACACATATGGTCGAGATTATGCAAAGAGATGCGTGCAAGTTGACCGTCGATGGAAACTTAGGCTCTATCAGCATCTTATCTGATTTGACTGGCCTTGTGGCTCAGTTGGTAGTGTGTCTACGTCTACCTGCTGAACTGAAAGGTCGTGGGTTCGATCCCCACCCAGGGCAAACATTTGTGTGATGAGCATGGATGTTTGTTCTGTGTCTGGGTGTTTCTATGTATCATATGTATACATATATTTAAAAAAAAAATATGTATGTATTCTATCAGCCATCTAGTTCCATAGTACAAGCTTTGCTTAGTTTGGGCTAGATGGTGTTGTGTGAAATGTCCACAAATATGTATTTTATTTATTTATCTAAAAACTAACAAACGAAACCCTTATATTACGTACTATAATAGGTCATATACTCCAGTGCAGTGACTGTCAGGGGCGTTAAATACTTCAGCAAGCCGTCATTATATAACATTCGGTTCGGCAGTATTTGTTGAACTACTAGGCCGGCCTGTAGCAATTTCTATACATGTACTTTATTTGACTAAGGCCGATCGGGTTAATTCGGTACAAATTTTCTATGGTCTTCGTAAAGAGCCGACAATAGCCAGAAAAGCTGTGCAAATAAATAAAAATTGAATATTATGGCAGTCATTTTTGGGAGGTAAAAAGACTCCCGATTGATCTTTTTTGATGTGACATTAACTCATAACAAGTATGAGGAAACTGAAACCTAAACAAAACAACGTTAGATACGATTGTTTGGTATGTCATCATCATCATCATCTCAGCCATAAGAAGTCTACTGCTGGACATAGGGCTCTCCCATGGATTTCAAATGAAAATTGAGAAGCGGCTTGTATCGAGCGTCTTCCGGCAGCGGTATAGAGTCATCTGTCCATTTCGTAGCTGATCTTCCTACACTGCGCTTGCCGGTGCGTTGTCTCCACTTGAGAACTTTTCGGCCCTATCAGCCATCAGTTCTACGTGCTACGTGCAACTTGCTAATCCGCTGTGCTATGTCGGTGGCCGGTATTTGGTAGGTACTGTTATCATAATATAGATGTCTCAACTGTATTTATTAACAGGCATTTCACCAAACTCTAATCTTGGCTCGAGGTACAAGCTCGCGTAGCAAGCTCGTACAGCTTACTACATCGATATTCAATCAAACAACTAAGTTGTGGTGATTCCAACTGTCAACAAACTCTCGAGAGTCTATCTACACCGAGTATACTAGGCATTAAGACTTTCCAGACAAAACTACGAACGAGATAGAACTTCGATTTGAGGGTTCGACAGTCTTGAAAACAGATAAGCATCAAAAATTTACTCTACTTAAACAAGTACTATTGATTGAATCGGTTTGTAGTTCATTGCAATGCCCCAACACCAGACCATGATCGCTTTGCTTAGTAAGTAAACCGAGGCGACCGAATGCGGTATTTTACTGTTGCATACAAGCAGTTCGGACCTTAATGAAGCATAGAAGAACTACAAATTTATAGCCAGTTCAAAAAACCGGACAAGAGCGAGTCAAACTCGCCCACCGAGGGTTCGGTAGTACTACAAACTAGTAGATAAAAGGGGGAAATTATATTTTTTTCATATTTTCCTTCATAAATCGAAAACATATACATCGTAAAAATATTTAAAACCTGTTTTAGCTTGTGTTAATTAAGCTCTTTCATATAATACCCTATATGAGACGGTTAAAGCACTTTAAAATTTGCATCCTCCTTCCTTGCATAAAGACCCTACTTTATGTGATTAAATTAAAAATGTCAATTTTTCGGAATATTCCCTTTATGTGTACTATATGACAATGCTGCTTGCCAAATTTCAAAGTTATAGGTCAACAGGAAGTACCCCATTCCCTTCGTCTTGACAGACAACAAAATGATCGTATAAGGGTTCCGTTTTTTCCTTTTGAGGTACGGAACCCTAAAAATTACACACATGCAACGATACTTTAGTGATCCGAAGATACTTTAGTGCGCAAAACACTCAAAAATATCGCTTATAGAAGGACGCGTTTTGCATTTCATATCCACACCCCATTAACAGCTTTTCACCAAGTGGTCAGAGCACGGCTCACTAGCGGTGCAGTGCACACTAGTGTTGCGCGATGTGCTACAGCAGGCTTAGACGAGTAGCAAACGTTTCTATTTCTACAAACGCTTACGCTACGAAATGGTAAGAAACGGTCACGTGCCGTAACCGTAACGTGACATTTCGTCAGGTAATGTCAATCCCATACATTTAAATCCATAGAATGCCATTTGTCTAACCCCCCTGCCTCCGTACCACAAGCGTTCAAGCAATCTTATTTCAATATTACTTTGACCTTTGTCTCGCTCTTACTACAGTAAACCGAACAAGACAAAAGTCAAAGTAATATTGAATTAAGATTGTGGTAAACCCCCCCCCTGGTCAGACATATCGAACGCTGCTAGTCTGACACTGAGGCGTGGTAACGGACGATAACCTTTTAAATAAGTTTACCTCGATAGCAGCAGATGCTATGTGCCGATGTTCTTGTTTAAATGTTTAAAACTCAGCGGTGAAAGTGGAATCTTACCTGTGAAAGAAATAAACAGTATGTAAGTGTTTAGAGATACTAAAATAAAATAGAGGTATTATAAGAAGTATGTTTTTATCATTTATATTGTCTGGAATCTCCATCACAAGGTTGCCTGGAAGAGATCGCTTTTAGCGATAAGGCCGCCTGTTGTTTTCGCTAGCGTGTAAGCTCTCTCTTGTTAATTAGTGATTTAGTATAGTGTTGTAAACAATAAAGAGTTTATCTATCTATCTATGCCCTTAAAATAATTTGCTGAACGAAAGTTTAATTAACTTAAAACTGTGTCTTTATGACGTTAGTCCACATCCATAGACAGATTTTAGACAATGTTGCCAGAGTTAATCTTTTTAATCGCCGTGCTCGGAGAATGAAATTTTTCTATGCATCTATGGAGCTTTTCTATTGTTGTGACATATTATGTTCAGTACATTTCAGTTCAGTACTACTAGATATATCCAAAACTTCCAATACAAATATTGAAATTAGACAACGTTTATGCGAATCTATTGCCGTAGCAAAGGGGATACTGAACACAACAAATATCTAAATATGTTATAAGAAAAACAAAATACCAGATTGCAGAAAAGAAGTTATTGCAATCTAACTTACAATTTCGTTACGCTTGCTATAAGCTGTTGAGTGTAAGTTTTTTGTGAAAAAGTATGCGTAAAATCGCTGAAAAAAAATATAAATGCTCATTCTTTAGAATAATCTTAGTAAAATCACTTGTTTATTACGCTATGTTTTATTTTTGCTAGAGATGCATTATTATTATTATTACAAAAAATATAGCCTATTACACTCGAATACATTCAAAGATACATACATACACTCGAAAAACATAACCCTCCTTCTTACGCTGTCGGGTAAAAATCAATAACAAACTTTCCTAGAAAATTCCTCAACTTTGTAAATAATGAAATTAAGCATAATTAACCGATATAATCGCAATGCAGTGCACTAAGCCAGGGGTAGGGGGTTGTAAATATAACATTTAAGTGACGCTAGACATGCGAGGAAATGGACTGAACGTTGGTTGTCGCAAGGGAAACTTGCGACAACCAACGTTACGACAACGGTAAAAGTCACGACGAACAATTTCAAAATTGCTTGAAGCATAGAATGAAATATTTTTAGATAAATACTTCCTTGTTTATCATTTGACGTGTAACATATTGTTTGTTATGAATAAATATGAATGAATGAATGAATGAACGGTGCGGATAGCTGCAGAATATTATTAAAACAAACGATATTATTAAGACAGATGGCATGCAAATTTAATGACTATTTAAACAATCAATCCAATCAGTGACACTTTATTGATGCATGATAAAGTAATAAGACAATAAACACATAAGAAAATGTCACAAAAGGCAGTCTTATAGCTAAAAGCGATCTCTTCCAGCCAACCTTGGGATATGTTGGAAAAAATATGTGTAAAGGTTTATGGTGGTGTTGATTCATGAGAGTACAAATCAAAGTTAGAGTAACTAAGTTAGAGTACTTTGAGTAATGCTGTCCTTTCGAGAGTTGAACCTGGACTTGGAAGAGGCTTCCTAAGTGGGTTTTTGATTATTGTTATAATCTGGGTCTCTTTAAATCGTTAGTAAAGTTGAGTTCGCAAACCTAGGAAAATAAACCCCTATTAAAAAATATTAAAGGAATACCGATGAAAAATACGAGTATACTTGCCTAGATCAAGCATATATTTTGAAACTCCTCAGCCAAATTAATGATATCAGTAAAAAGTTAAAAAAAATTTAAGGCATAACTGTTTCTCACCTTTTTAATATTTCCACTCAGATATGTATACCTATGTTTACAAAGTTGTGATCCGCGAGCACTCTATCTCTTTCTTTTTAGTCACAGCCTTAAGAGTTACGAAAAGATTAGTACAAAACACTGAAATCTTTTTTTTTTATTGATATTTTTACCGAAATAAACGTCTAAACGTGAAAATCATCAGCAGCGTCGTCCATTTCTGCGCCTTAAACCTGGAAGTTTCTAGAATTAAGTAAAACCTGAGACCTGACTAAGCATCTCATGTAATTTAATACACCAAAAAACTTTCCTTGAACTGCTGCCTTTAAGCAAACTAAACGGATTAGAGAACTTGTAATTTCTTCCGGGAAAAAGGTAAAGTAAGTAAACCAACTTCGCTAATTCCTCAGAGTCTTGGGAATTTTCCGCTGAGGAAGAATCTTGTTAGCGCAGTAAATAAGTACCTAAACAAACATCTGCCCAATTGGGCATCGTATTATTTAATGATTCTGAATTCCGAAATCATATTCCAAGGGATTTAGTTAATATTTTTCCTAGAATAACCGTTCGGTAGTTTTTTTATTCCCCGACGCAAACAAAGGGGTTATGACTATAAAGAGTGTTCAGAAGCCACGTCATCCCCCGGATAAGTACACATCCGGAGGCTAACGTGGCTTCCGAACGGATAAACCGTTTATGATTTGGATATTTTTATTTCAAATATCTAATCTAATCAAGATCGTTCTAAATCCATTATTTCTTCGTATTTTCTTTGCGTTTTCCCTTCTCGCTTTCTCAGCTTTATGGAGTTTACGGTTTAGGATCATAATATCCAATTCGCAAAATGGCTGATGAATCTCGAAAGGACTAATTCTAGAAATGGAAAATTCTTCAAATGACAAATTCTCGCAATGACCAGTTCTACAAATGTTGTCTGCCTTGTTCTCAAAATAATTGTTCAACATATTTTTTTTTTTGATACAATGGTTTAGATGGTGTAAACCAAGTGTAGTGGTGTAGTGGTACAAGCACTGCGTAGTGTAGGTTCAGTGGACCCACTTATCAAGTCATCGCAGGCTGACACAAAAATACAATAATTCTTACTTTGATCACCATAAGCCACAATGTATATCATTTTTTAAAATATCAATTTTGCGAATTGGACATTATGCGTCTAAACCGAGTATTCGAATTTCACCTCTCTAGGTACGAATCGTCTAGTCTAGTTGATCAGAAGAATGTCTTCTGGCAGACATTTAGTATCGATCGGGTGTCGTCACGCGCGCCGTCCGATTGTTCTACAAATAAAGAGACCCAATATCCGGTGCGTTGCCGGCAAACAAACGTACGCCGCATCGTGAACACTACTTTCGCCTATATGCTAGCAAAAGTGAATTGACGAGTTTGTCACAATTTCTTTGCAGTTAGTCATAATCAACGGAGCGAGCTAAGGTCTCTGTTACAACTGGTCAAGTTTACTTTCGTCTGTCCGGATGTTTGTTTATTTAGATGTTGGTACAAGTCAAATTTTTTATGAATTTTGACGAAATTTAGTACACACGTACAATTCTACAATTTATAGATTTATTTTGTCGTTGGTGAAACGATACTCAATTCTAAAAAAGAATTTCCTATACGAGCAATATCCAGGCCACAATTTTTCATTGCAATTTCTTTACAATTACTCATAATATAATATTGCTTCTGACGACTGTTCAAAGAGAGCTGTGTGAAGTATGCATGCAGTAAATTAGAATCTAGTATAGGAATCTACTACAGAAACATACATATGTTGCTGTATTACCTATTCTAGACCTCTAAAAGTACTACATATAGCCTAAACTGCTTGACTGATTTTGAGTGTCTTAGATTCGACTTTAGTTATTACGTACCTTTGAGTACCTGTGAGACAGTACAAGTTTAAGTAAAAATATATGTAGGTATATTATTTCTTATAACATTGTAACTGGACAAATAAGATGCTCACCGGATGGTAACTCAATCCTTTTCTCATAGCACAGTAGCTGTTTACGCCCCGTCATAATTTTTACTTTTTTCAGACAACAAGGTTTTTATTTGCATTTTATACCACAGAAATAACGACAAGAGAACAGAGCCTTTTTAATAAATTTTTTTCCATAACAGCGGCAACATAACAATGTGCTCGTAAATGGTTTTATGAAACAAGTATTACGTTTGTTTTATGACGTCGTTGGTGCTGGTCAGAGTGCGCAAATAAAACAATAAAATTACTTGGCACAGCCCTGCGGCTCTAGACATCAACCTTGAACTTTGCTTCACGCATAACTACTGCACATTTAAATAACTAATGTATTATATTTAAACTGTAGACGCACTCTACATATTAGGTATAATGCTACAAGTACATAGAGCTACAAGACCTGCCGCTTCTACATGCCTGACACCGTATTTTGCCACGCGCCGTAAGAGATACGTAAGCTTATACTATAAAACGAGATGCAATATCTGATGATGAGAATCTTCCTAGCCGCTAAAGGCGATGAATTTAAAATAAACAGGCTTTAAAAGACTAGCTGCCTTTTAACCTACTATAAGATAAGGCAGCTAGGATATTAATTTAAAAGTTATTTTATGATACTGGAAATAGTCATCATGACCTGAGAACAGGCTGCCGATGAGTATTGGTGAACTTCATCGAGTATTGGTGATCATAGCGGTTATTGAAGCTTCGTGTGATGAATTTCATATACGAGTAGTGAGCCAATCGGGCATCAGATTACGCTATATCCCTAGAAACGTCTCAACACTTCCCTCAATGACGTATGTGGGTAAGCCATCCGAACGCATCGCTAATACAGTAAAGCCACCCTACACCATACATCCATTATACCCCTGTCTAATAATAGTCCACATCAATCTAACTCGCACCACTACCACTTATACGGAAAGGGTAACTTTTACCTTTTTATTTCAGGGGTAGCCATCAAATGATTTTAACTACTTACTTCCGTCGATGAATTTTTAGTTTTAAATAACATAGTTATAGATTAAAAAAGTCATACTAAACGTATATTATAAAAAGGCTAACTAAATTAAAGTTGTCTCTGATTATTTTTTATGGGGTTCTCCCCTGAAAAAGAGATAATATGCACTCTGCATATAGGCAAAATGCTACTAATAGCTGCCGCCGCCGCCAGCTCGACCGGGTACTTCAATACTATGCTGCGCGCCATACATAAGAACTTCGCACCTGTACTTACAGCTAACTTGCGCTTTATTGTGTTATAATAAGAGTCGCTATTTATTTAAATATGATAGCGGAATGTGCCTTCTTTATTTGTACTATTCAAGTATTCTGTAATGCTGCATAAGCTGTTCTCCAATGGCTCTAGCCGGACAAAGTCCCGGAATTTCAGTCCAATGTGTCGCTTCACTCGTCGTCTCAACGCATTTTTAAAAGAGTTCCTAGATTGTGAAATTTTCTCAGATGATGTATTTCTGTTGCCGCTATAACAACAAATACTAAAAAACAGAATAAAATCAATATTTAAGGGGGCTCTCATACAACAAACGTGATTTTTTTGCTCGGTTTTGCTCGATATTGATAACGGCAACAGGTAGACGCTTGAAATATTCACTGAATATTGAGTTATGTTATTCACTTTAAAATAAATAATTAAATTAAAATAAAATTAATATTTAAAGGGGGCTCCCATACAACAAACGTGTTTTTGCCGTTTTTATAGATAATGGTACGGAACCCATCGTGCGCGAGTCCGACTCGCGCTTACCCGGTTTTTTTATAACGTTTTCAAAATGACTTACGTATGTCCTTTTAATTCTAGCGCAACAATCCATACTTTGAGATAGGTAAAGTCCGGACGCGGAGCAGGAAGAATTTCTTCCATTAATCTGTTATTACCTGCCTCTGCACCCGTCGCACTGACCGGTCATTGCACATGTGCAAGCGCGACGGCTATATATTACACGGAAGCAACAGAGCCGCGCAATAACAGGGTAATATACGAAATTCCTCCTGCAACACGTCCGGACTTGTGCCATTACCTATCTCAAAAGAAAAGCCCTATTTGAGATACGATAGTCGACCTACTTTCCAGTATACTTCACTAACCTATACATCGTTACCTATATTTCAGGTGTTTACCCCCAATCCAATAATAACTCGGCGCTATAGTAACCCTCCGTACCAGGCTGGCGGGGTCCGGGCGCGCCGCGGAACGTGAAATTTATCGTTTTTACTTGAAAATTCCACATTATAGGGCTTCTCTTTTTAATTTTGCAAGTATTGACAATCGTTATGTAGGAATTCATTATATTTCATTGAGCTATATGTACATACGTACCAGAGGAGCTATCTGAAGCAAAATTGTTGTCATATTTTTTTGTAAAGCAAACAAAACAGCGTTACAGCGGTGGAATAATAATTGCATCGTTTATCTACGATTATACGATACGATTGATATTTGCAAGGAAGAATTGCAGCTATGATGTGTTTTCTCGCCAGCAAAACGTCGAAAGCATTCAACTTCACCGCACCTCACTCAGTGACTTACCAGTGAAGTCACTAGTATTAAGTCACTAAGTGAGGTGCGGCGCTCTCGCCGCAGTTGAATGTAACAAAGTAGCTATTGAGTGGTGTCTGCTCTCGTACGTAAGTACATACAGCTCAATGTTATATTTACAGTTTTTTTTGCCAATTTTAAATGTGTTGTGAAATAAATTGTCTATGATGGTAATAGTGTCAGAATGGCTTTGTTCTAGGCAAGCTTGCTCCATTATAGCACCTGACAAAACGCTTTACATGCAGTGAAACAGCAAAGAGAGAGAGAGATTAACTCTTTATTGTGCACACCAAAAAAATGAAAACCGAGCAATATAAAATTAGTGTAACAATTGGCGACCTTATCACTAATATATATAATAATAATTCCAGGCAACCTTAGGATGGAGAGGAACGAAAACAAAGTAATATAACAACAGGGCGTGCAGTAATAGACAGTGTGAAAATAAATACTTGCAAGTAAATTTTATACATATATAATTCGAATAAATAAATAGTACCTGGGCGAGCGAGCTCCACCCGGATTTTTATGACTGAAAATACGAGCAAACCCGGGTTCACTAAAAATGACATACCTAGCAAAATCGATTTATCGTCCCCTAATCTACCTACAAACTAAATTTCATTAAAATCTCCGTTTCCGAGATTCAGATTATATAATACATATACTTAGTCTGGCCATAAATACTGTTACAGTTAAAAATAAGAAAGATATTACATTTGAATTTGGAATCTGTCATTTTTATACGATTGTTCATTGAGTTTTCTAATTTTGGCGCCAATACATTGTACAATATTTTGCGATATTAAAATGGAGTGGGGTGATAAAGAGAACCGAATCGCTGTGATTGCATTACACAAAGTTGGTATGGAGCCAAATGCAATTTTTAAAACTCTCCATACGCTTGGTATTAGTCAAATGTTTCTGTACCGGGCTATTAATAGGTACAATGAGACCTCCTCTGTTTGTGACAGAAAAAGATCTGGCCGTCCACGTAGTGTTCGTACGAAAAAGGTGGTCAAAGCAGTAAGGGAAAGAATTCGAAGAAATCCTGTCCGAAATCAAAAGATTTTATCTCGGGAGATGAAGATAGCACCCAGAACCATGTCGCGTATTTTAAAAGATGACTTAGGACTTGCAGCCTATAAGAGACGCACTGGTCATTTTTTTACTGATAATTTAAAAAAGAATAGGGTGGTAAAATCGAAACAACTACTGAAGCGGTACGCAAAGGGAGGTCACAGAAAAATTTTGTTTACGGATGAGAAAATCTTTACAATTGAGCAACATTTTAACAAACAAAATTACCGTATTTATGCTCAAAGATCTAAGGAAGCTTCCCAATTAGTCGACAGAGTGCAACGTGGGCATTATCCGACTTCAGTGATGGTTTGGTGGGGTGTTAGCTATGAAGGAGTGACTGAGCCATATTTTTGTGAAAAAGGTATCAAAACATCGGCACAAGTGTATCAAAATACCATTCTTGAGAAGGTAGTTAAGTCCCTTAACAACACCATGTTCAATAACCAAGTATGGTCCTTCCAACATGACTCGGCGCCAGGTCATAAAGCTCGGTCCACGCAGTCTTGGTTGGAAGTGAACGTTTCGGACTTCATCAGAGCTGAAGACTGGCCGTCGTCTAGTCCTGATCTTTTAGTTTTAGAGAGTATGGCTTGCTCTAAACGCCATGATAATTTGGAGTCCCTAAAACAATCCATACGATTGGCAGTGAAGAATTTTCCCATGGAAAGAGTGCGTGCTTCTATTGATAACTGGCCTCAACGTTTAAAGGACTGTATTGCAGCCAATGGAGACCACTTCGAATAAGCTTTTATATTTTAAATTGTTTTATATTTATGTATTAAACTAACACACTGTAAAAGTAATAAATATTATTTGCAATAAAAAAATATTTTTTTTCTTCGTGACAATATTTATGGCAAGACTAGGTATATATACAAGAATTTCTCGTTTAAAGGTATTAGATATGTATATACCGTAGACATACATTAAATTCGGTAATAATACGTTACGCTCATTGTCCCGTTAAATCATCATCATCATCATCATTTCATCAATGTTTTGTTATGACGTTGTCACGTTAAACTATCGTCCGTAAACCGACTTTACAGACAACCAATTATTTTTTTTCTTACCAAATGGCAACACCAGAAAAAATAAACCCAAAGCCAAGTGTCACTCCCGATACGTATCAAATAACGAGTAGCGCATTAATCTCGGAGAGTGCTGCTTATGCGAAACCCTCACGCATCGCTGACTTTGAAAAGGTCCTACACTTCACTCACGAACCCAGTGCTGGGAAACCTTTTCAGTTTAAGCATGTGTTAGACATAACAGGGCGTCGAAAACAAATAATTCTTACGGTCTGACTATTTCTCCATAATATGCTAGAAGTTCATTGTTCGTTCTTTAGTAACGATATTTAGTATAGGGCAAATATAGACTTTACTCAAAATCTTTAAATTTGTCAAGAAGTACCTAACGGTGTGTTACTGGCAAGTATGAAGCTTAACATCACTGACTTGTTCGTCTCATCACCGAGTTTTAAAAAAAACCGGACAAGTGCGAGTCAGACTCGCCCACCGAGGGTTCCGTACAAACTAGTAGATAAAAGAGGGAAATTATATATGTATATTTTCCGTCATAAACCGAAAGATATACATCGTAAAAATATTTAAAAATCTGTTTTAGCTTGTGATAATGAAGCTCTTTCATATGATACCCATACGGCCATGATATGGTACGTAGCAGTGGGCGTCCACCTTTACATTTAATCTAAATCGTCAAGAAGCCCATCTGGCAAAATAGACTTTCTTATACATCTCAAAATGACATAAAAATACAAAAAGGCATCAGACCCAATCACATTTGGCTTTATTTTTATCACGCATTCTGTAAAAAGCCTTTACAATTTAGGAATTTCCTTTTATTCGCGTAATGAAAGAAATTCGTTCACAACAAAGGGTTTCTCAAAGTAACATCCAATTTGTACAGACAGGTTCATTTACAATTTGGGTGGAAATGGAATCTGACGAATAATGTAAGGAACTTTTTGTTCTCTTTGAAGTATTGTGTGATAAATTGGCGAGAGAGTGAATTTACTTTAGAACGCTGAAGGATATTTATAGCAACCACGTATATATAGGTTAAATTAATTTGGCTCGTTATTTATTTAAACACCAACTGAACCTGTCAGACGCTACCCTGCCAGTTTGGATTGAGTTCATGCAAAAATTCAATTAATTTTTTTTTATGCCGGAGATCCATAGGGGGGGGGGGGGGCAATATAACGTCAAAAGCTGTAGTGCTAAAGAACATGAGGGAATGTGAGCTGACCGACGACTATGAGGAAAAAGCAGGAAGGATGATTTAACCACCAACTGAAAGCAGGAAGGAAGGAATTTTATCTCACTACCATGTGAGATTAACGACTTGGAACAGAAATAAAGAGAGAGAGAGAGTCGACAAGCTATCACATTATACATTTGGGTACAGCGCGCCTGAAGTGACGTGTTGACGTGGTACACGTTGGTAACCACAACTAGCCTGAAAGAGAAACTGGTTCTAGTAACGTTGCCGAAAAAAACCGAGAAGTGCTAGGCGACAAATGTTCACCTTGAGAATGATAATCAGTAAATATAATGTATCCTATCAATTTGTCACGATTCCTCTAAGTTTTTGTTTAATTTCCCAATTTTTCAGCTAACTTCCGATTATCATATAACGTTACTAAGACTAAAAAAGTTTAAAACTCCAAACTGATTAACATTTAACATTATAATACGTTTTCAAACACAACATGTAGGAATTACTAAAAATCGATCAATTGGTAAAAAAGAGACTTAAAATAATATTTAGAATTCTTATTCCTGTCAACATCGTCCGTCAAGCCTCCGTGTGTTGAGGAATGTGGCTAATCAAAAACAACGTAATACACGCAACTGCGCCAAACGACGCCATAATGGAATCCAAATCAAACACGACGACGATGTCGTTCGGAAAGCTAAGCGGTCCTTAAACGTCTCTCGCTTGACGCAGTTTGATCAAATATGAATAAACATCGACATGGAATATGCAAATGCCGGATCTAGGATAACATTTACAAGGGGGTCCAATCGAATGTGCTTACTTGATTTGTTTCCTCTTCTATATAAACATCTAGATCACGGCACTGTGATCTTGTGAAAGTTATGGCTGGCACCAAACTGTTATTGGTAAGCGTAAAGCGAATATTAATAATTTATGCAACTCTAAATATATCGATTCTGTCTTACAATACAAACCAACTTATTTGTAGCTGTTATTTATAAAATTACGTACTTTTCGTCGCTAGTACTCTATTGTTATTTGCACTAAAAACAAGAAGGAAAACAAAGATTTTAACTACAATACAAAATCCCTGAACACTTACACTACACAGATTTCTTTGTTGTTTTCACATTAGAGTTCAATATTGGGATCTTCTTATTATAAGGATTCGAGTAGATTAAAACTTACAAAAAAGAAGCTTAGAAACTAATCAGAACAATAATCCATGTACTAAACTAGTTGGTACTGGAACTGATAAAGAGAGGGGTTAAAGCCCCCGGCCTACACCCACACCTGTAAAAAGCGTGTCATTCCGATCACGCACAGGAATGCGACCTTCGGAAAGGTGTCGATATCGGAGCACGACGCATGCCCTTAAGCGATTTCCTTTGTCTTCACGCATGAACGCCTCACCGCAATGCATTCGACATTTATTTCTTAGTAGATTTCGTCCAGCCCAATGGTTTGCAAATATGTAGTGGAATATTTGTAAAACACAAAAGTGTTTCACAAAATGTTTATGGGTCGGTCCGTGAATTTGTTCTTTGTGATCTCTTCAATATATTTTGGTTGGACGTGAACAAGTGTAACAGGACATTGAATACAAATGGACCTTTTGATACTAAAAATGCTTTAATAGAAATCTTTCTTTTATACCCAACACGGCATATGTCTTCTAGAGCAGTGTTCCGCAAAGTGTGTGCCGTGGCACACTGGTGTACCGTGGTCATTAGTTGGTGTGCCTCGGAAAAGTAAGGTTATCTTATACACAAAGCTAAACAGACGGACGGAAAATTATACCTACACTTATGTTAATCACGCGAGCGCAAATCTGGGTTCGTTTAGCGCGGCCGGCCGGTCATATAGAGACGTACATACATACATACCCACAATACATACACTCGAAATACATAACCCTCCTTCTTTCGTAGTCGGGTAAAAAAATAATTAATTTCCATTTTATGTGCACGGAAGGTTAACCCGAAAATATTTTTTTCAAAGTTTTCTACGACTTTTTCGGCAGTTATTCATTATTATGCATATTCATTATCCATGCCTTAAATCTTAATTACAGCATTAAAGTAGGTACTTTACTTATAGTCATTTGAGCAAAGCCACAGGCAGATAGATAGACTGACGGACAAACAAACGGACAGACAGACTGACAAACATAGCGAAACTACAAAGGTTTATTGTTTACTCGGAACCCTAAAAACGCACCCCACATTTCTCTTAAGAATTTTTCGCTGTTTAAACAAACGTAATGCAACTTCTTTGTAAAGTTACGTACAAGACAAGGAATATAAATTCCGCTTCCGGAACCGTGTACTTTTAAAAATGTATTTTTTCCTGCTACGAAACTATAGTTACGTACGCGGCCGAAGCGGTCTATGCTCAAGTAAACAGGCTCATGTTTCTCATTAAATGCCTTTCTAACATTAAGGTTTTGTAGATTAATAATAAATGTTTAATAATATAACTTAAAAACTGATTTTTCATTTATGGTGTACCTCCAATAATTTTCGTTTTCCTAGATGTACATTGAACACAAAAAGTTTGCGGAACACTGTTCTAGAGGATGCCATATCAAATTTGGTGTGACGTCACATAACCAACTGCGATAGACTCTTGTAACAATACCTCATTGATCAATAAACATAATCATTGGTTCATTGGTTTAATTATTTTAACAGTGCAAAGTTATTCACATACAAATGAACGGAAATCATACCCCTCCTTTTGGCTTCATCGTAGTTGAGTAAAGAATAATAAATGCTTAATTTGTAATTAAGAATTTATTATTCTTTATTTATTTTTCTTTTCTTTTCTTTTTTTTTTTTGAATTTATTTTTCTTTATGATGCGTACTTACTGACAAGATGGTTGGCTTACAAAGCCAACCATCTTGTCAGTAAGTACGCATCATGCTTACAAACTACTTAAAACAACTTTCTATCAGAAATTACTACCATCTCCAGCACCGCAATACAATATTGTTGGCATATGACACCCTCATAACCGAGGAACAATTCCGTTTTACTGCAAACAAACGAGCTAAGCCCGATCACGGTCACTGCAGCAATCATGGGAATGCAATACCCATGTACTTTCTCGGTTTAAGGTCAATGCCCACTACAACGAGCCATACCATGACCGTGCTATGAACGTATCAGACACGGCAGGGCCTAACTCAACCCACTAGAACGTGTCAACAACATATCATTTTCGTCAAAAGTGAAATCGAGGGAGAAAACTGGACTTTACATAAGGTATGCCTGGAGGATATTGGCACCAGCAAAATTGGCACTATAGTAGTAGTGCCAATTTTGCTGGTGCCAATATGCTAAGCCGGCGCGTGGATATTTGCCACTTGACTGACACAAAAAGTTGCTTGTCTCTGCGGCTCTCTAAGAATTCACGCCAATTAGCCTGCTGGAGTCCAGCGGTATCGTGGACGCAGAATCGAGCGTCGTCCCCGACACGCTCTCTACACCACCCAATTCACCTCCATTCACTCCACATGCCCTTTAAAGCTACCGCTTCTTGTAAGCCTTCACTTCCCCCATAATATTGGCATCGCCGAACAACACTGTAAAATATTCTATCTTATCTATCCGTCAATTTCTTAGCGAACCGTGAATGGCGCGCTACGATCTTTGTCGGTGTCGACGTCGGTACGGTTACGGTTATGTTATGCGCCGGTCCAGTGGGCGTCCACCTTTATTATGTGTTTCGCCTTCGCATTTCCACCGAGTTAATGTTAGACGCCTTCTCGTTAGGGCTCGTAAACTCTCGTTTGTAACGTGTTGGCTGTTTTACATGACGTTTAATACACCTGCGCGGCTTCCACGAGGTGGATTAGCTTTTTAGTGGCGCGAACAATGAAACATGAAACACTTTATTAGATCTTGAATTATGTCTTGTCGTGGTTATGAGCGTAGGCTCGGGATAGGCTTTTCCGTGTGAATTATGCTGTAATTTGTTTGAGAGATTGAGAAGTTACAATAGTAGTCTAGTAAAAATAAATCCGTTTGTATGGAGCTGATCACAGTATTTGCAATTGGGGAGATTCTTTGAAATTATGATAGGAAAATAACTAAAAATCATAGATCAACAATAATCCCCAATTTATAGACTATCTACGTTCTGCGGTTTGACTCGCGTAGTTATGAAAAACGGTGATGATTATGATGATGATAAGTAGCTTATGTCCGTCTCCAGGACCAAAGCTATCTCTATACTAATTTTCATAACGATCGGTTCAGCTGTTTGAGCGTGTAAATGTAACAAAATTAGCTTTTAAAAGACCTCAAATACAGAAAAAGAAATACAGAGAAAAAATTAAGGCAAAAGAAAGATGAAGGATTGTGAGGAATCCGTAACATGGTGTAGTGATGGAGTACTTTTTAATTCCCGGCAATCTCAAATTGAAAATCCGTCGCAAGTCGCGACAGTTTAGATAATTATAAAGCTTTATGCAAATATGACCACCACCTCGATCGGACAATTCAGTACTTTGTCGCGCGTGAGAAGTTTTCTAAAGAGCTGTACGATAAATGTCTCTAAGTTAATATTATAAGAGAATGCATTTAGCATCTGTGCAAGCTGATTTGCGCTATATTGCGTTGTAGCAAGAGTCGCTATTTAATTATTGTGTATTGCAGAATTTTCTACCTAACCTAACCTTTTATTAGTTCAATATTAGATTTGCGCTTGACCACCAGCCGCCAACTCACTATAGCATTAATAGTATTTAAATAAGGATAATAGTTTAAAAAACAAAAATTTTTTTTTATTAATTGTATTGTCATCGGTCCTTGATAAGTATGCCAAATTTCGAGTTAACCCGACGTTTTGAAGGGGGTCAAAATCATGTTCAGTTTCCGTTATATATACATACTAACATACGTATAAAGCTAATAAAAGCGTGTTAGATCTTATCATGTGCTTTAATTACACAAAGGAGCAAAACAATAAATCTCTGCTAATTGTGTGTCACTGTTATATAATAATAATAATAATGTGTTTATTAGCATACAAATAGCCATATTACAGATAGGATATTACATTATCTAGTGACAACAGGCAAGATATTATATGAATATAAAACTACATACACGAAATAATTACAATAATAATAACAAAACTGGTAAATTATGGCTGAAGATTTAAAGAGTTAGCTTCGGGCCCCAAACTAGGCAATGAAGCCTGTGCCTTGGAAGCCCAAATGTTCCAGTTCTCTTTGTAGTATTCGTGCATAACTGAACATATCTTCAAAACATTAAAGTTGTTGGCGAAACAAATTACATACACAATTCAGGGAGGTAGGGAATTAGTATATAAATATATAAATGGTGAAGATATGGGAAAATGAGGAGTGAGTGTGTGTGAGATGTGAGATGTGAAATAAATTGTCAATGTGTGTGAAATTCTCAATATGCAATCGTTCCAAGCCGAATTATTAGATTTTCAAACATAATTGCTAAACTACTCCGTAAAGTAATCAGTGGCAACGTGATGAGAGTGTGTTGTCGCCGCACACTCGCGCCCGCCCGTCGCTTCGCATAACATTTCCGAAATTAATACCGGCTTCCGAGAAGGGAAACTAACTAATTAGAACTCCATTAGTCACGTGTATACGTACACGAAATTGTGCGAGCTTGGACGGAATATTAAATTCAATTAGAGGGCGGTGTTGTTCTAAATATTAGAAGCAATGGCGTTGAATATGAATGGAAGACATGAAACACACAAAAGCTTTTTCTTTTATACCCCCAACCGCCAACGCAAATACAAGTTGGGTGTTACAAGCTTGACGTGTGTATCTGTGTGGTTGTGTGTCTGTTTATAGCGTCGTGGCTCTCACGCGGATGAACCGATTTTGATAAGATTTTTTTGTTCGATCGAGTGTTCTGTTGTTAACTTATATTTCATCAAAATCGGTTCAGTTGTTATTTTATGTCGGGAGTTTTAAAGTAAACTTGTAGTTGATCACAAAATTGCCCTACAAATTAAAAAAATTAAACCATTTACAAAAAAAAAACCGGACAAGTGCGAGTCAGACTCGCCCACCGAGGGTTCCGTACAAACTATAGTAGATAAAGGGGGGAAATCATATATTTTTTTATATTTTCCTTCATAAACCGAAAAATATACATCGTAAAAATATTTAAAAACCTGTTTTAGCTTATGCTAATGAAGCTCTTTCATATGATAGCCCGCATTATACGGTTAATTCACTTTAAAATTTGGACCCTAATTCCTTGCATAAGGACACTATTTTTTTGTGATTAAATTAAAGATTTCCAGTTTTAGGTTTTTTTCCTATATGTGTACTCTAACACAATGCTTCTTGCCAAATTTAATAGTTCTAGGTCAACGGGAAGTACCCCATAGGTTTTGATTCCCTTGTGAGTGTCGAAATATGCGTTTTTTACGACATATTCAGCTGTAACCTTTTTTTACGTAAACTGAGAAATTTTCTTTTTATTTCTGCAGCAAGAGTATATGGATCTGCGTATATGGTTTTAATTTCAATCGATACCTTCACGCGTTACCGAGATAAAGGTCTGGACACCCGGACGGACGGACGGACGGACGGACGGACGGACGGACGGACAGACAGACGGACGGACGGACAGACGGACAACAAAGTGATCCTATAAGGGTTCCGTTTTTTTTTTCTTTTGAGGTACGGAACCTTAAAAAAAATTCAAAGTTATTTTTACAGAGAATAATTTTAATATGCGTTTGACCAACAACTCACCTGTAGGAAAGCAACCTTCCTCAGTTGTGTATTTTGCAAATGAATCTGAACGGAAAATGAGAATAGTACTACAACATAACTACAATCAACGAAGAACAAATATTAATACATATATGTATATACATAGACATATATGTTATGTACATATGAAGGTATGTATTAATTCGATGTAGGCGGAGTTCGAAATACTTTTGCCAGAATTATCTGACACAGGCGATTAAAGGGTTAAAACATAAGTTTAGTAACAATAATTTGGCCGCCGTCTTTAATCCTACATGGTTGATATTCCGAAAACACGTACGAAACGCTTTGGCTCCACTTTCATTGTGCGTACCGCCAAAATGTGGAATGCGCTTCCTGAATGGGTCTTTCCTAATGGATATAAGTACCTGGACGACCGAGCTCCACTCGGATTTTATATGACTCAAAATACGAGCAAACCCTAAAACCCTAAACTAAAAATGAAACCTAGCAAGATCGATTTATCGTCACCTAATGTACCTACAAACCAAATTTCAACAAAATCGTTGGAGCCGTTTCCGAGTTTCAGATTATATATATATAAGTACAAGAATTGCTCGTTTAAAGGTATTAGATTAGATAGATAGATAGATTATAGATCTAGGTGTTTTCAAATCGCGAGTGAATAGGTTACTTCTAGGCAAGCGCGCTCCATCGTAGACCGTAACTGTCGCTTAACACCAGGTGAGTTGACGGTCAAGCGCAAGCCTATTGTCGAATAAAAAAACCTTACCGATTCGCCCATTCAGTCACCTTACCAATCTGTATCATGTAAAAATGTTACTATTTATTGGTTAAAGGGCAGAAAATGATAAATACTGCAGTTATGTAGATTAATTATATATTTTCTTAATAAAAACCACTAGCACCGTTCTTACAAGATGAAATCCAAATCAAAGAGAAGTTGACAGCTATTAAAACAATATCATTGAACTATGACATTGACAGTAAAGACTTTTTATTCTTTTTACGTTTGGTTTGGTAGTTTTGGCGGGAACGTCTTAGTAACGTGTTGTTGCGTTGTTTTATTTTCCTAAACTTGTGTTATTTTGAACATTAATGCTATAAAAATGGTGGTGTTTTATTCATTAAGTGTTCGATGAAGTGCGTGAGTGTGGGCAAGTGAAATAAAGCAGTAAAACGTGTGATTTTACGTTGTCGGCAAAACTCCATAGAAGCTTCTAGTAAAGTCGCCACCACTTTACTGAAGCAGGACTCAACTTATAAATTGACTGTATACGTGACTTAGATTGTGACTAGAACATTTACAACTTGTTTTATTCAAGAAACTTGAAAAAACCCTACTACTTGACACTGGTAAATGCTTTAATGCGGGTCCAATACAAAAAAGAAGAAGAACGTTTGGTTTACACTATAATTCCAACATTATTTATTTAGAACCAACAACTCAAGTTACTCGTCTTTATTTATAAACCACTGTAGACAACTATAGAATGATAAACTCTTTATTGCACACAACTCAAAATTAATTACGTATAATATAATCATCACGACAATGAGCGAAACAACAGGCGGCCTTATCGCTAAAAGCGATCTCTTCCAGGTAACCATGGGATGAAAAGAAAGAAAAAACATAGAGATCAGACGGGTTGTGGTGTAATGGGCGCAAAAAAATAATCATCATGATCATCATCTCAGCCATAAGAAGTCCACTGCTGGACATAGGCCTCCCCTATGGATTTCCAGAAAGAACGGTTGGAACCGGCCTGCATCCAGCGCCCTTCCCACTGCCACTTCAACTTGCTTATCCGCATATTTATAAAAAAAAAAAAAATAGAACTATAACTTATTTACTTAAATTAATGAATAACTCGGCCCTTACATAAACTATTTAACAATACATCAACATTGCCCGTACTCAATTATCGTGTAAACGCTGGCGCAATGCAGAGAGGCCATAACGGCAAGGATGGCCCATTACACGGTTTTCATATCATGTACGTGCCCCATTACTTCTATTTCCGGAACTCGTGCATTTGTCAAGCAGGACAGGTGTTTTGTGCTAACACGTGACCCGCTGCAGAGTAAAACGCCACAAGAGATATAAATTGATAGATAACCATCCTAAGGTTGTCTGGAAGATATCGCTCTTAGCGATAAGGCCGCCAATTGTTGCGCTACTTTTTAAGACTATTTCCTTCATTGTAAACTAACGGTGTGTACAATTAAGATTTCCACCTATCTATAGCTAGACATACATCTTATACATAATCGGCCTTACCGAAAAACGTTACTTAACTTTAGGCAATGCTTAACATATTTTGTCAACTTCTTGCTGGCACGTAATAACACTTGCGGAAAGAAGACAGAGAAATTAAGACGTTGGTTAAAGTTAAGTAACGTTTTTCGGTAAGGCCCTATATCTACTACACAATATCTGTCTACGAAAGTTCAGACCTAAAAAATTAAGTCTGCTTATATTGTTCAGGATGCAAAGCACACATAAGAAAAACCTTCCTGCTGTTCAGTACGATAATCTTTATTATCAACAGCAAACAGCTCAGTATTTACGAACTGAACCCATTATTTATTAACTTATCCAGGTTCTAATTCTATCCACGCGACTGTCCCTTCGTTTAGTCGTAAATAAGTAATGCAGGTACGAATACAAATCAACGGAGTTCAGGTGCGACGTTAAGGCTGAGAATTTTTCTGTGCTGCTATTTCGCAAGGAAATTGTTCCATAGATGTTGAAATGACCCAATGAGATGTGACAGGGCTACGATTATGCCTGATAAGACCTCCTTAGCAGCGGTACCTCATCTGAGTCTTGTCAGAAAGTCAGTTCTATATGTGAACGCGCGTTCTTAGCATACGACCCAAGGCAATAGTAAGTAGTGTTCCGTAGTAGGGACGCTACTCTCTCCACGACACAAACCACAACTGCCTTTTCTTGATTCGTTTGGATACATTCTCAGATGCCTAAATCTGACCACCCACGAATACATCCATATGTCCAGGGTGAACTTCTTATCATCGAGACGATGGTCAGTATTATTGTGTGCATGTATACTATTATTCGTATTTGGATTATGCTAATTCAGCCCTTTCGTGGAAATATATTTATAAATACACATAATACATACGGGCCGATATCATAACACTTTGCCTTCGCCGTAGTTCTTTAAAAATAAAACAGTTTAACGACAAACTTCTAGTTTATTTCTACTTCCCTCGGTTAGTTCTTGTCCAATCAGCCAGTATCGTTTCTAATTCCGTCCCGTCCCTTGCGTTACCTCGTGAATAGGTAATGAGAATTCATACTACGCTCAAATGTTTCGACAGTATACTTCCTGAAATAGATGAACGTGTCCCACTTGTTATTTATGATACGGACGGCATTGCATGGTGCATCATTTTCCTCAAATATTTATGTAGATGATACAGTAGTATCTATTTGCGAGAGGTTAATATGGAAACTGATCGACGGCAGTTATGTACTTCGAAATTTATTGCGAGCAAAGTTTGTAAAGGTGGGTACAGACTGGTGAAACGTAACATGAAATGTATCAGTCTAAGGTAGACTCATTGCACGTTCGTTGCAAGCGTGGACGCATAGCGCGCTCTTACCGCGCATTCACTACGAACCTCCCGCGTACGTCTGCGTGCCCCTTTGTGTTCGTTCGAAAAAGCGACAAATCATGGGTCGCTCCGCGCGGGGCTTGTAATGCTCGTAGCGTGCGCGTGAAATGCACATTTCGCGCGCACAAGACGTCCAAACCATGAGAAATGGTTGCAAAGCGTGTTACCTTTCATGATACATTGCAGCAATGTGTACGGCAAATTATTTCATTGCATGATTTCATGTTACGTTTCACCAGTCTGTATCCACCATCACGAACAGCCTGTCGATTC
This sequence comes from Lycia hirtaria, assembly GCA_947563715.1. NCBI lineage: Eukaryota > Metazoa > Arthropoda > Insecta > Lepidoptera > Geometridae > Lycia > Lycia hirtaria. Next base: position 5,146,121 of record OX387385.1, on the reverse strand, counting down.
TCTAAACAAAGTGATGAAGTGAAGTGAGGCCCTAAGTGAACTTGTATTTTTCTTATTTATTACAGCAATATCAAAATATATTCGAAAATGGAATTGGCAGCAACCTACTTTTTGTCACTAAATATTTTGACATTGCTCTGCAGTTTCAGCTTGAAAAATGGAAATTCACTTAGGGCCTCACTTCACTTGAGCGGGCATTTAGCTTAGAGAATCGACAGGCAGGTGACGATTTACGTTTAATTGAACTCCTAAGAAGCAGTGACCCCGTGGATTGAGACGTTTGAGACGATTGAGACGATTGAACGTCGTTCGAGAAGAAATTATTTACTCTAGCCTTGAAAATGACAAAATTGTAGTTCCTAAGAAATAGGGAAGACGGCAGGGAGGTCCACTCATATCATCAATAATGTGACCAGATATCGTGGTGTGCAGATTTGTGGCAGAGTAGTAGGAAATGGGCGGTAGTAAACGACTTTCAGCTTGTTCTACATTACAAAAAAGGAGGATGGAATATGTTCGTAAATTGCGCATATTCGCCGAAATTAACCTTAAAGAAAAAATCCAGTCTTCACGGCTATAATCGAAACTAAGCAACTTCAACAACTTTATCATCAACGATTAATGTCATAGCTCATCGGACAACTGACTTTAATTCCGGCTATTCTGTCAAAAAGATTATTGATTTTAAGAAACGGCAAGTCAACCACTCGTTCGTGGCAAATTCCTGCGAACCTGTAAATTTGCAAATGTAAAGCAATGTAGACTCTTTAACCAGGTGCCCTTCCCAGAAACCAGGATGGTGCAGATTTGTTTGCTGTAGACTTCCTTGGAATAAGGATGATACGGACGTTTGAAGTGGTAGTTGTTTATGGCATGGAAGCCGTTAAGGACTGTAAGTGTTCCTTTCATCTCGTTATGTTTTCCTCAAACTCAGCATTTACATAAATGACTAAACAAGTCTGAAATAAAATTTATTGAATACCGGGTTTCTATAATTGTGTTCAGATTTCATGAATGAAGCTTACGTCCAGAAAGGAAATAAAGTAGACTAATAATGATGATGATGAAACGTGGATGACGTATGACAATAAAAAAGTTTAGAATTAGAAGTACATATCTGGGTCAATTATATTTGTCTTAAAATGAATGAACAGTACAAGGACCAGTGAGTGAACGCTCTGATTTTCGGAATTACGAGCTGTCATTGGTCGTCATTCCGTTCACTGTTCATTCACTTAAAAGTCCTCTATGATAAAAGTTAACCAGTCTATAAGCTTCCCAATTCTGATCTTATTGATGTAAACGCTGAAAAACAAACCACGAAGTTAGGAACATCCCTAGGAAACAAGTCGACAGTGTCCATTGTTCCCGGGTAGTTATAAATAGAGTAATGTAATTATGACCCTGTCCAGATATTACATCCCGTGTTTGGAAGCAGCTCTCATAAAGCTGCCTCGGCTCTCCGCCCGCTATTGTAAACACCGACAATGAGTAAACACTCTGTAGGTATATCATTATGTTTGAATTTAATTACTCATGTATGAAGCGCATGTTAGTAATAATACTAATATAGACTTTATTGCTAATGCAGAGAGGATGTACTTAATTCATATTTTGTTGTTTCTATTTTAAACTTGTGTGCATTTGATTCATTGCACTAATAGCTACTTAAAACATTAAAAATATTACAGAAAACAAAAATTTTACACCAAAAAAATCAAATTTTAGACATAATACATAGACTATGCGATTAACAATATAATATGTGTCATGTCAGTAATAAAGTGAATATTAATTTACCATCAAGATGAACTTTTGCTATGTATCATAAGTTTAAAAAAAAACTGGAATCGCACAAAAGAAACATTCCATACATACATTCCATACGAATAACAACACAATCTTCGTAGAGGGATATAAGATCACTAACCTAACGTCCAATCATTCCTGGGCACTATGTCGTATATGGACGAGACAAGCAAAATCTCATAGCTGTGCTGATTACAGCTAGAAAAATTAACAGCAAAAATAATGGCTGACAGAAGCACAGCGGTGACTTTTACATACTTTTTATCAAAACATCGTACAAAACGGCAATGCCAGCAAATCACATAGTTACGTAGCGGAATTCCGCCGCTTCCATGAAGATTAATGTCGCTCTAAGACGTACATATTAATCAAGGAAGATAACCAGTGGAATGTTGCGGGGGCCGTCTGAATGTACTGCCTTGATTAACTGTACCTACAAATAGATACCGACCATACAATGGCAACGGCACAGGCAGCATTATTTATATTACAGGCATATATGACATGTTCAAATAGTCCAATACTGTTCCCGGCACGAATAAATGCACTTGGCGAAAGTAGGACATATTCGCACCGCGGAACGGTGGAGGACAATTAATTTTCCCACACATACTGTCCAGAATTCCTCCTATTATGGCGTATCCACACAGGGTCAGCTTTGTTTGCAAAATTAACTGCACACACAGCCTCGAACTGCTGGCGTTGCCGACGGCCAGTTGGTTCGCAACTGCTGCCGGACAAACCCGGCGAGATGAGTGGATACACCATTACATTCACTATTGAACATTTCGTTGGCATCGTCAAGAAACAACATTTTTTCAATGGTCCTTCATTACTCTTTATTAACAACGAATAGTTTAAGGAGTTATTAGTCGTTGTGCCCATAATTATGAATAATTTTCACTATGACACAACTCAAAATTCAGGAAAAAGTAATCAGCTACCATACATTTTCTCAGTCGACAAAGTGTATGGTAGCTGAAAAAACTGTCATTGAATCGACAAGAACGCAAGGATAAAATGTAAATTCAGCATTATCATAAAACAAGCTTTCGCAATAACCTTCGTTTCCCTCGATTCCCCTTTAAACAGTAGTTTCCAGCCACTGAGACCTCCATCTAGGCCAAGAGCGTCGTCAAGTGGCCAATACGGATGCTTGTACAATGTACTTGCAACTTCCCTATTCTCCCCATTTCACAGTACAAAAGAGCAGCAGTCCGGTTACTGAACTATTGCAGCTCTAGCTCGCTATACTGTTTCGTACACTTTCCTCGCTTGGGTTCGTAGCATTTTCTCGTTTTTTAGGGTTCCGTACTGAGGTACGGAAGTTCTCGCATTTCTCGCCGTCGAAATAATCTCGTGTCCGATTTTAAACGTTTGAGAAGGGTTAGGTCTAAAGAGGATGATGTGATAAGTACTTTAGGTTTCTATTTCTGGGTAGGCATGTAAAAAGATCTGATGAGGATAGGGGTAGATCTGCTATTTAATTTATCTTTTCTTTATTTTATTTTAGACTAGATAGTACTTCGTATCACCTATCAATGAGTGGACTTGATATTTTCTCAACGTTTAAACCTTCCCTGGACTACAAGAAACATTTCAAAACCAAAATCAGCTAAATCGGCCCAGCTGTTCTCGAATTTAAGCGAGATAAACGAACAGCAATTGATTTTTATATATAGAGAGATTAAAATGTAACCAGAGTAATTTTACTACTTTTTTCTAAATTAAAATACAGATCACACACGTCTACGTTGAACCAAAGTCTCCAATTTTTATTTTTTCAAGTACAACCCTGCTTATTATATTTAATGTTCGTTGATAAATTAAATTATTAAAAAAATATAACCCGATTGCATTGTATTAATAAATATGAGTGAAAAATAAACAAAAAAGGTTTCTATAACATATGACATAGAAACTAAAAAAGGATAAGAACATATATTTTTGAAATTGTATGCCAGAAATTTATTATTTATTTTAGGCTATGTAGCTTGCCCGCCTGCTCTACATTTAAAAAAATACTTTTTAATTTCTATTGTAATTTTAATAGTATACAAAACTTGTTTTTTGATAAGTACAGTAATTAATATGATCACTTTTAAAAATAATTTTGTAAGAAGCGATGCAGAGCATAAGGACAGCCATATTTCAGTTTTCCAACCTATAGTTTGTGTATTAGAAATTAATTAAAAAATAAATAAAAATACTGTAAAGCTGAGCCCTAACATAGCGTGCCAGTCGAGCGTTAGTGAGTGTATAGTGCTCACTCAATGCTAGAGTCCTTCTGTCAAAGTTCAAGACTGCCGTTTGTTTTATACGCGACCGTGGCCGTCCGACACCCACTGCCATTTGCTGTAATGAAGGTTTAATTAGCCGTGGTAGACTTGTGAGAAATGTCCTTATTAAGGAAGACGGTAAATTTGTGAAAGAAAATAAAATAACTACATTATTCTTTTGAACAAGTAGTATTAAAAAACTCGATAGCCAAGTGGACGGAGGACAAATTGGAAATAATCTAACTATAGTACTGGTTTTTAACTTTGTTAGTTATTTCTTTTGTATGTTCCCAGTAAAACTTCATAATATTGAGCATAATAAGCCATTAGACTACAATGATTAGAGTATGTCCATCTTTCATTAGTGTAGGTATTTAGTTAGATAGACAGATAAACAATGCTTTGTCCTTCTTCTCGCTAAAGTATATCTGACAATAGATACAGAGTAGAGAATAGCAACAAAATTTCAATCAGTCAAAATTTCTTCTTCTTCTTTTTTGTATTGGACCCCGCGATTAGCGATTTGCCACTGTCAAGTATTGAAATATTTTCAAGTTTCTTGAATAATATAAGTTATATAGTGTTCTAGTCACAGTGTAAGTCACGTAAACAGTCATTTACAAATTTAAGTCTTGCCTCAGTAACGTGATGGCGACTTTACTGGAAGCTTCTATGGAGTTTTGCCGTCAACGTAAAATCACACGTTTCACTGTGCCACTTTATTTCACTTGCCCACATTCACGCACTTGATCGAACACTTAATGAATAAAACACCACCATTTACATAGCATTAATGTTCAAAATAACACAAGTTTAGGCAAATAAAACAAAGCAACAACATGTTACTAAGACGTTCCCGCCAAAAACCATTCTCTGTTTGCCAAATTCAAGCAAGACTGAGACTGCTATATTTCCAACACCGGACGACCCCACTCTATTTGATAGGGTTCTCATTATGTATAGTGCAAAGTGTTCGGGTAACAAATAGACAATTTGCTCTATATGTAAGACCCTACATAATATAAGTGGTGGAGACAGTACGACCTTAGAAGTAAGGTCACCCTGGCTCGGGTCGCAATTTTAAGGGCCTGCGAAACCCTAAAAGCGCCCGAATCATACCGAAATTCGGAAAAATTCTTGTGGGAAGGAAAATGTGCCTTTTGGGTTATTTTTCGAGATAAAATAACGTAGAAAATGGGGTGTGGAAAACAACATTGACTATATTTTGTGCAGATGTTTAACCGACTTAACACAAGTTTCGTTGTACAGTCACGATAGAAAGTTCATTAAAAGTCTCAAAACGTAATATTCTAATCTTAAAATTCTAATAATAATTATAGTTTAAATATTGAAATAATCGGCCAAGTGCGAGTCGGACTCGCGCACGAAGGGTTCCGTACTATCATCTATAATACTACAAAGTTTAGTTCTGTTTATAAAATAACGAGAAATCAACGAAATTCCAAGTAGTAAATTGCAAACTTATAGGTAGGTTTTCGATACACATCCGGGCAGCATGACGACGCTCGCGCGAATACGCGCGGTTATGGCTCGCTCCGTGATGTTACCTCCCCCGCTACCCGCGCGGCCGTTGCTTAGCAACCGCCTCGCGCTCGCGCCACCACCACACCGCGGGGCGGCGCTCGCACCGCGTTTAGATTATTTTCATTATGTGAGTTTTTATGTATTAGATTAGGTATTTATTTTTATAGTTAATATATTTCTAAATATTTACTTACAAATATTCAAGTTTCTACCTGTTAATTAAGATCGAGTAAAAATTGCTTAAAAATTACGTTTGTTGTATGGGAGCCCCCCTTTAATATTTACTTTATTGTTATTTAATTATTTATTTTGAAAGGTAATATACAAGTAAATATTCTGTGAAAATTTGAAGCGTCTACCTGTTACCGTTTTTAATATTGAGCAAAAAAATACGAAAAAAACACGTTTATTGTATGTACCCCCCTTAATATTTTTATTTTTTATTTTTAGTATTTGTTGTTATAGCGGCAACGGAAATACATCATTTGTGAAAATTTCAGCTTTCTAGCTATCACGGTTTATGAGATACAGCCTGGAGACAGACAGACAGACAGACAGACAGCGAAGTCTTAGTAATAGGGTCCCATTTTTACCCTTTGGGTACGGAACCCTAAAAATCGACTTAAAAAAACCAAAATATTTTGATTTTGATAAAATTTATATCTTTTTATGTAGGTAATATAAAAAGAATCATCAAAAACAATTCCTAATTAGCGGAGTAATCACGTAGCAAACATAAAAAAAAATACAAATCTTTCCTCTTTATAATATTAGTGTAGATTTGTAAATGGGCCTCTCAGTGTTGGTTCCGGAATCCGGCCCCACTGATGCCTTTCAAAGGCCCGGGCTAGACCCGTGTATAAATTTAAATAAAGTGATAATACTAGATTAAACTAATGACTCTCTTAAACACGCGATCGATTCTCTCAACATATTGCAATCGGTTTATTCGTCCATTAAAACCTTTTTGCTACAGGTTTAAGCCGGTCATTTCATGAAGCCGTCCATTTTTCAATTTAATCCGTTTACAAAATAAGTGATAATTTTTGTTAGAGTCAAGTGCATCGATAGTACGCTAGTGGTTAAACTGCGTTTAGCCACGTAATATCGTACTATATAAGCGTACCATGTACTATATAAGCGTACCATGTACTATATAAGCGTACCATGTACTATATAAGCGTACCATCTAATCAATTTATAAAAATAAAGAATAAAACATTAGATGCTGTTTGACCTCATACAAGTGGCGGGAAGACGCTGGATGCAAGCAGCTTCCAATCGGTCTTTTTGGAAATCCATGGGGGAGGCCTATGTCCAGCAGTGGACTTCTTACTTAAAAATTCAGAATAAGTATGACTAAAACACAAGCTTCTATACAAGGCATAATTATTATCAACAGCTCATAATAGTGATAACATACAAAAATCGATTACTGATAACAAGCCGTACGTGCCGTACCCGAGTATGATCTAACGATCCAGTTTACCAAGATCGCTTGTTCACCCAACGTTGCTATCATAATATTTTGCACGATGGGGGATGAAAACTGTTTACTTTCGTTACTGATTTACAATATGCTATTATAAACAAACGTTTTCGAGCGTTGAAATTACAATAATTACACTGTACGCATTGAGATTGTTTATATTAGGAGATTTAAGAAGCCCTCCAGCCTTTTTAGGTGTAATTTATGGATATTTTGTAAAATAGATTTCAACAATATTTTATGAAATATTATTAAAGTTTTAGGCAAAGCAAAGGACATAATATGGAGGAGATAAAACCGCAATAAAACTGTTTCTGTTGTCTTGTTTCTAACCTTTTTGTAAGAACAAAGAACCAGAAGAGGTGGAACAAAAGGAGTTAGGAGTGTCTTGATGAAATTTATGAAAAAATTAATTACGTGAAAATAACGCGCGCAGCTATCTCTCTCGCGCATCAAATTTTTAAACAAATAAAATCATTGGTTGGGGATATTAGTGAAGTGAGAAATGAATTTGGTTATTAGGAGAAATAATAAAAAAAAAGTTTTGTTCAGATATTTCTTATACCTACTGGAGACGGAGTAGTGAAATAAAAACATAGATTTTCCTACTCCTCACCCAATGTAAAAGATATTAAAGAAAAACTTTTTTTAACATTTCTCATATCTAAATAAACAAATTCATTTCTCACTTTTCTAATATTCCTAAAGAATGATTTTATATGTTTAAAGATGGCGTGATGTATGAGCGAGATAGCTGCGCGTGTTGAGCGTGTCAAGTGCCAATTATGCCCGCGTTTCGTGTCAGAGGCAATAAAACAAACAGAACCTTGTTTCCAGCTGCAGTTGCCTCGGCACGGGTCGGTCGCGGCCGTGGATGCACTTCTAAATACGAGTAGGTACTTAGGGCATTCATGTATATCCAACTCAAAAATTAGTGGAAAAAGGGTCTGTTAATTTCACGAAGACGGTTTCGGTAAAATCAAAAAACACTGAGACCTCATGCTAAACATATCCAGAGCCCTTAAACAGTTAAAAAAAACTAGACATAGGCACTCCTTCTCAACCGATCTTTGGGTTTTCGATTTCGCACATCGAGGCTCAAATTAGCACTGCGTTAATTATTTAATCGGGAGGCGAGTTATTTACACCATTTTCCCACGATCAGGCGTGACGATTACACTACGAATATAATAATAAATAATATAAATAATAATAATGCTTTATTTCTCAAATTACAATTTTGCAGCGGTACACATGCGTATAGTTAGGCTATGCGGTTTGGGCAGTTAACATATGTACCCAAGTTGGATCTCTGCACCCCAGACTAGGCAAAACCTGTGTCCTGAGGTTACAGCGGTTCATCACTGAGGACATAAAGTAATAAGTGGTCCGTATTCTAAAAACAATTCAGAGAAATAAGAAAAAATAAGAATTAAAAAACAACTATAAAATGACAAATACAAGTGCGACTAATTTTCTTATAAAAATAAGTAATAAAAAATAAACCTTTTTAACAGTGTTACTTAGTAGATAAAACATTTTAAATAGATGATACAATTCGCTTAAGACGCTTATGCTTGTGTATGTCTGTTCGGTGTGTGCGTGTACGTGTAGTGTCTTGTTTGTTGTAGTATTTATGCAGCGCGAAAAATCAGTAAAAATAGATAACTTCAAGATGTGTCCAACAGTCATGAGTATTTTTGTTTATTATTCTGCTAAGCTATTTATCTCAGTGATCTTTACAGATAATGTTTTATAAGAGAAAGCGACTCCGTTTGTCTATCTGTCTGTTTGTTACCCCTACACGACCAAAAACAGCTAAAATGGATTGTTATGTTGTTACAGACATAGCTGTGAACCTGGAAAAATATTTTTCATCAACTCCACGTGGAGTTAGTTATTTTACTATTTTTAGAAGTGATTCAGTAGTTACGTAATCAAGTTGGAGTAGATAATCAACTAGAGTTTTACTGCAATCATTACGGTTTAGTTTCAGGATCGGTTTATGTTTGCTGACTCGATTGTATAGCATAGGTCCTAATCCTATGAAGGACTTTTTTAAATACATTGTACGAGACTGTATGCTATTAAAAACAAGATCATGTCTTCTTTTGTTCGTCATTTCTAATTGTGCCTCGCTAACCTTTGAATGTGTTCTTAATAAAGGAAGTTTTATGAATAGTTGTCTAACTGTCAGTACTTTTGCCTCCTGATAGAGAAAAACTGTTGAATATCGTCTTGGCTTGAAATTCATGACCTTAAGTAGTGCTCTTTGTGCTATTTCTAAGGGAAGCAAGTGAGTACTGGCAGCTGCGCCCCAAACAGAGATACAGTAGCCAATAACTGATTGTGCCAAAGTGTAATAAACTGTGTGTAGTATGTCTGGAGACAGGACTTGTCGCAATTTTTTGAATGAGTAGATCAACTTTCTTATTCTTCCTGAAAGCATTTTTATGTGTTCTTCCCATCGAAGATGTTTATCGAGAAGTATCCCTAAGTATTTAATACAATTAGTATGTTCAAGAGGAACACAAGAGCATTGTAGGCAATTCCTGCACTTAGTGTTATGGATTGTTAAAGTGAGGGGGGATTTTGGTTGCGTCTTTGTTGTCATGGTGAAGGTCATATATTTTGTTTTTGTGACGTTTAAGATTAGCAAGTTATTTTTGAGCCAAATTGCTACTTTGCAGAGGCCTTTATTAGCCATGGCTTGAACGTTATTCCAAGTGTTAGCCTCGAAAACCAGTGCTGTGTCATCAGCGTAAGTAAATACTTTTCCTCCTTCAATGGATAGATTACACAATTCGTCGATATAGAGTAAAAATAAGGTAGGGCCAAGAATGCTGCCCTGTGGCACACCAAACTTGACGTAAGCCTCGTCACTAGCATTACCTTCTATTTTGACCATTTGTGTCCTATCAGACAGGTAACTAGCAAACCACTGCAACGGAATGCCTCTAATGCCATTTGATTCCAGTTTGGCAAGGAGGATGGGAATGGACACTGTATCAAACGCCTTCGCCAAATCTAGAAACACAGCCACTGTTTTACTGCTCCTGTCCATTTGTAATATTAGTTGCTGAGTTAGCATGCCGACTGCATCTTCTGTGGAAACGCCTGCCCTAAAACCAAATTGGTTTTTAGAGAGAAGCTGTTTGGATTCTAGATAATGGCGAAGGCGCTTATTTATGAGTTTTTCCAGTATCTTTGATAGCGTGGGTAGCAAAGATATTGGTCTGTAATTTGACATTTTGTTCCCGTCTCCATCTTTGTGAATCGGACTGATAATGGATTTTTTGAGAGCTTTCGGGACCAATCCCCTATCCATACTAGCTTGGCATATTTGAGTAATCGGCTCAAGTATATACGGCAGGGCTTCTTTTATAACTTTTGTCAAGATACCATCCCATCCGGGGGCTGAATCAGTCTTTAAAGACTTTATTATGGAACAGACTTCTGTTTCATTCGTAGGTAAAAGACAAAAGGATTCTGATATTTTATTTTTCGGTAATATATCTGAAGCCAGTGAGTTCTCCGAGGTATTTAGCTCTTTCAGTATGTCGTTTGCCAGATTTGAGCCTACGTTCACAAAATAATTATTAATTTTGTTAAGCGAAGCCTTCCTACTGTGGTCTAACATAAGTAATTGATCCACGGGGTTTGATTTTTTAGAAAAGTTACAGATTCGTTTTATATTTTTCCAAGTTTTCTTGCTGTCTTTACCGCATTTTTTAATTTCTGATCTATCGTGTATTCTTTTCAATTCTTTTATTAGATTATTACATTTGTTTCGGTATTTTATGTATATATCTTTTATTTCCATATTATTAGGTTCTTTTTTACATTTTAGGTGTAACTTATCTCGTTTTCGTATACTTCTAAGTAGTCCTGGAGTAACCCATGGTTTAATGTTGTTTTTTGACCTCGGAAGTTTTTTTATGATAGTGTTTTTGGTTACTACTGATGACAAGGTATTTATAAACATGTTTGTCGCACTGTTCAAGTCAGAAAAGTTCAAACACTTTTGCCAGTCCATTTCACTTAACTCTGCCGTTACTGCTTCAAAATTACATTTTTTATATGTTTTTACCGAGAGTGTTTTCAATTCAGACCTACTATTTAACTGAAGCAGTACTGGACAGTGATCAGTTATTAGACTGGGAAGCAGAATGACAGTGGGTGTATAGGTGGATTTTAGCATGCAGTGATCCAGGCATGAGGTTTCTCTAGTAGGATGTACGTATCCTGGCAGTATGCCATGCGAAGCTAGTAAAGTAAGGTAATCTGAGCCATACTCGTCGATGTTATCTCTAATAATATTGATGTTGATGTCACCTACTAGCACCAAATGGGGAGTACTTTTAGTTTCAGATAAGAGAGTGTCCAGTGTGTTAAGGAAATTTGTAGGATTTTTATAAGATGGTGGGCGATATATTGCCACTAGGTTATAGGCATCTCCTTGCTTTACTACCAAACAGCTCGCATCTCTCATAATGTTTGGTTCGTATACAGAAATGTTTTTGAGCGCGTTATTAATATATACCACCACACCGTCACTTCGATTGCAGACATTTTTAGTGTAATGTGTATCATAGCCAGAAAGATTAGGGGGAGAGTTAATGTTTAGAAGCCAACATTCTGTGAGTACGATTATATCAAATTTTAGCTTGAAATCAGATAAAAGTACTTCAAATTTGTCAATATTGCAGTTAATACTCCTAATATTCATACTAATGACTGAGAGATTATTCGCTTGATTGGATTTTAGATATGTGTTGCACTCTTCCGGGTTGTTCAATGTATATAAATTAGCGACACTGATGGACTCAATGTCTGACGAGATTTCATTAATCCGGCTCATAAGAACAATGTTGTTTCTTTATGTGGGATAAGCATCCACATATTACTATATAATTTGTAGTTAACATTGAGCGTACTCGTAAAGTGCAACAACTTCACTATATCACTGAATATCACTTATATGCAGTCGGGTATATTGTTTTTCTTTTAATATGTATACTTTTTAAGCAAAATTCGGTAAAATGACGTGAATGTTACTGGCTGGATATTAAAAGCTCGCCTTCATGCGTGTCAAGTGCCAATATCCGACTGGCGTGTCGTGTCACAGACAATACAAACAAAAACCTTGATTCCGACTGCAGTTGCCTCGGCGCGGATGCAGTTCCACGCTCGTAAATATAAAAGCACTTGCGTTATTACAAAGCGCCGCGAGCCCGATGGGCGGCTGGTGATAGATGACGTGGGAACGAGAATACAATGAATTTGTACAATATTTACCATTTACTAATATTTTTTGGCAAGTGCCTTTATTAACTACAACAAAACAATATACAAACTCAACTAATTAACTACAACACAAAAAGCATATCGATTACCCCAGACCGATAAAGGTCTAAAGACAATCCAAATGCTCAAACCCACTACCAGTTGGCAGCGTACCCAGCATGCCGACGCATTTATTAAGTTCTCAGGTTTTTGAAGTGAAAACATGTTTAGGCGCGCTGAGTAGTTTATCTTGTGGGTATTGAATGAGACTGAGCCAATCACAGTTATCTAACGCTTGCTCGGGTAGTCTGCTCGAGTCCATTAGTCAACGCGTCAAAGTAACATAGCTATGGTTGCATGGAAGAAATCGCTTTTAGCGATAAGGCTGCCTGTTGTTGCCCTAGTCTATTTAAATACTTTGTTATTACTTTAAAGAGTTTATCTATTTATTATCTATTTCGTATTATTAACGCCGTCTCGATGAAGTTTTCTGTCTGTCGTATGGTCTTTAAGAACACACATTTTTTGTTTGTGATTTTGTAGGTGTAGAAAAAAATTGCGAATCGATATTTTCTGTCTTCGTCTGATTAGTTACTCTTGGATAGGCCAGACCACAAAATACGACAGTGGGACAGGTACGCATTTTGCAGTTTGGGTATAATTCTAAGATTGATGCTTAAGATCTGCCGGCTCACCAAAATCAATCCAACAAATAACCAGAAAATTTGATCTGATCCAAGCTTTCATTACAAGCTTACTTCTAATCTAACAGGGGCTTGCTAATGAGCATACCATTGAGGGCAAACCACATAATTATAGTTTTAAAAACTGAAGCAACCGACTTCTCATAGATGCCATTGTCAGAACTGGGCCAAATTGAAATGGGACCACACGGGAAGCACCAGCTTTCAAATAAAAAAAATAATCATCAAAATCGGTTCACCCATTCGAAAGTTCTGAGGTAACAAACATAAAAAAAATTAAATACAGTCGAATTGAGAACCTCCTCCTTTTTTGAAGTCGGTTGAAAAGGAACCATAAACATTAATAAAACTCATTACGCCAGAACAAAACACTAAACTTCATTAAGACACCTTAATGAAGGCACCCCTAACTAGACTAGAAGCACCTCATTATGTCGTCACGAATATAGTTGTGCCATTTACCCGGTCAAGTGCACTCCTACACTAGCACACTGTGAGGAATTTTAATGAGAGCAGAATTTGGGTCAGCTGAATATAAACGGGGCTGCTTTGTTCCATCGAATGCGCTATTCATCTATGTTTCAGGGGGGTAAACATTTCGCCGGCAGAAAATACTGGAAAATGACGATGGAGAGCGTCGATATGAAAGATTTATTAGAAGGGCAGGACCGGGGTCACGTGCTAACTTCGCCTTATCTATCCTGAAGTCTACGGAAGTGTTATAAATGATGCGACATTTTTTTTCCGTTGATCAGTTTCGGAGACCATTTTGATGGTGTTACATTCAACCTCAATACAATTCGAGACCTATTCTATCATCATATTTACCTAGGGTTTGGTGTATATTAGGAGGTATGATTATTTAGGTATATGTTTAGGATAAAAAAATACAGTTGTACAGATTTTTTTCGCAATTATTACAAATGATGAAAAAATTTACACAGGTTGGTAACACTGGCAACCCATGCTAGACAGTCACGACTACCCAATCGAATTGTGCGTTTTTGTTTTCAAACACTGTCTACTAATTCCCAAATTAGCACTGCGTTAGTAATTTAATCGGATGGCGAGTGATTTATGGCGGATCCCTCTTAACTTACTAAAACGTAATGCGTTGTTATACGATAATATGTCAATGTTATTCATTAGTTATATGGTATGGATAAATTTGGTTCTGAGTTAATTTTGGCATCCGTTTGCGCATACAAACAGTTTATTTGAGTATTTGATTAAATTTATGATGTCTGGACATTTATGTACAAAACCGTTCAGATTGGAAATGTCGGGAGAAGGCCTTTGTCCAGCATTGGGACATTACAGGCTAACACCAACAACATCTGGACATTTCAACGACTAAATTATTCGTTGCTCTACTAATTTACTAGTGAACTACGAACTAGGTGTTAAGGTACATGCCCACAATGGAGCATTCTTACCTAGACTAAAACGATTCACTCGCGATTTAAGGACAGTTATATAAATCCGATAATAGCACTTCAGCATATGTATTCCACAATTCCCGCCATTCGTTCTGTGGCAACAAAAAGAAAGAATTCTTAGCAAGCGTCCCATAAAATATCTACACAATCCGTGTTCAAAAATAAACATTTTGCGACCTAAAATGCGGTGAACACGTGAAAATTTACAAAGCGTTAATAAAGTTTGTTTAAAACGTCCACTCGCCCGCGGCGCTTGGGAAAAATATAAGTACTTCAGTCTGCAAACACCTGCGAGACGTTCGCTGTTGCTAACAATTTATGGAGCATGTATAAACTAAATAACGAGGTATTATAACTTATTAGTGGCTAGCTGGCTGGGGTGGCTAGTTAAATAAATTGTTGTACGTGGCCTGAAATTTCAACAAGAGTTTTTCAATATGGCTGTATTTTAACCGACTTCAAAAAACCTCCTCCGGTTCTCAATTCGGTTTGGAAGGATATACTTTCAAATTGGTCCTATAGAAATTGCATTAAAAACGATTCTATAAAAATCGGTGGTTTGGTTTTTAAAACAAAATTACGCATTTTGAAGACAATTGTTAATAATAATTTAATTATTTATATTGGTGCCGCTTTTAATTGATTTACCGGAATATTCGACGAAGTAAGAAGGTAATATTTTTACGTTTCGGTATTAATATATATATTATTACATTCCGTAGGCTAAATAATTTATCTAAATCGGACGTTTATACAGAAATAATATAAAAACATACATACACGCGAAAAACCTTACTATCATTCTTTCGCAGTCGGGTAAAAACACCGAATACAAACATCATTGTATTATGAACATCAGTATCAACAAATGAATGCTTTCACGATAAAAATGGCATCGTCGTCCTATTTACAGTTCACGATCGCGACATATAAATTATGAAACGGCAATTCCACGGAGTTGCCACCCTGTAATTTAATTCAAACTCTCCATTAGGGACAATTTACGTTTCAATATGATTATAATTTGTTCAGTGGAATAGCTGAAATTAAATTAATTTTCATTTTGAGGGAAAGGTAAATAAATAACAATCCTTTGGTTTGTTTTGAGATAGCGTCTTATTACTCGACTGCGCAAGAAAGAGGGTAATGTTATTCGTGTGCATGTACTTATGGATACAATATGGATGTATGCTTTTACATAATATATTACCTCGAACAGCGCAATCAGCTCAACCGATTTTGACGTACGAAATGTCGATTGATTCGTTCGCAAAGGTATGAAAATTTATTTGGTCAGAGTCACAAGGTCCAGTGAGTCAAAATGATAAGTCCTAAAAGGTCAAGTTTGAAACTCAGTTTGATTCAAAATCTAATTTTGTGTGATGTACAATAATAATAATATTAAAGATAAAGATAAAGATAAAGATAATTTATTTGCATACAACACGAGAATTTTATACAACAAGTGCATAAAAGATTCCTTATGTACACCTTTGCCGTAAGTACATTTTGTCAATTTATATATTCGGTGTTGTAATGCGTGAGCGAGTTGGCTGACCCGCATCAATATAGTCCCTGCATAAACTACTATCAAGTAAATAAATAAAGTATGGCTACAGGACTATGACTCCCACTATCAGTCAACGACCTTTAACTAATCTTATCAATAGTAGTATCACTTGATGTTAGAATTTAGGCACACGTTGATAAAGATAGATGTGATAAGGTAAAGTGTTCTTAAAGAAAATATACGACGCGTTCAAGCTTCATCCCCTAAATCCCTAATGGTATTTTGTGATCCAATTTTGGGTAATGTGCCCAATTCTTCGTATTTTTTTTTAAATAAAAAAAATAAATCTCCTATCTCCTATCTCCTCTCTATTAAAAAAAAGCGCTATTCAAGCTAAAAAGGGATAATTGAGTCTCATCGTTAACATTGGAACAAATGAAGATGTTCCGATATTTGGATTCAGTTGTGTGACTTCATCCAGCATCAACATTTGCATTAATCACTGCAACACAATAATTAATAATTAATTTAATGTATGACAATTATTGAAAAATGTCTTTCTTAAATGATAACTTCTTATTTTCTTTGTCTCTGCATCCTAAATTTGAATTATTTTTGCAAAAAAATATTATGTATTAGGCGGTAGGTGATATCAAGTAACTGGTTGTGCTGTTTTGTTAGACCTAAACGGCATGTATGATGTATAATTATTATACCTTATTAGCTTTTGACAATCTTATTATAGTGCATTAATAATTAATTGATAACTAACTAAAATTATGTTAGCTTAGTAGGTAGTATTGTTGTGTTAATGTGTATACTTAGTCTGGCCATAAATACTGTTACATTTAAAAATAAGAAAGATATTACATTTGAATTTGGAATCTGTCATTTTTATACGATTGTTCATTAAGTTTTCTAATTTTGGCGCCAATACATTGTACAATATTTTGCGATATTAAAATGGAGTGGGGTGATAAAGAGAACCGAATCGCTGTGATTGCATTACACAAAGTTGGTATGGAGCCAAATGCAATTTTTAAAACTCTCCATACGCTTGGTATTAGTCAAATGTTTGTGTACCGGGCTATTAATAGGTACAATGAGACCTCCTCTGTTTGTGACAGAAAAAGATCTGGCCGTCCACGTAGTGTTCGTGCGAAAAAGGTGGTCAAAGCAGTAAAGGAAAGAATTCGAAGAAATCCTGTCCGAAAGCAAAAGATTTTATCTCGGGAGATGAAGATAGCACCCAGAACCATGTCGCGTATTATAAAAGATGACTTTAGGGTGGTAAAATCGAAACAACTACTGAAGCGGTACGCAAAGGGAGGTCACAGAAAAAAATTGTTTACGGATGAGAAAATCTTTACAATTGAGCGACATTTTAACAAACAAAATGACCGTATTTATGCTCAAAGCTCTAAGGAAGCTTCCCAATTAGTCGACAGAGTGCAACGTGGGCATTATCCGACTTCAGTGATGGTTTGGTGGGGTGTTAGCTATGAAGGAGTGACTGAGCCATATTTTTGTGAAAAAGGTATCAAAACATCGGCACAAGTGTATCAAAATACCATTCTTGAGAAGGTAGTTAAGCCCCTTAACAACACCATGTTCAATAACCAAGTATGGTCCTTCCAACAAGACTCGGCGCCAGGTCATAAAGCTCGGTCCACGCAGTCTTGGTTGGAAGTGAACGTTTCGGACTTCATCAGAGCTGAAGACTGGCCGTCGTCTAGTCCTGATCTTAATCCGCTGGATTATGATTTATGGTCAGTTTTAGAGAGTATGGCTTGCTCAAAACGCCATGATAATTTGGAGTCCCTAAAACAATCCATACGATTGGCAGTGAAGAATTTTCCCATGGAAAGATTGCGTGCTTCTATTGATAACTGGCCTCAACGCTTAAAGGACTGTATTGCAGCTAATGGAGACCACTTCGAATAAGCTTTTATATTTTAAATTGTTTTATATTTATGTATTAAACTAACACACTGTAAAAGTAATAAATATTATTTGCAATAAAAAAAATTTTTTTTTCTTCGTGACAATATTTATGGCAAGACTAGGTATAAGTCCGATGATATTTAAAATCAATTCACGTACGAAAATGTACAGTTAATATTATGTTCGATTAATTATATTACCGATTTGTTTTTGTATTAAAAAGAGTCAATTATTGATAATTAAAAGCATTGTTGCCGGTTACCAAGAGTGCTAGTCCCTAAACGAGCCAATGAGAGACGTCGGCGAGTTGAAGCACCGACCAATCATAGCGCACCACGTGAGTGGTGGCGTGATCAGCCGGAAGTTTTTTTTAAAATGGCGGACGGGCCGAGGGACGAGCAGTCTTGGTTTACGTTCGACAGAAGACAGAAGTATTTACGGAGTGTACCAAATATATATAAAATTATCGGGAAACTAGTATAAAGTTTTGGTGGCTAATAATAAAGTGTGAAGTTACCGGACAGTTTCGTGGATTTTTCTTCACCCTTACCTGACCTTTTAATTATTATTGTAATAATTGCAAAATTACATGTTATTAACTGATTCAAAGCAGGGTCTGGCAGAATACTCAATTGTAAATACCAACTTATCCTTGTACCCAGGCCAACAAGCTAAATAAATGTTGAATTTTTGAATTTTGAATTTTGAGCACATAGGAATAGCATAGGTAGGTAGGTATATATCGCAGTAACACGAAGCATAATAATATACATTATAATAATGACCCAAAAGGGCAGTTGCCGTTTTCTCATTCTGGTGCTCCCACACAGAACTACCGCATCTTACTCAATGTGAGCATCAATGTGTGTGGGAGCATCAGACAAAGTCATAACCATTTCATCTCATCATCATCTTAGCCATAAGAAGTCAAATGCTGGACATAGGCTTCTCCCATGGTTTTCCAAAAGGACCGCTTGGAATCGGCTTGGATCCATAGCATCTTTCTGCCACTTGGCACTTTTTTCACCTCAATAACCACGATTTTTTAAATTCCATATTGTACAATAGTTCCATTTGCTATCCATATACCTAATTTCTGTAAAAATGTGCCTCTCAGTGTTGGCTTCGACCCCACTATGTAAGTTCGTATAGAGTGAGCGGCTAACCCTAGTGTCAAATTATTAAGCCACCGAAAGGCCTAAGACCTAGCTTGATGACTGCTTTTTTTTAAGAACAAACAACTGATGATTACCTCATTACCCACTAAAAGACAAGGCTTGACCCGAGAGTATACTGAAGTAATACGTTAAATATTTTTTTTATAACCTGGAATCGACTAGCTAGGTACAGGTGAAAGTTTGTCATAATAAATTACAGTTTAAAAAACTAAAAAACACGCCACAAATTATTGTGGTCAAAGTTCATTACAAGACTTTTCTAACAAATCCAAACACAGCTATGATACGATGCTCCATCATGAAGTTCTAGTTCATATCTTCCGGCTCCATCATCAGATCATTTCTACAGTACCATATTATTGTATTGTCATCAGAACTACATACAGCTGCCAATTTTCATGACGCTACGATCCTTGGAAGATGGTTAAATTAGTTACCTTAGATTTCATTACATAGTTAGTTACATACAGGTCGACCTAATAAAAGCGTGTTAAAAACAGCTGGGATTACAGTCCGGAAACTACAATGCTACAATTATGTGATTTTGAAAGCAACAAAGATAAGGGCAATAAAGTTTTGATTATTTTACCAAACATTCGTGTCGGTGGGTGATATGATAAAACTGCAATCTTACCTGAAAATAAAAAAATAAATTAATGTACAAGTAACGATTACATTTAATTATAAATAATATAAAGACTAGAGTTAATTATTACATTTAATACAGTCAACGTGGGTAACTTTGACTCTGCGTCAAACATTGTACGTAGCCTTTTTAGAAGATTCTCCATTTTTCCCTAACAGATTAGTAGTCAATTACTTGATCGATTAATTTACAGTTATTTTAAATACGAATCTCTTGAAAAAATTATCGAGAACCTTCTCAACAGGCTACGTACAATGTTAGACGAAGAGTCAAAGTTACCAACGTTGATAGTAATCGGAGTGCATTACTACGATATTTAGGAGTAGATGAATCAATACAACCTTACGACGCGTTCACACAATTTATGAAAATTATCATCACGATCCTAATATTTTCACACATTTCACATTGTGAATGACGGATCATGTGTGAACGGGCGCTTACTTATACGAGTATCCTAATCTTAACTAGTATTATAAAGCGAAAGTACTTCTGTGTGTGTCTCTCTGTCTGTTTGTTATCTTTTCACGACTAACCGGCCGAACCGATCGTTATGAAATTTGGTACAAAGGCAGCCGTGAATCTGGAGATGGAAATAGGTCACTTTTCATCATCGTCATCATAATCGTTTTTCATCACTTCGTGGGTGAAACTGCGGGACCCAACTAGTACATACATAAATTCCTGTCCTTACGACACCCGAAAATTTTTCCTTCTTGGACAAATTTATTCTTTAATCCTTGTTGTACTTCGAATCTTAAATTAAAAACATCATAGCAAAAACGTGACCTACACCAGAAGATGACAGTATTTTTTCTAATTCAAATGCGCAAGTAAAAGAATGCATTTTTCTAGATACGACAAAATTGCTTGCCAGTGTCGACTTATTCTCCTTACTACACGCATGAATAAATAATGATAGATCATAAAAAATTAAAATTGCCGATAGATGGCATTCTTAAAATACATGACATTCACATTAATATTCTATGAAAGCAAAGACTTACAAGACTCCTAATGCGATACAAAATTTTGTTCCAAAAACTTAACACCAAAATCAGGTGTTTGCTAATGACAGGTCACAAACGTCATTTAATCTTAAACGTCATCTCATCGCAATCACTTCTCAATTCATTACGGTGCCAAGATGGTGAACTGTGTTAAACAATCTTGTAAAAATTACAAACTTCTTTAAAAAACTATGGAAAACATTATCACCTTCCATCTCTAAGTAGCAAAAATATATTTCTAACAGTATAAAATGCGAAATGAAACAAATTTTTACGTATTTGAAGCGTATGTTCGTGTCTCACCTATGACCACGGATGCTCCAGTGTTTGAAAAATCGGGTCTTAAATTATGTGAAATATACGCGATGAAATTGTTGAAATTTATTTCATTTCAATAAATATCAATCGCGAATATTAGTATAAAAAGCATATATGCATTTCATTTCATAAATTGATTTTATTATTTATACAAATTACTGCATTTACTGCAAAGAATTAGAGATGGGTCGATGTAATATAAGTTATCGTAACAATTATTATTTTTACGGACTTCAAAAACGAGATTATCAGTTAGCTTATATTTTTCTTATATGTTACCCGCATGATTTCGTCATTTAAATTGATTTAAAATTCCTTTCAAATCTCAGAATCGGTCAGTAGTAATTGCGAATTTTGAAGTCGGTTGTTCTAGTTTTGTAAACTATAATAATTATGATATGTGAATCATCATCATCATCTCAGTCATAAGAAGTCCACTGCTGGACATAGGCCTCCCCCATGGATTTCTATAAAAGCCGATTGGAAGCGGCTTGCATCCAGCATCTTCCTGTCACTTGTATAAGTTCATCTGTCCATTTCGTGGCTGGTCTTCCTACGCTACGCTTGCCGGGGCGTGGTGTCCACTCGAGAACTTTTCAGCTCCATTGGCCATCAGTTCTACGTTCACTGCCACTTCAACTTGTTAATCTATGCTATGTCGGTGACCTTTGTACGTGAAACATGGTATTTGATTTTACGATAAATGTTTTTTTTTATTTATTCTTAAACTAACACAGCACCATGCTAACTATTCTGTTAAGATTTTCTAGTTGATGCTGTACAAGCAGAACATTGGGCAGATATAGTAAGGCGAAGTCAAAATGATCCTTGGTGGAAACCGAATTCTCGCTTGACAATTTGTTCAGTGAATTTCCACAATAAATGTAAATACATAACAAAAACAGGGCGCCAGCGTTTACATCATTGAGCAATACCTTCAAAGGTTACTTTGAATTATAAAATCATGACATTAATAACATTTATTCAAATTTAAATTTATAGTCCCATAGAGAAGTTGGAATCACAGAATGTTCAAAATAATTTTCATTGAAAGTATTTAATATGGTCTACTATTATGGTTAATAATGAATTTTTAGGTCTTAGTTGAGAAATGTAGGGGGTGGGGGGAGGGGGGGACACAACTTTTTAACTTTAGCGAGCTATATCTCGCACATATCACATCTGAGACACGATAGGGTGGGGGATAAAAAAATTATCCAGTCTTTATTGTATATATGAAAAACCCAATCTCTATTTTTATTTTTTTGAAAATTTAACTACGGCATTTTGTAGCGGCTTACAAAACACAATTATGTATAAAAGTTTGTTTTTATAGGGTTAATAGTCTCCGAGTAAAATGACTGTGACATACGGACAGACAGACAGACAGACGGACATGACGGAATTATAAGGGTTCCCCGTAGTTACTACGGAACCCTAATAAAACGATGTTTCTTGAAACATTACAAAAAAAAACAAAAAAAAAAATTGGTACCTATAATTACTTATTTACTACTATCTATTCCTACTATCTATTACTATCGATATCGATACTTTAATACCTCTTGGTCTATCTCTGGCTTAATGTCATTAGGTTTTTTTTTATTTATTTCAGTATTGCCAGTATATGTTTTCTCAATTTCCCTGTATCATTTGTATTTACCTATACTATATTGTTTGTAAATAGGTGTGAAAACTTATTTATTCAGTAGAATTTAATCAAATTAATTTGGTCCATTACTGGTGCTACGAATTAACCATTGACATACTTATCTAAGTATTGTGATAAATCCATTAGATTTCGAGAGGCAGTAATGTATTAATGAATACGGAGGACAAAAAATAGTGGTTAGTCCTACATTGTGGTTAACGTAGTTAACCACAATGTAGGAACTCTGCTATAGTAAAATAAACATTTGCTGTTTTATCCTATTCATAAATGAAGTTCACGACTAAACGGCCGAACCGATCGTTATGAAATTTGGTACAAAGGCAGCCGTGAATCTGGAGATGGAAATAGGTCACTTTTCATCATCGTCATCATAATCGTTTTTCATCACTTCGTGGGTGAAACTGCGGGACCCAACTAGTACATACATAAATTCCTGTCCTTACGACACCCGAAAATTTTTCCTTCTTGGACAAATTTATTCTTTAATCCTTGTTGTACACCACCGCCCATCCACAATCTCATATTTCATACATCCTAAGTTTGTCTGGAAGAGATCGCTGTAACCGATAAGACCGCCCTTTGTGCTATTCTCTTAAGTGTTTATTTAGTTATTTTATTGCTTTTGTGGTGCCAATAAATGTTATTGATTGATTGATTGATTAGAGTTACGATTTTGTAACAACCAATCCCAATTCTGGGTTAAAAAAACTCGATTAAAAGGGAAAAGTCTTCTTTTTTAATTCTGAACCGTGGATTTTGTTATTTGGAAGCGAACTCGAGTTGGACATATGGCAACATTGAGCAATCCCGTCCGGAAGGAGCAATCGAAATTCTAAAGGTTATTAAAACAGCATTCAATCGATGATATAATCCATTGACACCAATTGACACGGCCCTACTGAGGGTTCACCGACACTCTACTTCCCTCAGTTATTCATGTTCAATCATACGCTTTTATTAATGAATGGACTTGTCAACGTTTAAAATGAACCTTATGGCATTACAGTAGAGACGACAACACGAATTGCCGATTATCCATTAGAAGTTGAACCCAATATCTAGTAGACCTGGTGACCCTACTGTTCTAGTTGGACAGGATTTCCTAACATAATAAATAGTTGTTGTGTACACAGGTACAGTGATGGAAGCTATTTGAATTAGAGCGCTGGAATTCAAACTTGCCAATTATGAGTGCGCTACCAGGAAACCATTGTGACCGTGTAAAACTATCGTGAAGTGAAAAATAATAATCGCCAAGGACTTAAAGATTACATTAAAAAGATTACTAAAATACCCAATGTCGTAAAAATCGTTCATAAAACAAGTATACATATTAAAAGAAAAACAAAATACCCGACTGCGGAAAAGCAGTTTTTACAATTTAATTTGCGATTTCGTTTCGCTTGATACGGTGTTGAGTGTACGTTTTTGTGAGAAAGTATGCGTAAAATCGATGTAAAAGATTATAAATGCGCATGCGTTAAAACAATTCCAGTTAAGCACTTGTTTATTACGATATAGTTCGTGGAGATTACGTACAAAACGTTTTTATTTTATTTTTGCAAGAAATGTATTATTATAATTATGAAAATATATACGACACTCAGGAAGTAAACACGAATATAACAACACCTTGCACATCAAAATCGGTTAAGTCGTTTAGGCTGTAGGCTGTCATTAGAAACATACATACATACACTCGAAAAACATAACCCTCCTTCTTACGCAGTTGGGAAAATTGTAGCATTGTGCAAAAAATATGGCTAGAGTAGTCAAAGAATTATATAGAAATAGAGTATTATATATGATACATTTAGGTAAAAGGGGCAAAATCAATTTATGCAGTAGGAATAATAATAGCTATTATTCATTAATAAAAAAAATATTATTCATTATTATTCATTAATAAAATTAATAGTATTATTTATTAATAAAATAATAATTATATAATATAGTAAACCAATAAAATATGTCTATGTCTAATAAATCCGCCATAATTTCACATATTCTGAGCGCAGTCACAATTTCAACTTCGTATCAATTACGGGATTTACGGGTCAAAAGATACATTCGTTTAAAGATAGGACAAACAGACATACGGACAGACGGACAGACAGCGTATACTCCCACACCTAGCTCCACCTTGGACATGAGTACACATGAAGCACCTAAGTGCACATGAACAGTGCAAATTGAATACTCCAGTGATGACGTCAGAATTCTCCATATTCGAACAGCATACGACAACTACGCACGGTATGCCCATTGTTCAATTTGTTTCAAATACGCAGAATGTCGAGCGTACATTGGCATCAGCACGATCGCATACCCAGATTCCCACGCCACATGTCCAGATCAAATTGCACTAAGTGGGTCATACGATGTGGCTGCGAGGGATTTAATACTGGACTGGATGCGGATCGAATACGCCGAATGACCACAACACGGAAACGCCATTTTGCTACATAAACTTTAAGGCTATTGGCGAAACAGATTTTGAATATCTGTTACGTTACGAGATTTGTTATGGAAATAGATAGATAGATAGATAAAATCTTTATTGTACACACCTTAATAAAAATTAAGAAATTGTTGGCAATTCCAAAATAGACAATAGCAGTTGGCTTTAGTGGTAGGTTGTTACTGTTTTATTACTTTACGAATGCAATTCGTAGATTTTATGCAAGTGTTATTTTAACGTGTTTATGTTAGCAGATATAGCACAGCTGATTAGCAAGTTGAAGTGGCAGTGGGCAGGGCACATAGCACGTAGAACTGATGGCCGATGGGGCCGAAAGGTTCTTGACTGGAGACCACGTACCGGCAAGCGCAGCGTAGGAAGACCAGCCACGAGATGGACAGATGACCTCATACAAGCGACGGGAAGACGCAGGATGCAAGCCGCATCCAATCGGTCTTTTTGGAAATCCATGGGGGAGGCCTATGTCCAGCAGTGGACTTCTTATGGCTGAGATGATGATGATGATGATGTTAGCAGAAAGTTGGCACACTATTTATAAGTGGTTCATTTCTCGTTTTTTTTTTGTTATTTTTTTTTTATAAATATTTGTGGACATTTCACATAACACAATCTAGCCCAAACTAAGCAAAGCTTGTACTATGGAACTAGATGGCTGATAGAATACATATATACTTTTTTTTTGTAAATATATACATATGATACATAGAAACACCCAGACATAGAACAAACATCCATGCTCATAACACAAATGTTTGCCCTGGGTGGGGATCGAACCCACGACCTTTCAGTTCAGTACATTCTTTCGAACTTCTTCACAGAAGTAGAACTTCTATCTGCAGTCGTTCCGAATTCTATATTTTTCTAGTTTAGAATAGTCTACTTCTAGATCGACATACATCATCTTCGGTCACACTGTCGTTTACAAATAAACAAATATTCAATAGACAATGTTTTTATTGTGACAAAAACATCCAAATATTTACATGATTTAAATAAGTTTTCAAAATCAACTACAACAACAAAACATTATAAAACATTATAAAATGCCAAAATACACAGGTACCTGTGATGTGTACGTTGTTGACACCTCAGTTGTGTAGAATGAAATAAAAAGTATCCACGGCACAACCACTTGAACATAATAGTTGTGCCGTGGGGCTGGAACGGGTACATACTGTCTATGAATAAATAGTAAAATTGGTTGATCATACAATAGTATCACCCTTTTCGTTTTTAACTTGAATAAGTCCGCATTAGACCACCAACTTATTTCACAATCTAACTTCATTCTTCTGAAATAGCTTTACCTAAAGTACATAATAGTACAGCCTTTACTTAGAACGAATTTTACTTGTTATTTAATAGTAGCTTTGCGTCGCGGATCTATCCGCGTAGTGATGAAAAACGATGAAGGTGACGATGATGAAAAGTAGCTTACGTCCATCGCCAGATTCTCAGCCATCTGTATTAAATTTCATAGCGAACGGTTCAGCCGTTTGATCGTGAAAAGGTAACAAACAACAGACAGAGAGAAAAAGAGAAAGAGAGTGAGAGTTACTTTCGCTTTTTGACCGAGCGAGCGAAGCGTCTCTGTATCAACTGGCCAAATTTTCTTTCATCTGTCATTTTGTTGATGAGTTTGTATGTTCGTACTCACCTAAAGGCCTTATTTTTGAGATGAAAATTGGCGTATGTATAGGTTCTATAATAATAAATAAATAATAAATATTTGTGGACATTTCACAAAACGCCATCTAGCCCAAACTAAGCAAAGCTTGTACTATGGAACTAGATGGCTGATAGAATACACATATACTTTTTTTTGTATATATATACATATGATACATAGAAACACCCAGACACAGAACAAACATCCATGCTCATCACACAAATGTTTGCCCTGAGTTGTTTGCAAATGTTTCTGGGGATTGAACCCACGACCTTTCAGTTCAGCAGGTAGACGCAAACACACTACCAACTGAGCCACAAGGCCAGTCAGGATGGTTTTTTTTTTGTCGTCGGCGATTTTAGTACTAGTATAATATTAGTTAGGATAGGATTTGCACAAACTTTACACAAACGAAAATACATATCAGTAGAACATAAAATTAATTCCCAGTTCGATAGTGAGCAAACTGGGGCACCCGATTCGAAGCCTCTGTTGCGGTTTCGGCTAGACTTCATCACACACTGGAGGGCTCAAAGCGAATGCCAAATTGAAATCGCTATAGCTAGTTAATGGAATTGGTTCCCTTTACAGAATACGTAATGAACTTTGGGAATGCACAGGAATAGCTCGATGTCAAAGTTAAGACTGACATGGGAGTCTCCAGTGAGAAAAGTTATCTTGTTTATGTTCATATGATTACACTTTTTTAACACGCTTTTATTAGGTCGACCTGTATGTAACTATGTAATGAAATCTAAGGTAACTAATTTAACCATCTTTCAAGGATCATCATGACAATTGGCAGCTGTATGTAGTTCTGATGACAATACAATAATATGGTACTGTCGAACGGATCTAATGATGGAGCCGGAAGATATGAACTATAACTCCATGATGGAACATTGTATCATAGCTGTGTTTGGATTTGTTAGAAAAGTCTTGTAATGAACTTTGACCACAATAATTTGTAGCGTGTTTTTTAAACTGTAATTTATTTTTAATTTAATTTTTAGCTCCAGACACCGGGGTCCGCGACCTTTGTCATAATTACAAACTTGTAACTACAAATTGTTACGGATAGATTACAGATTATTTTAATTTACTTATCACTATGTTGGCGATTAGACTTTCTACATCTAAATCGAGAGAGTATTTTTAACACGCTTTTATTAGCTTCACCTGTATGCATGTTTGTTTGTTTGTATCCGACTCCTTTGGACTTGATTTTAACCCACTTCAAACGGTCAGATTTCATTCAAACATTGTAGACTTATCGAGGACTGATGACAATACAATAATTTGAGCGTGTTTATAGTCCTTTTAAAAGAAACATTTACTGCGCACATGTTCATACAAAAGGAGAAAACTGTTTTTTATCCCCTTAAAAAATAATTATCTAACTAAAATAACACTAAATATATTATCCTATTTAGATAATTATTTTTTAAGCCCCCGACGCAAAAAGGTGTGTTATAGGTTTTACGTGTGTATCCGACTATTTGTGTGTCTGTCTGTGGCATCATAGCTCTACCGATTTTGATCTAGTTTTTTATTATTTTAAAGCGGACTTGTTCGAGTGTTCTAAGCTGTTTCATCAAAATTGGTACAGCCTTTTTTATCGGGGATTTTATAAGTTTTCTAAATTTACTTCTTATTAGAATGGGGTTACTTAAGGATTTGAATGTATTATCCGAACATCTACTGATTGAAATCGATTTGTGATATTACTCTTTAATTTCATTTCAATCGCCGTTCACAGACCAATGTTAAAGTAATTTTGTAATGAAAACAAAAAATACAATTAATATTACAAAAGCTACAATTTTCCAATTTTATCTGAAACATACGAAACCCTATTACCGTTCGTTTCGATCGTGACCGCTCGCGACTCGCCCGGTAGAGACGTGATACTGCAACAAAAGAACCCAAAGGTCCGATTACGAAACGCCAAGGAGGTTTGTCACAGCACACAGCCCAGTGCAATTGCCATTTCGAGATAAGCTGATGCTCATGTGACTCACACTTGACACAAAACTGAGCGGTTTAGGTGCGCTGTTACACAATTAGGCTAAATACGGACAATACCGCTATTCTCGTATTTTACGTAAACATACCAAAGTATTTTTGGTGTGAAACATTTAATGTAGGGCTTCAAACCAGCTGTGTCCACGGTTGTCTGCAAGAGATGACTTTTATTTTATTTAGGTATAAAAACAAATAACAAACCAAACATACTAACTTAAAAAACGAATCCTTTTAAAAACACCATAAATTTGTTAATCGATATATTGTACACAGCTTTTAATTATATTATGTTATTTAAATAAGAACCTCAGACTAAATGGCCACAAAGTCTGAGTGATGTCACATTAGTGTACAATAAAGAGTTTTTCTATCTCTGTTAACAGGGCGACAAATAGCTTGTAAAACAGAGAAAGTGCTCTACAAATGAATGAAAAAGATGTATGTATTTTCTACACAAAATCGTTTCCATTTTCACATCTGCTACGCGTACAACAACAACAGTCACAAGAGGAGCAAGACACTACCCTGATGTTAAGCTCCACGCTTCACCATAACAATCTAATGCTACGATTTTCATTTCGCATTTTATTTAGCATTTCGATTATTCAAAACCCTGTGTGACAATGAACTGCGCTTGTCAATCTGATACATTGGAAATTTCGTAAGAAACATTACCCTTCAAACCGGAACCCTAACGTTTGCACAATGCTGCTTGTCAAATGCAATTAAGCTGTTAAATATATGTTATATCCTTAATGTGACTTATAAAAAGAATTATTAATTACATCGCGTCAATTTGAGCAATAATTATTTACTCAGTCGAAAAGGTAAATTTGTCAGGAAACAGCCAAAACGAATCCAGAGAGGTAACAAATCAAAATCAGTCCAATAAACACTCGACAACCAGACATTGACGCCCCGAAAAGCAATCAACCAAAAGCTATCGGGATTTAGCCTATCAATCAATCAATGAGATCGAATCTAATAATAAAATAACTTACATAATTATTAATTTATCATAGATAGATAGATAGATAGATAGATAGATAGATAGATAGATGAACTCTTTATTGAACACACCTTAAAATTAATAACAAATAACTTAAATAGACTAGTGCAACAAAAGGCGGCCTTATCGCTAAAAGCGATCTCTTCCAGGCAACCATGGGATGGATAAAAATATAAAATATAAATCAGACGGGGCGTGCAACGAGATATTTAACAAGTAACATTATAAACTATAAATGTCATTATTTATATACATAGACATACATACTAATAGTAATTACATACTAATACTTATATAGAGAGGAATAATATACTAATAAATATTATAATTTAAAATAATATTAAATACAACTTAAGTTAGACATTACAAAAAAAAAACAAAAAAAACATACTTAGAATAAGTAAATAAGCATCATTTATAAATTTAGAACGCAATTAATTATTGTTATTATTTTATATATGTTTTATTTTAATGATTTTAGCCTAAGTAGTTTACGAAGCCTTTACACACTATTTTCACACTGTTGTCGCTTTTAAAGTTGTAAATCAGACGAGTCCATAATAGAAGCATTCGTAATATAATTCAATACAATGAAATTACTAGGAATGTAACTTTATTACAATGAATAATATTCTATTCTATTCTAATTCCAAAATAATATAAGAGACACAGGATTAACGTTGTAGTACCATGTCTCAATAAGGAATTACGGCTTATACATATGTTCATCCTTATATACTAACTTTAGGTTTACTTAGTACCTATTCGCGCTATATTTTCACCATTACGCACTTAAGTTGAGCGTATTGATAAGCAAAATTTAAAATCTTAGTCCACGCCCGGTCATATCTTCAATTAGTTTAGATGTACGAGTGTTCAAAATATTTGCCAAAATAGGGCAAGACACAGGAATGGGAGGGAGGGAGGGAAGTTAGTCTATTTGGATGAACAATGCATAATTATGATAGAACTTCACTGGGTAAGTCCGTTTAATCACTCATTGCGTCTGCTTTGCATGATCTCATTCCCCCGAAAAAGCGACATCGTTACATGGTTGATATTCCGAAAACACGTACGAAACGCTTTGGCTCCACTTTCATTGTGCGTACCGCCAAAATGTGGAATGCGCTTCCCGAATGGATCTTTCCGAATAGATATAATCTAGGTGTCTTCAAATCGCGAGTAAATAGGTTTCTTTTAGGCAAGCGCCCTCCATCGTAGACCTTAATTTTCGCTTAACACCAGGTGATTTGATGGTTAAGCGCAAGCCAATTGTCGATTTAAAAAAAATACGAATAAAAGAACGACACGTGAGCAGTTTACTGAGCAGAATTGCTATAGCAGTGTCTATTAACTATAAAATGTACAACTGCGTAGATGCAAACTTCATGTGTATAACATAAAACACATTAGTGGTGTTGTATGGGCTGTCAAAATCTTATTGTGCAGTTCCGACTGTTAATCGGTTTGTACGTAACGTCGAAACTAATAAATCTCATTTGCGTCATTAATTTCGACTTTAATTACATTTCAAACACTGAAATAACAGACAATAACATCGTCAGTGCATTAAGTGCAAACACATTCTGTATTTGTCCTTGAAACAAATTCAATGTCGGTACTATTAATCTAGATAACTGTTTTACAGTTATTTTAAAGACACAGTCACATCTGCATATATATATATCTATATGAACGCATGTGTTCCGTAGTAAAACAAGAGTCTGAAAGAAGTAGCTTGTCTGTCTATATTTTGTATGATTCATTTTGGGGGAGTGTGTGCATGAGCTTCACGATCTAATTCCACCCTCCCCATGTGACTGCAGGACTAGCAGAAAGTCGGCACATTAGCAGACATTTCTCGTTCAAATGCCAAAAATCCTTCCACAACGATATCGGTCCACGTCCATGATGCGTACTGCAAAGGAATGGAATTCTTTGCCACGATCTGTTCCTTACGATGCAATTTAAAAAAAAAAAACACCCCTATTTAGATATATGTATGGAGTGCCACCCCTAACTTTTAGTTTTCATAATTTTACAACATTATTGTATTCATAGAAGACATCTACTTGCTTTTAGTTTATAAATAGTATATCCCTATAGTTTTTAACGGAGATATTACAGAACGATGACTAAATTAAAATAGTCACAGAGGAAAAAAAAACACAAAGTTCAACAACCCCAAAAAATATTCAGTAACAAATTACATCAGCGCCATGCATATCAACGGAAGCCGAGGGACCGAACGGGATCAAGGTCTCGACTCCTCAAGCCCAAAGACGCAAATAAAACGTACAATACACATGCTGAGCCATACAGCGGCTTAGATAGCAACATACGACATAATAACATATAATAATAACACGCTGGGCCCGTCTCGCTCTGTTAAGTCGAGTAATGGTCGAGATTACAGAGATCGACTCGCCAAGGGCGACCGACACAAAGGCGAGCGCCCACTTGCCATACAAATTATGCGAATGCGTGTGCGTAGGGATTTTTTTTATTAGACGATGCGTGATACTGTGGAGTATGATGAGTGCGGTATGGAATGATTATGTGAAGGAGATGGGAATAGACGGATATTATTTTATTGGTTTAGATCATTTAATAGTACCTACATAGAGAAGAGTCGCTCTGCAAGAAGTCATGTAGCCATGTTCAACAAAATAAAATTCTGTTTATTCTGAAGTTTTTTCTCGACTTAGGCCCAAAGAGCGATCTCATTGCTAAAAGCGATCTTTTCCCGGCAATTTTCATCATCATCATCATCTCAGCTATAAGAAGTCCACTGCTGGATATAGGCCTCCCCACGGATTTCCAAAATTGACAGATTGGAAGCGGTTTGCATCCAGCGTCTTCCCGCCACTTGTATGAGGTCATCCGTCCATCTAGTGCCTAGTCTTCCTACGCTGTGCTTTTTTCCCGGCAACTTTATCAAATGCAAAACTCGTAAAATTTGGAGGCAGTGTAGTGTATCCTAAGCATAATAGTGTGATAATTTCATATTCCACATCTTATAATGGGCAGTAATATTATTGTGACGTCACAGAAAATTCGTCACGGCGGAAATATTCATCGGTAAAAACATAAACCAGTTTTTCAAGTCATTCATGCGTAAATAATTTCATGTGTAGTGAAAAGAACGGAACAATTCGTGAAGACAAAACGAACCGTTTTAAAATCCTCTTATAAAATCAATTTGTATAACAAAAGAATGTTTTAAACAAAGCGCTGACTAATTGCTAGTTATTGAAGCATAATCCTTTAGACCAAGTTGTTTGTGTCAAGTTACAATAGATCCGCGAGGGTCGCAGTGACAGGGAGGCTCATGGCCTCCCATCCTACCTTGAATAAATAAAAAGTTGTTTGTGTCACCTCACAGACCTCACATAAAGGGTTTAATAAACTCCAGTCGCAACGTGTAAGCGAATTGTCTCAAAAGGTCCATTTAGAGAAAAATTTCGAAAATTTAAGAAACTACCCTAAGCTGTCGCCTAATTATAGAGCTAGTGAAGCGAGGTGAGGACTCCATATAAACTGTCGCCTAGTTATAGAGCTAGTGAAGCGAGGTGTGGACTCCATATAAACTGTCGCCTAATTATAGAGCTAGTGAAGCGAGGTGAGGACTCCATATAAACTGTCGCCTAATTATAGAGCTAGTGAAGCGAGGTGAGGACTCCATATAAACTGCCGCCTAATTATAGAGCTAGTGAAGCGAGGTGAGGACTCCATATAAACTGCCGCCTAATTATAGAGCTAGTGAAGCGAGGTGAGGACTCCATATATACTGTCGCCTAATTATAGAGCTAGTGAAGCGAGGTGAGGACTCCATATAAACTGTCGCCTAATTATAGAGCTAGTGAAGCGAGGTGAGGACTCCATATAAACTGTCGCCTAATTATAGAGCTAGTGAAGCGAGGTGAGGACTCCATATAAACTGACAAAATATGATTTCATTTGTTAGGATGTTTGTTGATGTAGGAGATAGTATTTTAACCCCTGATCCAAAAAGAGGGGTGTTATAAATTTAAAGCGCGTATCTGTATATTATGTGTGTGTGTCAGTCTGTGGCATCGTAGCTCTCAAACGGATGGACTGATTTTGATCTAGTTTTGTTTTGTTTGAAATAGGATTACATCATGAGTGATCGATGTTTATTCAAAATCGGTTCAGACGGTTTTATATCGGGAGTTTTTTAATTTTCTAAACTTGTGCAACCAATCTTATTAAAACATATGTGGGCCTTACCGAAAAACGTTACTTAACTTTAACCATCATCTTAAATTCTCTGTCTTCTTTCCGCAAGTGTCATTACGTGTAAGCGAGAAGTTGACAAAATATGTTAAGCAATGCTTAAAGTTAAGTAACGTTTTCCGGTAAGGCCGACAGGTTTTATAATTTTATAGATTTCTTTTTGTCGTCGTCGATTTTTGATTTTGATTTTTTGATTGTATTTCCCTCAAAAAAAAAAATGTATGATTGTGATAATATTTAATAGAAATATTCGGTACTCAATTCTAAACAAAAAATAGGAATATGAGTAAAATCGAACATGAGCAACGAGTACAAGTAGCCCCCTGTGGTCAAGAGGTCGTCAACATTTATTAGGTCGTAAAACGTCTTCATACTGCGCTTGTGAAAATAAAACCGGCCAAGTGCGAGTCGGACTCGCGCACGAAGGGTTCCGTACCAATATCTATGAAAACAGCAAAAAAAAACACGTTTGATGCATGGGAGCCTCCCTTAAATGTTAATTTTATTTTAATTTAATTATTTATTTTTAAAGTGAATAATATAACTCAATATTCTGTGAATATTTCAAGCTGTTGCCGTTATCAATATCGAGCAAAAATAAGCAAAAAAAAAACACGTTTATGTCGTTGTATGGGAGCCCCTTCAATATTTATTTTAATGTTTTTTGAATTTGTTGTTATAGCGGCAACAGAAATACATCATCTGTGAAAATTTTAACTGTCTAACTATCACGGTTCATGAGATACAGCCCGGTGACAGACGGACAGACAGCGGAGTCTTAGTAAGTCCCTTTTTACCTTTTGGGTACGGAACCCTAATTACGAACAGACTGATCCCATAACTACTATAATTTATTTCCAGTAGCTAGATATTCAGAGCTCTCAATGCAAGATTTCATAGTAATAAAAAGCACTCCCGGAGTTTTTATACAGATAGTAATCGATCACCCTGATCATGGACAGCGCGGGAGGTTTACACTAAATCACTAAAGTGTCAGCAGTAAAAATAAACTTTTATGACGCTCTAATCTAGGTAGAAATATAATAAGATTGCAAATGTTTAAAATCTTTCTTGCAAATTTTTCTCGGCCTTCTTTCGATACAGAAGCCAAACCAGCTATTTTTTTAATTTTCGTCTTTATGTCCTGTGCACCACACGGGTGGACTCGATGAATGCCGAAACTAGACGATTTTACACGAAAGAGCGAGTTATTAACCCATATTATTGTTTTATCTTAAATGAACTGGTAAAAATATGAATGAAGACAAAAAAAGATTTCAAAAATGAATATACCAAGTGACATTCGGCGAATCAGATTTTTTGAAACTACTGGATGATTTTAGACTAAATTTGACAGTTACTACTATAGATTATTTTATCACAAATGAGGTGTTAAAAATGTATAAGTGAAGTGTACATGAAAATCAAATGAACTTATCAAGCGAAATTCGTTAAATTAGATACGTAAGTATTTAGGTACTCGCGACGCACGACCGACGTCGCGGGTGCAGCTAGTCTTTGATAATAACGCGTATACGTAAATCAGTCGACACGACCATCTATCAACGGTCAACGATTCCTACGGAAGGTCGCGACTCGGGTTTCTCTTTTGAACTCGACGGATTCTGTTCCGGCATTCTGCTTCTGGATCAAACAGGCTCGGGTGTCATTTCGACAAGTAAACATTTTTAGTTAATTGAGTTGTAAATGTTTGTGACCTCTGATTCTATAAATGAATGTTTAGTTTGTATTGGATATAGAAGAAAATCCTTGAGGAGTCCGGAAAAACATCTGATACGCCATCTATCTCACATCTCTGGTAGTTATATCGAACGAAAAATGGGTTTCAAATCAATTATAAGATATTTTTTTTTTTTTTTTTATCAGCCCTGTTTGTACAATCTGTCCCACTGCTGGGAACGGGCCATCTTCTCAATGTGAGAAGGGTTAGGCCATAGTCTGCCACGCTGGCCAAGTGCGGGTTGGCAGACTTCACACATCTTCAAGATCATTGAGAACTCTCAGACATGTAGGTTTCCTCACGATGTTTTCCTTATTATAAGATATGTATAAAAACAATACCTAAGTTTAAAGTTATGACTTCACTTCTGTATTTACCACGTGCAAAAGACACGAAATACATCATTGAACGTCTTGTCTTCGTGACTTGTGCTTTATTGCGTCGTAGCAAGAATCGCTACTTAATTAAATATGGTTACAGAGTCAGTCTCCTTTACCTGTACACCTGTAATATTAACTATTTTAACTGACTTCCAAAAAAGAGTCTCAATTCGACTGTTTTTACTGTCAGTTTTCGGACAGTTCCAAAATAGAAAGGTTAAATAAAAAAAAAAACTTGTTGTTTCCAAATCAAAATTAATCACAAATATTTAATTATACAACAAGTGTAAACATATTTGTGAGCTAGATTATTAATTACCGACATGCCAAACGTTTACTTATTTCTTTTACTGTCTAATAAAAATAAGAGTTCTGTTCTGAATTGACCTGTCACAACCACAACAGCAATCTCATTCTCTCGAAATTGCTTCTCATTACGTCTTATCGTTACAGATACACCAATTTACTGAACTTAACTGCTTTAGTAATTTCTGGATGAGATTCTTGGAGCGTTTCTTTCTATTAAGCTTTTTTTATACATTACAGATCTACGTTTGACCACCAACTCGCCTGATGTTAAGCGACGGTGTGGCCGAGGATGGAGCTCGTCGATCTAGAAGATATCTATTCACTCTAGCCTTGAAAATTCCAAGATTGAAATATAGAATGAAATGAAACTTTACAGAACGACTACCGTTTAGTCTACACTGTGACAACTTTGACGCAAGACACAGTGTAAATGGGTTTACATCACACTTACTCAGAAAACAATGATTCTCACATAAGGACGCGTAGTAGACCTTACGAGCACAAACATTTTGCAAAAATACTTGTTCCAAAAACACGCTCGCGAGCATAGATAATATCGAATATTTCAAATATATAGATAGATAAAAACTCTTTCCGTCTTACTTATAAACGCATGTCAAAATCTTATTCACTGAATAAGCACTTGTCACTTTCTGTCAGACTGGAACTGTCACGCGCGAAAACGGAACAAAACACTGTTTAACTAAAATGCGGTTGTTCAGCGTTTATAAGTAAGACGATTTATTGTTTACACCTTAGCTATAATACTAATCTATGAGAAAATATTTACGATACAAATATTATCAAAATCGGCCGACATTTCCCTCGTATCAAACTTTTGTGTAAATAAGATTTAACCTTTGGTCTTGACAACAAACGTCTTGACCGATTTTATTCATATAAAAAATAATTCAGAATTGAGTATCAAGTTTTTAGAAAATAATTAACAAAATCAGTGGATAAACGGCGCTACAACAAACGTCCCCTTTTTGTTGAAATAATGGGGTAAATAAAAAATCCCCGACGACAAAAAATCTATAAAATTGTAAACGCATAAACAAAGTTTCTTCAAGATTCGTTAAAAACACGACTTGAACGCGATCAGGTATACCAACAAACATCTGACCGAACAGATCAAAGATAATTTTGCTAATTGATGCAGAGTTTTGATCGCTTCACTCACTCGGTCAATAAACTTAGTCACACTCACACACAACGTGAAAGACGTACTTCGTTCTGACAAACTTAGTCGTTTCCTAGAACTAAGTACATTTATGAGCCTTTAAAACGAATACATTATGACGAATGTACCTACTTTTTGTATTTATTATTATTATGACATTGAATTTAATTTATTATTTATTTTTGACATGTTTCTTTTTATTTGTGAATCATCATCGACTATGATTTTTATTTATTTAGCTTGAATATGTCTCTAATTACTGTAAAATGACTTATAATTTTCTTGCAAATTATGAATAAATATATCAATATCAATATCAATATCAATAACCATCCCCATAAGTGACATTTCACTGATATTGACGATTACCAGTCAACGAGACTGTGTTCCCAGTTGGTAAGATTTATTATGAGCCTTGGAGGAGTCAGCAGAGTGTGAAGCAAGCTTTAAAGAGTGCTTCAATTGACTATACAAGTTTTCCAATTAAATTGCGGAGTGGATACAATCTTTTCGAAGCTGTTATTGGACTCAGGGAAGGATTAAGATCCAAGCTTAAGACTTAACGACCAATTAGGGTCTCGAGGGTTTGCTGGAAATTAATTTTGGGTCCGGCGAATTTACTTAGGCACTACAGTTTCTCCGAAGGGATTAGAATCTTATTAAATATAATAATTAGTCTAGATAATTATTTGGGAACATTTTTACAAAGCTTTAATTAGATTCACGCAATATATATATATTTAAAATCTTGAAAACGGCATTAAGATTACTTTCACTGGTCCAATAACTTGCTTGCTTGCTTGGATAATATTATTACTGTAATGACATGATACCATAGAATCGGTCTAATCATCATCCACAGCCTTCTCTATCCCACTACTAGGTATACTATTATACCTAGTAGTATAGGCCTATGTCTATCTCTTACCATGCTGTCTGTCTCTATCCCGCGCCCAATCGAGTCAAGCAGGCCTGCGGTGCGCGTCGCGATATACTTTTCTCTACTCAGATTCTATTTGGCATGCGAGAACGTGACAGCACTGCCAAAATCGATCTATATCTTTCTCACTTTCTCAATTTCTCTATCTTTTTCACTTGATAAAAATTCGGTGATTCGACCCGGGATAGTAACAATATCGTCGTCCTATCGTCGCATCTACACTCCGCTTCGGTTGTCTTGTCTTGACCACCACCTCCTTACACAATGTTACTATTGGTCTTAGAAACGTCAAAGTATTTTTCTTTATGTAAAAACGAATATTCGGACACCCAAATGACATAGATGCACTTTGGGCTCACGTTTTCAGACACCATAAAGCTTTTTTTACAAGCTTTATATTAACTTGCCCTGTTAGTATGGGAAAAATCTTGCGAGTTAAATTAGAACCACTTCCTGTCGTTAGATTAGGTTGAAATTTGGTTTACTTACGTAACTTCGGTGACAATGCAATAATATGGTACCATGATCTCTGGTCTCAAGATGGCGTGGGAAGGTGGCCATAGGAACTCCTAAACTAAGCAAGATAAAACCGTCGAGTTTGGACTCGTTTGAATAGTCTTGACAAGCACTGTTGTGCTACATGACAGCCAGGGTCTCAAGATGGCGTCGGAAGATGGCCATAGGAACTCTTAAACTAAGCAAGACAAAACCGTCGAGTTTGGACTCGTTTGAATAGTCTTGACAAGCACTCTTGTGCTACATGACAGCCAGGGTTACAAGATGGCAATAGGAACTCCTAAACTAAACAAGATATACGTCAAACTTATAATAAAAATAATTAAAAACAAGCTTTTATTTAAATGCTCTAAAACGAATAAAATAAATTTTATATTGATATAAATAAAAGCTTGTAGCATTTGTTTTAGAGCATTTAAATAAAAGATTGTTTTTAATTATTATTTTCAATTAATATTTTATTAAGCTTCAAGCCGACTCAATAAGATTTGTGTTATAAGTTTGACGTGTCTGTGTATCTGAATGTATGTCTGTAACATCGTAGCTCTCAAACGGATGGATAGATTTTTTATGTTTGAAAAAGGATTTGAATGTTCTTAGCTATGTATATTTCACAAAAATCGGTTCAGCCGTTTTTTATGTTCGAGTTTTGAACTTCTATAAACTTACTTGTTATTATCTTTCTTTTATTGCTTGTTAATACTAGAGTGGCGCAGGCGTTTATCATTTGAAACAAACATCATCATTTGCACGTGAACAGGTGAACAACCTCTCCATAACCGATCGCTCTTTATTTTCAAATCAAATGTTAGATTTGACCGCTGGACGCCCCGGCTATCACTGAACAAGTCCTTACTGGCACGAATATTGTGTGACCTAAAATTACATTTAAATTCAATAGTATTCTAACGTTAGCCTACGAAGGTTGATAAACTCTGTATCTGCCTCCTTGAGCCCACCGTTAAGAGTTGCGTGTAAACATAATCGTGTATCGAGTCGATGTATCGGTATCGAGTGACTCATTACAATCGAACGTGTATCTACAACCACCAATTGACCTCCTGACTATTCATTCACGGGTGCTATAGTAAATCTACTAGCATTTGATAACTGAAACCCTGTAGTAGGTGGATAAATTATTTCGTATATGGCTCACTGCTAGAGTTGCGTGTAAACATAATCGCACAACTAGGCAAGTCCAAGTTTGAGAAAGAGGTCAATCGCGTCGAATCTAACTCGACTGGGCTGCGTTCGGAAATTCGAAAGCGTCTTTTCGTTCAATATAGCTCAGTGCCTCAAGAAAGTTTACCACCAGTGTATTACCAGTGATTACATATGGCACTGAAACGTGGCCACTCACTGGGGGGCGTGGGCCTCACAAGGAAGCTTAAAGTCAGACAACTAGCAATTGAAAGGGCTATGTTCGGGATCGGGATCTCTCTGCGAGATCGAATCAGAAATTAAGAGATGCAGATGCAGGATGCAGGAAAATCACTCACACCGATATAGCAGGGCGGATTAATAAGTTGAAATGGCAGTGAACAAGGCACATAGTAAGTAGATAACCTATAGAGCCGAAAAGTTCTCGAGTGGAGACATGCACCGACAAGCGCAGCATAGGAAGGCCAGCCACAAGGTGGACGGACAGTCGACTTCATGCAGGTTGCAGGAAGAGTTGTGTGCACACCTTGAGCATTCATGCTCACCATCGAAGGCTCCTTCTTGCGGCAGCGTCGTGTGGCGGGTCGCCCTCTTCCCCCTTACATATGGTTGAGGAGGGCGATGGCTGGCACATGCGTCATACTCGTGATCGGGTGCTGCTTGCGGGTCGCTGGTTTGCTCGTGGTATGCACGCAACATAGTAATAAGTACTTAAATTAAAATAAAATTATTTTCCCGTAACGATAATTAGTAAACAATAGTTTGTAATTATGACAAAGGTCACGGACCCTGGTGTCTGTGGAGATAAAAAAGAAAAAAAAAAAACAGTATCGAGTACAAAGTAACACGTATGCTCGAGCACCGATTGACCTCCTTACTATTCATTCACCATTGCTGTAGTAAATCTACTAGCGTTTAATAACAGAGCTCTCGGTGCTAATAACATTTCTCATCATAGATGTTAATGATAGTGAAACACGAGTATATATAACAACTGTCTTTGATATATGTACAAGTACATACATCACAGCACACTAACACTTACACACAGCAAAAATGCGCGCGTGTTTGTGTGGGGTTAGAAGACAGGGCTCCTAAAGTGGATTCAAAAGTTTATTCCAGCATAATTACTTGGAGGCCTACTCTTGAAAGGAATATTCTGTACCTACTTAATGAACAAATTCAGTGCAAAGGTCAAAGGCACAAACTAAAACACGGAATAATTAATGTAAACCGTGGTGCACAGCTAATAATAGCATTAAATATATATATATATATATATTTGTGGACATTTCACACAACACCATCTAGCCCAAACTAAGCAAAGCTTGTACTATGCAACTAGATGGCTGATAGAATACATATATACTTTTTTTTTGTAAATATATACATATGATACATAGAAACACCCAGACACAGAACAAACATCCATGCTCATCAGACAAATGTTTGCCCTGGGTGGGGATCGAACCCACGACCTTTCAGTTCAGCAGGTAGACGTAGACACACTACCAACTGAGCCACAAGGCCATTTGAAAGAATGTTTCGTTTCTGACTAAGTGATTCATAAGATAATTACGCATATTAGCGCGTATGTGGAGTTACAGACGGGCCGCGACCTCGTGACCGGCTCATGGCTTCAAACTGTGCCGCAAGTTCAAGGAGCTATGACGATCACTTCCTGATTCGATGACCCGACGGAACCGGAGAGGCAAACGACCCCTAACGGTGTACCATTACCATTTCTACTTTACCTAGTCTAGCTTATTTTGTTTGAAACATTGTGGAGCTTCCCTTTACCGCACTTCCATTATGACTAAGTAAATGAAATATTCTTGGAAATATTGTAAACATATAGCAGTGAAGCTATTGTTGCTAGTTGTATTTCTTTCTATTTAATAAATCTATATTGTATTTCTATTTAAGTATATTTTATATCACTATTGTGATTAAATTTAATTGTTATTTTATTTGTAAATATGATTCAAATGACATTGTATTATTGAATGACATTGATAATATATAACTATTATTGCATCAACATCTTTGCGCAATATCAAAATGTAACTGTATCAGTTATTCAATAAATTATTTATATTCTATTTACTAGTTCATGAGTTAACCTACATTACTCTACACGTAGAGTATGATAGCATGGGCATAAGCTTCCAACACGGTGGACCAACGTCTTGGTGAAGGTCACGGGAATTCACTGAATACGGATGGCACAAGACCGGTCGTCGAGGAGGTCACTACTTGTGTCGGCACACAAGATGTACAGATTAGGTCGGTAATCGGTATCATACTAGCGTTTTTATTACGCAAAATTAAAGAAATGAAATAAAATTTATTTGCAAGAATGTAGGTAAACAAGGTCTTAGAAATTAATAACAATTTTCCATTACATTCGATCATTTCTGATGTGCAAATATTTGATATTGAATCAGTATGACCTAAATAATATTAAATTAGAATTGATAAATAGTAAAATTAATG
Organism: Lycia hirtaria; assembly: GCA_947563715.1. NCBI lineage: Eukaryota > Metazoa > Arthropoda > Insecta > Lepidoptera > Geometridae > Lycia > Lycia hirtaria. Next base: position 5,103,124 of record OX387385.1, on the reverse strand, counting down.
TCAAATGGAAATTAGATTGAAGAATATTTTATGTCATATGAAAATAATTATAAAAAATACGCAATTAGTGATTTAATATCAGGTACTTGCTTTCGTAAATTTTACAGTATTCATGTGTATATTGTGTATGTCAGGAGAAAATGATCATTCAAGTCAACAGTTCACCATGACGTTATTATTATAATTTTTTTTTTGTCAAAATATTTTGTCACTGTATAGAAACAGTTTTCTAGGAGATAGTTTGGCAATACCTGTCTTAACTTGTAATATGAAGTATGTAAGAAGGCAAACATATCTATACTGACAGCCCCTGATACTAATATACGCTTTCCTCTAATGTCCGAATAGAAACAATGCATCACGCACGCAGCGTCACCATCGTCTGCTTAAGGTGGAGGTGGAGCTCAAAGCGCGCAGCTATCTCTGTCACGCATCACGACATTTTTAAACATATAAAATCATTGAGTAAGGATATTAGAAAAGTGAAACATGAATTTGTTTATTTATATAAGAGGAATATATTTAAAGTTTTATTCAGATATCGTACTGGCGACGAAGCAATGAAAAAACATATAATTTTCTATTCCTCAGCAAAAAAACTATATCGAAGAAAAACTTTTTTTAAATATTTTTCGTATCTAAATTAACAAATCCATGTCTCATTTTTCTAATATCGGTACTCAATGATTTTATGGGTGAAAATGTGATGCTAGAGAGAGATAGCTGCTTATAAAAACAGAAAACAGAACTAACTAGCAAAATAAGTTTTCTTACGTTAACCAGTTTTTAGAATTTATCGATTTACGAGCTACAACGAAATATTCTGTGAATATTTCACACCCTTAGTACGGGTTGTTCCGCACCCTTAGTACGGAACCCTGAAAACAATAGACGCGGTTTAACTGTTCATAACGTTTAGGAACGCTTGCTAGTTTGAGTGGCTATGACTAACACTAGTCCTTATGCTTGCTAACAAAAACAACAATAAATAAATAAATATTTGTGGACATTTCACACACCAACACCATCTAGCCCAAACTAAGCAATGCTTGTACTATGGAACTAGATGGCTGATAGAATACATATATATATATATTTTTTTTTAAATATATATATGATACATAGAAACACCCAGACACAGAACAAACATCCATGCTCATCACACAAATGTTTGCCCTGGGTGGGGATCGAACCACGACCTGCATATTAATAGATATAATCTAAGTGTGTTCAAATCGCGAGTGAATAGGTTTCTTCTAGGCAAGCGCGCTCCATCGTAGACCGTAACTGTCGCTTAACACCAGGTGAGTTGACGGCCAAGCGCAAGCCTAACGTCGAATAAAAAAATAATTAATGCATATATGAATAATTTATATTTACAACAATAACTTTTCAGATGGTACTAACCATCTGAAAAGTTATTGTTGTATCGATCGAGGTCGAATAGAAACTGTGTCTTATAAAAATAAAATCCGTACGTGTGAAAAGATGAAAAGATATGATGATGTACTGTAAGATGAAACACTTGCTGCACACGTCATTCCAACGGATGGTCTACTCTACATATTGCAAATCTGAAAACGGATCTCGGATGAGTGAAACACGGGCGAGGCGACCTACAAACATTCAAACTGAACAGAAATCTGTACGAAGTCAATAAATAACATAATTTAGACGTTGTGGTACAGTACAATATGAGTAGAGAACGAACATCGCGTTGAAGATATTTAATAATAATAGGTTGAAAATGATGATGACCATTACACAGCCATAGGTATTTTATTTGAGGAAAAAGGGAACCAGACAGTTTAGGGAAAAGAGACAGAGAGTAAGACAGAAGAAAACATGTCTAGTAAATGAAACAATGGATCAGCCAGTTGTGTTGTACCAAAAGATGAAAACGCTACCGGAAAATGCAGAAGCAGGAAAACTCAAATTACTCCACCTACAAGAGTAAATGATATAAATCCATTGCCGTAAATAATATATATCAACAAAAACAAGAATTAAGTAAACAACAACAAATGATCGGTGATAAGAATTTCTAGAAATACGAAGATATGTCTGATAAGAGTGACATTAAACTCTGGCTCATTGGTCAGACAACATCAAGCAGGCACAGCAGTTAGCAGCAGCAGAGTAGATACAACTGGCATACTTAAGACCGGTAAGGAAGACGCACTAAAGAAGTACTACACTCAGTCAAGGACAAAAAATGGTCTTCAGCGCTGATAAAAATAAAAAGCTATTCTCTATACATACGACAAGTTCATTAGAGTATGTAAAGTAATCATTCATGTCAGCCAGAAGACAAAGAGCGTTAGAAAGTGAATAATATTGGGAACTGACATATGTGGGGCAAATCTAAGATGAGTCGCTATTAGTGAAAGATAATTGAGGTGACGTAAGAACGAAAGTGGAAATATGAGAACCTTTAGATATATTTAGTTTTGTTCTCATTATTTTGTAACGTGTGAATCGGCGACGCTCAATATAATATTTAAATTTAAAAAATCCCTAACTAAAACAGCTGAACAGTTTCTTAAAACAGAACTCAGAACACTATCAATAAAATTTTCCTTCACGGTTAAAAACTGAATCAAAATTGGTGCATCCGGTTGGGAGCCTTAGCTCCCAAGACACCAAGCCACCAAGACAGATACAAAAAACTTAAGACATTTCTTTCATTTTTTAACTCTCGACCCAAAAAGAGGGATGCTATAAGATCGACATGTGAATTTGTCTGTGACTTCGTAACTCTGCGATTCCTAAAGTTTACCAAATTAAGTGTTACATTTAGAAATAAATAATCTGACTAAAATTCAAATACCATCACTATTATCTATAGTGGATATTTTTAAAGTAACAAAAATTGAAAGATAAAAGAAAATAGACGCATACAGATTAGATATCTGTAATCACTTAATAAATGTACCGCTCGAATTGGCCGGGGCCACTGCCGTGCCCCCAGATATATTGCATTTATATTGAAATGGAACAGCAATAATGAGAATTTTTAAATAAAAACTACGGGTCACTCACGTCTGTTTTGAGCCGAAATATCCGACTATAGTTTCAACCGCATTCGGCGGTCTTTTTCAAAGGAGCAGCACACACGTCACTCTCGGTCGGTGACACGCCTTGCACTGCCCAACTAAACTATAGTCGGATATTTCGGCTCAAAACAGACGTGAGTGACCCGTAGTTTTTATTTAAAAATGTGTGAAAACCACGTTAATTTCCATAGTAATATAATGAGAATGAAGATAAACTCAAAATGTTGCTGTAAGTAAGTAAGTTCATATTGTCAGAGTTATTAAGCCGCCGAAAGGCCTCCGACTTGGCTTGACGATTGCTGAACAACCTACAACCTACAATGTTGCTGTAAAATGTGTTGATAATCTCTATATATATATATGTTGATATCTCTCTATATATAAAAATCAATTGCTGTTCGTTTGTCTCGCTAAAACTCGAGAACGGCTGGGCCGATTTAGCTGATTTTGGTTTTGAAATGTTTGTCGTAGTCCAGGGAAGGTTTAAACGTTGAGAAAATATCGAGCCCACTCATTGATAGGTGATACGAAGTACGCCGGGTCAGCTAGCAAGAGATAAATAAGAACAGGGTAAAGTGAAATAACAGAAAGTAGGAATAACAGTACTAAATATAGTTTCTATTTTAGAACACAATTGTCATTGACGCAGCAGTTCCAAATAAATTTAAAAACTTATTAGGTATACTTAATACTTATCTATTAGGCCTATTATTACCATATTTATTACATTCATGACACATTTATATGAGCGATGAATCTTGTTTCTACCTAATGTAGGTATATTGGACGCTAAAGGCTTATTTTCCTCTTAGAGTCATATAGATATTGATTTCAGTATATAAAATAGAAACTTCGAGAGAAAAAGGGCATTAGTATAAAATAAGCATCGTTCAATGGCTTAGATTACCTTTAAGCATATAAGAGTATAAAAAGCTTTTCCCTAAGTGACTGAATGACTGAAGTAGACAAAGTACCTACAGCCCCAACCGCTTGCCTTAGAGGTCGTCATCAAAAAAAATCCGTCAAGCCGTTTAGAGTACAGGAGTAGTAGAAACAACCATAGCCTTGTACATATGAACATACATAAACTCGAAAAACATAACCCTCCTTGTGCAGTCAGGTAACAAAAATCAGATGAAAAACAAATCTAAACGTTGTATTTTTTTTATACAAGATAGATCTACGATTGACCACCAACTCGCCTGATGTTAAGCGACGGAGTGGCCGAGGATGGAGCTCATCGATCTAGAAGATATCTATTCACTCTAGCCTTGAGAATTCCAAGATTGTAGGTCTCAGGAAACAGAGATGGCGGCAAAGAATTCCATTCTTGTGCAGTACGCAACAGGAATGTGGATCGACACACATGTCGATATCGATCGACAGGATTGTAGTTTGATTGATCAAATCGAAGAAACTGGATCAATGTAATCTGACACTAAACAATGTTTGTTCCAAAAAACAAACTATCGTCTTATTGTTCTTGTGCTCGATAAACTGTTAACCTCGATGACACTGGGCTAGTTTACAAGCTACAAGCCAGCGAGTTCGCGAGCAGCTTGTAAACTCGCTCCGTGTCATTGAGCTTTTTTACAATCTGCTTTTGATTGTCATCGACACTCGCTACCCGCTCACTCGCTAGCTTTTAAACTCGCCGACTAGCAGCTCGTAAACTAGCCCAGTGTCATCGAGGCTTTACACGAAGTTGTCGTAAGCTCTATAACTTGGGAACACTTACGATTGAATAACACCGCAGGAGAATCTCGGGACCGGATTACTTTCAAGAGTGTCTTTTGAAACCAACTAGAGTATTGAAGTTGAAGTTAATATAACTGTATACCGATTGGGTTCACGCAAATATTTACTTAAGTACTTGGCGTTGGGTCGAAAATTATGTTGCCTAAATATTCAACTTTCTATATCACTTATACTATTACTTGTAAGTCGCGGTTTCACCCGCTTGATGATGAATATGATGATAAAATGTAGCTTATCTAATACTTAATTGTATCTGACCTGTACAGAGGTTTAGTCGTAAAAAATATAATACATTACAGACAGTGAGACCGATTTGACCTGAATGTGTTTTGAACCGATTTAAAAAAGGAGGAGGACTGTGACCACAACCTTATTAATTTGAGGGCTGCATCCGCGCCTGGTTTACCTTTAGAAAATTCATCAAAATCAGTTTCGTTTTTCGTTTCAGTTTTTTAAACTATAATTATGTCTTCAAAGGACAAAGGATTTCACGATCGCGGGTAAAACCGCGGTATGCCGCTAGTGATGACATAAATGTCTGCGTTTTGTAAATAAAAATGAAACGTCCTTCTGAATATGGTAATCGGCAGGAAACAGCCGATTTATTTGTAAATCCGAATCTTAATCGTCCTATAACAACGGAAAAATATTACCGCGGCGAGCCTCGGTGCAAAAGTATTATTTTGTATTTAAATTAACTGCTCATTGAACATTATAATTTGAGAAAATATACGTGTGTGTGTGTGTGTATGTACCAGTTTCCACCACCAGTTAAATAGACATTTATTAAATAAAATAAAAAAGAGAACCTTTATTTCAAAACATTTTACAGCTGCTTTGCGCATACTTTCTCGCTAAACGTACTTAATAAGTTACACTACGAAAATCGCTTTTGTGCAGTCGAGAGTTGTGTTTATTGTGTAGTTACCTAATTAGTATAGGATCCTTACGACAATTAGAATATAAGATATCCTCTAATTCTGCTACCTTAAAAATATCCATCTTTTCAGGAAAAAAGCAGGAGCCAGCATTTTATATATCATTCTATAGTTTATGTCGTGTTTCAGTAACATACATAGCCTGAGCGATTTTACGATTATTTCCCAACAAACCTAAATGCATAGTTAATTTCCGCTGGTTATTAACGTATAGAAATACCCACATCACTCAAACAATTCGAACGCATAACGACAGCGACCTGTATATATATATACTCTATAATAATAATAATAATAAAGCTTTATTTGATTCCACAATTAGATTAGTTAATTTAATTTTGATATTTAATAATTATATTATATTACTGCTCATGCAATTTCATCTCCTACTAATGTGGACCCCCTCAGGGTAAAAGCCTCCCCCAAAGAATTCCATTTATCCCTATCTTTAGCAGTGTTCATCCAGTCTCTTCCTGTAATGGATACAATCTCGTCCTGCCACCGAGCGCTCGGGCGACCTCTACTTCTGACGCCATGCGGTCCTTTCCATTTTGTGATGTTAATTGTCCATCTATTGTCACCGTATCTCCCAACATGGCCAGCCCATCTCCATTTGAGACTTTGAGAGAAGTGTAAAGCATCCTTTACCTTGGTTATTTTCCGAATTTTTATGTTTCTTACTCTATCTCTCATTTTTATATTTAAGTTTTATATTTAATATACTCTATACGGAATCTAAATTCGCATTGGCATACCTAATGAAATTCCTTGATGATTGTGCCTGGATGCTTGGCCCATCGGCATACGAATATCGACCTTATCGCCTAATTCCCCAGTCCCAGCACGTTTCCGTCCATCGGTATCGTAGCAACAAGTGACGGATTTCACTTTCGCGTTTGCCGGGGTTGTTGACCCTCCTTGCCGGGTTAGGAAAGCAATAGACCGCAAAAACAGCAGGAAGCGGAAGTGAGCTGTATTACGAGGGGGTGAAGGTGCAGTTCAGGTTGACGCGGATGTGCACCATTATCGTGGACGAAAGACCGACGGGCAGCGATTTAGTTAATCACGAAAGCGAACTGATAGCGGTAATGGATAGCTGTGATAGTAAGGGAAATGGGGGAGATAGCTGACCAGTTCGGTTCTGCTTTTAGAGTTCCGTAGTCAACAAGGAACCCTTATAAATTTATCCATGTTCGCCATGACTGTCCACGACTTTGCATGGGGTATACTAAGAGCGACCTTATAATTTAAACCATAAATCGAACTAACAGCGATCAAACAAAGCAGTAAGGTAGCCTGGAAGAGATCGTCATTAGCGATAAGAGCGCCAATTGTTACACTAGTTTATAATGCTCTCTAATTGTTGTAATTTTATGGTGTGTACAATAGAGTTTATATATCTAGCTACACTCATTTTATTTCATACACTCACAGCTTAAATGTATACACACGTAAACTATATTATGTGTTTCTATGTATCATAAGTATGTATTTACGAAAAAAAAAGTATATATGTATTCTATCAACCATCTAGTTTCCATAGTACAAGCTTTGCTTAGTTTGGGCCAGATGGCGTTGTGTGAAATGTCCACTAATATTTATTTATTATTATTTATATAAACTCTAATATATGTATATGTATGTAGTATATGTATATCTGACTACTGTGCAGTACGATATATCTTCGCAACCGTTCAATTTACATTAATAGGCGTCACATCAGACGTAGATATAAAGTTATAGTCAATAATAACATAATCGAAACGTTTCATTTCCATAACGATCCCGTCGATGGAGCGTCGAAATCTTCGACCGACACCCACACCCGTCCCCACGTGTCCGTAGGTGGTTCGACTATAAACTCACTTTATCGTCAATCTCGTACCGACGAGCTTTATTAAACGTAAACTGACCCATGTTATGATTTAGTACCAGTATTTTAAGTTAACAAGTATGCGTTTAGAAAATTCGAAAATCTCCGTCAAAAAAAAAACGAATGAACCGAATTTGATGAAACATAGCTATGAACACTCTCGATGAAATCCTCTTTCAAACGAATAAAATGTATCAAAATCGGTCCATCCGTTTGAGAGCTACGATGCTGCAGACAGATACATATAGATACGCAAAATACGCAATTCGTTTAGTTGGATGACATATTTTTTCCAGTTGTTTTACACAGATGCCTATGCGCACATGAAAAACGGTCAATGATGTAATTTCAAAACAAATCGGAAAACCACAGCTCCATGCCTCAAACAGGCCAGACGTACCGTCGCTTAATATCAGGCGAGTTGGTGGTCAATTGTAGATCAATCTAACATAAAAAAATACTCTGCAGTTTAGGCCTAATGCTATAAGTACAATCTGGATTCAAAAGACCATTATTACCTTATAGTGTTACGAATTATATAAAATAAAATGTGGTCGTAAAGAGTTTTTTGAGATTTTGGTTAGCTCTAATATCGGTTTTTATTGGTTGAATTGGTTGGGATTAATAGCAATAATGTCAATTAAATATTTATCTATAAATTTCGATAAAACATTGTTGTCTGTAAAGTCGGTTTACGGACGATAATTTATGTTGTATTATTACGTGATAACGATGCGTCACAAGCCGAACGCTAAGGCCGATCGTGCCTCTCTATCGCTTGTTCCGCGCTCTCGCTTGCACGCTCGGCTCAGGCGGAACGTGACAATGAGTCATGCTTTTTCCTGCGTGCAGCCGGCGTTCATCGATTTATAAGACGTTATCACGTCAAAAAATATTTGACTTCACAACATTACTTTGCCGCGTGACAGAAAGAGAAGAGTTACATGATAGAATGGGGTACTGTCACTTATATCAGTAGATTATTTTATAAAGTATTCTATCAGCCATCTAGTTCAATAGTACAGGCTTTGCTTAGTTGGGCTAGATGGTTTTATGTGAAATGTCCACCAATATTTATATAATTCAGTGACAGAAACACAGATTTACATGACACAACACAGATCCCAGACGACGCGCCTGCTAACCATGTTCATTTGTCATGTCCGATGTCCGGTTCACCCGGTCCTCCCCTCGCGTCGCGGATTGCGCAACAGTCACTTGCGTCGGAAATCAATAAAGCTTTTAGCGATAATAGGGGTTCGCACCTGAAATCGGTATACCCGTTGATAAATGCCCTTGTAAGCTGATGGGGAGCTAGAATAATAATTGTTTTTATGCCGCCGCGAATTCGCTAGTTTAGCGGTTTTAGCAAAACTGCACAACAATGAGGGTAGGTAATGTTTTTCTGTTGTAGGTATTACGTACTATAGGAATAGATATATAGCTGATATAATTCATCTCTGTTTCCTGAGACCTACAATTTTGGAATTTTCAAGGCTAGAGTGAATGTTGAATGAGTGAATCTTCTAGATCGACGAGCTCCATCCTAGGCCACACCGTTGCTTAACATCAGGCGAGTTGGTGGTCAATCGTAGAACTATCTTGCATAAAAAATATATAATAATAATTACTTTATGTACTTTTACATACTTACGAGACATAGAAACACTGTCAGAACACAATACAGACACAAACATCCGTACTCACCACAACAAGTACCTAAGTTTAGTAATTTTGCCGCCGACAAAAGAATTGCTGAACCGATTTTGATGAAGCATAACTGAGAACACTCGATGAAATCCTCTTTCACACAAAAAACTAGATCAAAATCGGTCCATCCGTTTGAGAGCTACGATACCGCACCGACATATAGATACACAAGTTAAACTTACAGCACCCTCTTTTTGAATCGGTGGTAAAAAAAAAAAATTACGATTAATGACTTTCCATCACGTGAACGTAAAGTCTAAAACAAAATTCACGAATATTGTGTCCTGGGTTGACTGATACCATACATATTGACACCAACAATGATGAACATAAAAAAATTGATTTAAAGACTCTATGTCGCCGCGCTAAATTCCTGAGAATTCTAGAGACGTCTATTTTTCCGCTTCGAAATATGTATTTTGAAAATCGAAATTATTTTAATCGTGTAAGGAGTCTAATTAGACCTCATTGAGTTCGGTCATTTTTTATGACTGACTCTACATCCCTTTGATACATTATCAAAGGTAACAATGGACTAATAAAGACCTAGGATTGCCTTGAGCAAAATTATCTTATAAATCCAATATTGTGGTTTACTTCTACAAAGGTATTTGATAACTGTTTTGTTTGCTAAAACCAAGTACTCAAAAGTAATAATACACGTTCGGTTTCATAAGAGACACTGTCGAGACGTTGAGAACATTCAGGTGTACCTCAAGGCATCTTCATAGGCCCTTTGTTACAAGACAAATTTCGTCCTGGAGGAGCGCTTACCTGAAACAAAGCGAAATAGTAATTAGAATCATTTCGAGTACAATTAAGTAGACAAGAGTGACAATAGTTTGTTTAACGTAATATATATTTAAATAAGAGGCGTCTTATCAACAAAAGAAATTAAAACTAGTAAATGATCAAACATCTGTTGTACTATCTCGTTTATTTGTGCCAATAAAATATTTGCTTAAATAAATAAAATGTGTATCATAAACTTACGCAAATTCGATAAGAATTTACAAACAAATAAATTGTGTAGCGGTAGTGTACATAGTTTATCGCGAAAACGTATATTCAACAGCATAGCATGTATAATAAATGTATCTTTTGACTATAAATACTAATATGTGCCAAAAATAGGCTTGCGCTTGCTATTTTAGAATAGAAACAAAATTGGCACCCAACACGACTCATGATCATGAATAAGTATTTTATTATCAATTAGCAAAATAAAATTCCTTAAAAATACGCATTCCTGTTTTAAAAACCAAACTACTGGATCGATTTTTATGAAAATTCTATGGGCTAATCTGAAATTATTTCCTTTCAAACAAAAAAAAAACCAAATCGGTTTATTTATAAACGATACAGTCATGCGGTGACAAACAAAAAAAATACAACTGAATAGAGAACCTCCTTTTTGAAGTCTGTTAAAAAAAAACAAATAATCATATCCATATATGAATAATCACAACGGTATAAATACGTATGTATTAATTCAACATTCCAATATCAAGGACAGAAAAATACAAAGCGTTTTATTATTGGAAACCATATGTCTAGCGGTGAAATGTACGACTTGTGTTTACGATTCAAATAAACATTTGCATATGAGAGACCAATTGTATCGTATACAGAATTAGATATATATATATATATATATATGTATATATATCTACACTCCATAAATCACATTTAACTGTATTTGTGAAAGTAATTCTGCGATGCCACAGCTGTTTTTTTATCTTCGCAGTTCGCATACATTTAATAAGAATTAGATTATGCATTTACGCGACAAATGTTAAAAACTATGTCAATGGTAATTTGGCAATAGAAAGTGATACGTTTACGAGAATGGAATAAACCAATAGGAAATGTTTTATCAAACAAGTATCTATGTTATAAGAAATACAAAATACCCGACTGCAGAAAAGCAGTTTTTGCAGTTAGCTTATTGACAATCAGTTTATTGTCACTTCATACGCGATAATCTTACGAATATTGAGACTTGTGATGCAGAGCAGTGTGATGAAGGCCGTAATCAGACATATCCTTCAACCAATACCTTAAATAATATATATACATAACACTGAAAAAAAACGTCCACAGACCAAATATATACAATCTTGGAATTTTCAAGGCTTGAGTGAATAGATATCTTCTAGATCGACAAGCTCCATCCTCGGCCACACCGTCGCTTAACATCAGGCGAGTTGGTGGTCAATCGTAGATCTATCTTCTATAAAAAAAAAAAGAAAAAAAAATGTATATATATATATATATATCATCATCATTTTCAGCCTATTATAACCGCGCTGAGCATAGCTTAGCATAGCTTCTTGAACTCCACTCATCTCGGTCCTGTGCCAATCTTGTCCAGATTCGACCCGCGATCTTTACAATACTGTCGACCCAATGAGCCGGTATATACACGTGGACATTTAAATTTAGTATGTATAACGCACACTTATTTTACACTTATATCAGAATTACATAGATAATAACATATTATTATATAGATACTATAGGTCACGGGATTATAAACAAGGCTATATATAATATATACAATCTATAAATATATAACTGCTTATAGATTAAGCTTTATATAAACTATTTACAAAACAGAGCTGTGTTGCTGTTTACCGAACGTGTTTAATCATGGATCAATTAAATCGATTGATCAAAAATCGATCAATTTAGACCAACGTCGAAGGTCGACTTTAACTGTTTACGAATCGATTTGAATGGTAATCAAAAACATGTAAACGGCACACATGCGGCCAATCAAATTCATGAATTACGTTATAAATAGTGTTTATATACAGAGATATTATACTGATTTACGGAGATAACAATATTATGTCATTTAATAATTATGATTAAAAAAAACTAAAAAAAAACGATTTCAAAATACGCAATTCGTTTATTTGGATGACATTTTTCTGTCTGTTTTTGTTATAAAAACCAAAGTAGGTACTGAACCAACTTTGATAAAAATTATATGGGATCACCTCTGAAGCATTACCAACCAAACAAAAAACTGGTCAAGTGCGAGTCGGACTCGCGCACGAAGGGTTCCGTACCATTATCTATAAAAAACGGCCGGTTAACCTACTAGTACCACACGGTAATTTAAGTCTAATTATAATAAATGAACTACGCAAATGAACACGAACAAATAACAAACAATTGAAGATTAAATATTGATTGATTTTGATTGAATATTGATTGAATTGAATTAAATTGATTTTTTTAATTGATTGAATTGAATTGATGTGATGTGATTGATTGATTGAACAATTGATTTGAACAATTGAATTGATTGATTGAATTGATTTGAATTGATTGGTTGATTGATCGAACAAATAATTTTCACGGAGAACAATTGAAGCTTAATTACACTACACAAGACATTGTTCAATTGCAAAAGATATATCGAACTAAATGTTACAGGGTCTACAGCACAGTAATCAATTTATCTAACGGCGGATGCCAATATTCTCTCAAACCCAATTATTCCAACCATGTTAATATCCGGGTCGACGTAGCCTAACGTATCACGACCAAATTGAAAACGTTCTGAACATAGATCAGATTGAATGTACCCGCAATAGACGAACATGTATTAGCACCTAACCTAGTCTAAGTTTTGATTAAGAACCTAGACTGGGTTAGGTTAGTTGTCATATTGAAAGAAATATCGTATATTTATTAAAAGAAACATCAACCCGCATTGATTTTCTTAATAAACTAACCCAGTTTAAGTTTTTGATCAAAAAAAACTGTATTTTATCAGGTTTATGATAAAATGAAATAATAGTTTTTTGTTCTTCCGGTTCAAAAACCTAGACTTTTGATCAAGAACTTAATTACATCAAAAACCATATACATTTGTAAGTGTTGATATTGCTTGCAATAATAACATTGACGTATCGTATGAGAACACATTCCGTTCAAGCAATAGCAACAAACGATCGGGACAAACTTGATAGGACAGAATATTGAAATCCGCCGTTAATAAAGACACCAGTTAATTACCAACAAAGATAAACCTAGAAAGATAAAACAGTCAACAGCTTCAATGAGTTAGCGTGTGTGCGTGTGAAGCCGGTCACGTAACATTGTCCGCACAATGCTCAGTGCTCACGTGCCGTTCGTTGAATACTTAATTGAATATACCACTAATCCGTGTACAAAACTGTGCGTCATGGCGATCAGAACAATTAGCGAGGGTGCCGGTGATTGGACGAGAAGTGAAGGCGTAGTAACTGACACACGATAATCCAAATCCGATAATAAAATCACCTGTGAACAGATATATAGCGAACATAAGAATTTTAAGAATGATAACGAAAACAAATTCAATCTGAAAAGTCAATGCAAAGATCAATCGAAATATACGGATTATTCGATGTGATAAACATAAAAAAATGTAGTGTACATAATTAATAGCGAAGATGCCTGTAACTGTTCAAGAACTAGAGCCGTAGTAACTGCTACACGAAAATCCAAATCCAAAATAAATTGACCTGAGATGATGAATAGATATATACATAGCAGAAATAGAATAATCAACAACAACACATGGTCAAGCTAAGATGTCAATGTAAAGTATATATACTAATAGAAGACCGATGTGTTATAAGTCAAAAAACAATGTAAGCAACTTATTGATGTTACCAATGATACCCAAATATGTAAATGTAAAAAGCCTCAGACGTGTTGTGGTCATCGTATTGACGGCATTAGTCATTAATGCCGTAGTAGCAGTTGACTTGGTATACAATCAATGTGCTACGTCAATGGTCATAAATCATGTGTAACCGATGACAACTGAACGCATGCGGACCCCTGCAGACAAACACGCAATCGGTGAAAGCACACGCGACAAATTTATATGAAAGGTACGAGTATATGACATGAATAATTCAAATCCTATGCTCAACAACTGATATTTTTATTAGTTGGATAATGATGATGATAAAGTAGGTAACTAATAAATACGGTTTGATCTCCTTGAACTTCACAACGAAAATATAAGTTCAGGAAGATCAAACTTTACAAAGAAAAAAAAACACGTAGCTATCTATGAGGACTGACAAATTAAAAAAAGTTACAAGACTATAAAAATCTACGTTAGCTAAAACAATAAGTTCGTTGGTAAAATTCATATTTTACCAAATAACCAGATAATACTAGTTGATAAATAAAATATATAAATAATAAATATATGCGGATTAGCAAGTTGAAGTGGCAGTGGGCAGGACACATAGCACGTAGAACTGATGGCCGATGGGGCCGAAAGGTTCTCGAGTGGAGACCACGTACCGGCAAGCGCAGCGTAGGAAGACCAGCCACGAGATGGACAGATGATCTCATACAAGTGGCAGGAAGACGCTGGATGCAAGCCGCTTCCAATCGGTCTTTTTGGAAATCCATGGAGGAGGCCTATGTCCACCAGTGGACTTCTTATGGCTGAGATGATGATGATGAAATAAAATATATATTAATATAAGAAATCTAATCTAATTTATAAAGCTATTAAAACTATATTAGTGATTACTCATATCATAAATGATAAAGTCAATTTCGTACAGTGATCGGATTGACATCTCACTCTTTCTATTTTCTACCGCTTGTTTTTCGGAAAATACTGCTTATAATATGTACGCAGTAAAGACTTAAAAAATCAAATCTCAAATGAACCAAAACAACATCTAGATCTACGAGCTCCATCCTCGGCCACACCGTCGCTTAACATCAGGCGAGTTGGTGGTCAATCGTAGATCTATAATGTATAAAAAAAAAACAATCAACCAAAAACCTCTGGACGCTTAGCGCCCCCACAAATGTTATAAAGATTCTTGGTTTCATTCCTGTATCGATTCAACAAACAAATTCCACGACACCTTGAAAATCCAAATACTCAGGTTCTTCCGTTCCTTTCTTCCACGGGCCATCAAGATATGGATGGAATATCCTTTCTTCGAAGGGCTTCCCGCCTACAAAATACGCAATTTCGTTTACTCGGACGACATATTTGTCCAGTTATTTTTTTTTAAACCAAAGTACTGAACCGATTTTGATAAAATATATACGGGACCACCTCTGAAGTATTACCTACCAAACAAAAAAGAATCATCAAAATCAATTTATAACTGGCGAAGTAATCAATCAATCAATATCACTTAAACTTAACACTTTATTGACACCACATAAAGTAATAAGACAATAAACACATAAGAAAATGGCACAAAAGGCGGTCTTATCGCTAAAAGCGATCTCTTCCAGACAACCTTGGGATGTGATAGAAAAATATATGTAAAGGTGGGCGGTGGTACTAAATCAGGAGTAAATACTCGTAGACTAATTAAGTTAATAAAAAAAAAGAAAACTATTAATTATTTTATTTTTCTATTTTTTATTAATTTAGTAATCTGTTAACAAACAAAAAACATACAGTCGAATTGAGAACCTCCTCCTTTTTGCAAGCCTGTTAAAAATAATATCTCATAATCCCTTCCCCGAGCCATCAAAGCCACAGCAAGAAGCAGCATCACTCTGTGATCCATAGGCGATGGTCATCAGGCGAACCGTCTACGTTTTAGCTGCCCTTTCTATATAAAAAATGTAACAAACGACCACTTCAAGTACCTAATTCCTATCAAAAACCTTTTGAATAGAATTCAAAAGCAAGACGCACGTGAATTCAGTAAGAATTCTACCATTGTCACCCATTTAAGTGGCTATAAATCTTGTTGAATTTTTAGAAACCAGCTAAAAAGAGCCACGACAAAGACGACCGGACGACCTCGTAGTGACACTAAATTGTGGCAGGTGTACAATGGAGAAAGTAACAGATGACAATTTAAATACTAGAGACAGAAATAAATCGTCTTATGAATAGAATGAGCGCGATTGTTGTTGTTGTTGGGAATTTAGTTCAATATCAATCATTCGCAAAGTGTTAAGTGATAAAAGAGAATGTACTGGATAGGTTAGTGATTATGATATGAATATTACACATTGTTTGTGTCATATTTGAGATTAGAATTAAGCAGATAGAAACAAGGTATAGATTGAAAAAGTAAAACCTATTAGTCTAAGATCCCGCTATAAGACGACCTTCACCGAGCTGGTTTATGGATGAAAAGTATTTTATATCCAATTAAATATGTCGATAAATATATTGCAAATGGGTTGTCTAAAAATTTCAGTCCAGAATGATTAATTAATAATTAAATATTTTTTTTAAACATTTCACTGGTTTGGTTGATAGACAAATTCCATACCAATCGAAAGTATGAAGCCCACAGAATATGCAAACGTTAGGTTGACAATTTTTTTCCCGTCACAACTTTTGGGTAGGCAGGTATAAACAAACAAACTTGCACCAGTCTGGTTAATGAATTAAAGTTAAATTAAAATAAACATTCATCATCATCATCATCATCTCAGCCATAAGAAGTCCACTGCTGGACATAGGCCTCCTCCATGGATTTCCAAAAAGACCGATTGGAAGCGGCTTGCATCCAGCGTCTTCCCGCCACTTGTATGAGATCATCTGTCCATCTCGTGGCTGGTCTTCCTACGCTGCGCTTGCCGGTACGTGGTCTCCATTCGAGAACCTTTCGAACGAAATAAACATTATTTACACATAAATATATTGAATTTGTCTATTAACCAAACCAGTGAAATGTTTAAAAAGAAAAAAATAATTATTATTAATTAATCATATTCTGGACTGAAATTTTTTAGACAACCCATTTGAAATATATTTATTGACACATTTAATTGAATATAAAATACTTTTCATCCATTAACCAGCTCGGTGAAGGTCGTCTTATAGCGGGATCTTAGACTATATTTAAATATGCTCGTATACTGCGCCTTTCATTCATTTTTCTCTGCAAAAAATTTCTTAACACTAATCGTATTTATTACATAAGAAAATTATACAAATTGGGAATATGCCAAACATGCGATTGACACGAAACATGACGTATCTCTCTCGAAAAACAATTTTCACACATATTATATCCGACATATTGGATTTTCTATGACGTCATAAAGGCACATACGGAATATGAAGACACATTGATAGACAGCTTCCTTATTGCAATCTGATCAGTACATGGGAGATCAAACGGTGAAGCGGCATCGTTTTATGGTTCACATTCTAAAGTCCTGGACGAAACGCTTCCGTTCTACGCTATAAGTTTCCCTGGTGAGGTCTTCACCAATGGATATAATCTGGGTGTCTTTAAATCACGACTGAATCGGTACCTTCTCTAGGCAAGCGTGCGCCATCTTTGCCTACAACGGTTGTTTAACAGGCGATGTTAGTAATCAAGCGCAACCGCAGCCTAATTATGTTGTTGTTGTTTTTAGCCTGAAATGTCGCACTGCTGGGCAAAGGCCTCCCCTCGATTTTTCCATTGCTGGCGCTTTTGTGCGTTGGCGAACCAGTTTTTGTCGAAGCCTATTAGTGAATTAAAAAAATATATATACATAAATACAAAGACTGCCAAAATCATAACTCTCTTTTTAAGTGACTGTAGTAGACTAAGTCCAAACACTAAATCTCGCAAAACAAACTTTTTAGAAAATTTGCAGAAGAGCTTTAAATTGGGCGTTCACGTACAATACGTAGCGCTCGTGGCGTAGCTTGACTAGGTGTTCTCGAGCGATCACTGAATGTCAAGCAACGGACGGACCGGTCATTCTTCAGATGGGTGACCGTGAGTGGCATTTCTTTCTGAGCGCTATCGTAGGTCGGATGACACGTTAAATTGTAGTTCCCGGTTGTTTGTTCTTAAAAAAACAGCAATCGTCAAGCCAGGTCAGAGGTCTTTCGGCGGCTTAATAACTCTGACTATAGGGCTGGCCACTCAGTCTATACGAACTTACGTACAACAAAAACATTGTATATTGTATAAGTATAAAGTTTTTTGGACGGGGCTGACATAATAGCATAGCGACTTAAGCCCCAAAATAAATATAGATTAAAAAAAAAGTTTTTTTGACAAACCGTAACAAATTTCCAACGAGCCGTCTGAGAGAGCAAGGATAAATAGAGTAGAACGCTCAGCGACAGGCGACGAACACAAACAATAGGAAAAGTGAAAGTAGTGATAGTGTGTCTATCTGGTATTGAAACTCAGTGTTGTCAACGAACGAAACCAACAACTAGAGCACTCTAGAGAACTCTAGATCTTATCTTGGCCGATGTTTGAAAAGGACCACAACCGGAAGGAAGGACTACCGACCGGTTAGCAATGATGTATGAAATCTCATTGCCGGGTAGATATAGAGGAGATACTTATTAAATTGATTTAAGATCCACTCATTGTTTCTATATTCAAGCAAATAAATTAATTAGAATTTTACAAGAATTTCTCTACTGAACATAGGCTTTTCATTGAACTTACAAGAAGATCGGTAGGAAGCGGCTTGCATCCAGCGTCTTCCTGCCACTTGTAATGAGGTCTTCAGTTCTGTCTACCTTCTGGCTGGTCTTCTTAAACCGCGCTTGCGTTTGATATTGTTTTTTTTATCAGCCCTGTTTGTACAAACTGTCCCACTGCTGGGAACGGGCCATCTTCTCATTGTGAGAAGGGTGTGAGAAGGGTTTTGATATTGTATTTTATATTAAATATTTCTTAAGGAGCTTGCGATACCTTCGCATTATAATATCGTCCCCGTGTGATTCCGAAGGCACCACAAGACGAATCTAATTTTCAATAACGCAATAACTAACAATTCATCTTTCACGAGAACAAATTTCGACTTTATTAAGGTACTAACAGACGGTCCGATTTGTCCGGAGCGAACCTTCAAAATTGTTGGTTGTGACGTCACAGAGAACACTCCAAGCACTAGCCATTTCGGTGAACACGTGTACCCACTATCGATTTTTACAGTTTCGCTGCATGAACAAATCGATCGTCTGTTAGCGCTTTAGACGTTATTGGTTCACCAAAATAATTTCGACGTTTCAAACCGAAAACACCGACGGCTCGTTAATAACGCTCGATGTTTACATTATATTTAATTAACTGTTGATTTCGGTGGACGTCTGCTAAGAAAATATTGCTGGGTAATGATTTGAGAGCAGTCGTTGGTTTGAAATTATAATATTTAATATTTTTAGGATTGAGCTTTTAATAACTTGAAATTTTAATATCGCTTTTTAATAACTTTATCAAGTGTTTAACAAGTATTTCTATTAAAATGCATGTATCTATATTCTGGGTGTCTTCAAATCAAAAGTAAATAGGTTCTTTCTAGCCAAACGCGCTCCATCGTAGACCGCAACTGTCGCTGTAGGCGTCAAGCGCAAGTATATTTTTGGATAAAAAATGAAAATAAATACAAAATAAGTAATTATAGATATTGTTCCTTGAGAGGGCATTTTGTAGCGGTATACACATCACATCTACCTGCCAACTTTAGTTTATGTATAGCTTCCTAATTTCTGAGTAAGATGAGTGTAACATATGGACAGACAGATAGACAGGCAGACACGAAACCCGAAACCCTAAAAATACACATATATCCTAACCACCGCAATGTAATATTTTTCTGGTGAATAACACATTCTAGTTCTAGTTTACATTCCTGCCGGTGCACTTTTGTTTTTTTTTCTTGTTTACATACAGCAACAAGGCCAGGCCGGCCGGCGCGGTGGTCGCTCCGCTTGCGCCGGCGCCGACCGACCGTGTCACTGGCCAGTGAAAGTGTCGCCTCGAGACCGTCTTGCGCTCGATATTATTGCCAGCCACCACGAATATCCTTCGAGAAAAACTCAGAATTGGAACAATGGTGACAACTTGAATTATATAATTAAATCGAATTCGCCAATTGTAGACGTTATTTTTTCTTAAGAGATAGAATTTTACTAGACTTAATACCCTTGAAGACTGATTTTTCCGTGGATTTTTTTGTATAAAATCAAGATTTCATTCGTAATATTCTATGCTGGAGGTCGAATTAAGGTGTAACTAAAGTGACAAGACAATTAAGACTATGCTAATATAAAATAAATTCACAGGTTTAGCACTGGCAAAATCTTTAAATAATTTGCCTAAAACTCGATTACTCATAAATATAAATAAACAGGAATTTAAAAAATGCATAGCCACTGAATTACTAGAAGAGTTTGTGAAGCTGATTTAGAATAGTATAATATATATAGTATAATAAACAAACTAGGAACAGTATAACTAAAAATCCGAATGTTGTATGTTGTTGTTATGTGTTGTTGAATGTACATAATAGACTAATAGAGAGCTTATCTGCCAATAAACTATTTTATAGTTTGGCAGACAATTTAATATGTACCTATTATTGTACTTTTTTTCTGGAATAAATGCTTTATTATTATTTATTATTTACAAAGTAACTTAAAACACACTTATAATACACTGTATTACTGTATTGCATTGAATACAAATCACACACATTTCTTAGAATAAGTATACCTAGATTTAAATGCATGATTCACGATATATACTTAAATCGCACTGTTTTTGATAAGATACAGATATACGTATTTTTGATAACATGTGCATTTTCAGTTTCGGGCGTGTAATCAGATCATAAGCACATCGAAAGATATAGAAAGCCGACAGTCTCACGATACGAAGAAAACACACTTTTTCCTTAACAACATCGGAATACAAAATAAGTACCAACCACATAAAAACATCAAAGAGCAATTACGTAAACTTGTGCATAGAAGGCGTCGAACCATTGAACCAGAGGCGGAGAGGAATGTGATACGCGCAAAGGTTGACGCTATGTTGTTGACGCTACTTATCAAGCGCTCGTGGAGTTTGACTAGGACCTAGTCAAGATCTTTTGAAAACACCTAGTCACTAGGTGTTTTCAAACGATCACCAATATCAAGCAACGTACGGACCGGTCAGTCTTCGGATGGGTGACCGTGAATGGCATTTCTTTTGAGCGCTACCGTGGGTCGGATGACACGTTAAATTGTAGGTCCCGGTTGTTTGTTCTTAAAAACAGCAATCGTCAAGCCAGCGAAGCACCAGGTTGACGCTGAATGTTATGAACTACCGTGTACAGAGCATATATTTTTTATACGATAATAGGCTTGCGCTTGACCGCTAACTCGCCTGACGTTAAGCGACAGTAGCGTTCTACGGTAGAACGTGCTTGCCTAGGAGGAACCTATTCACTCGCGATTTGAAGACACCCAGATTATATCAATCCGGAAAGACCTATTCAGGAAGCGTGTTCCACATTTTGGGGTGGGGGTACGCACAATAAAAGTGGAACTAAAGAGTTTTATTCGAGTCTTTGGAATCAAACTATGGTATGAAATGGTGAGCACTCGATGGAAATGCACTAGTGCACGGCCGTATTGAAGGTAACACAGGTGGCTACTACTTCTATAGATATCCAAGTGTATGTACCTAGCGTGTCAACAATAAGATAAAAAATCACAGTTAACGACCCAAGATTTATTTAATTTCAGGTGATATATACTTCCGATTCGATATTTTGTCAACTAGTTACTAGCGTACAAGCGCGCGGATGCATTGGGTTGAATAGATTTCGCGCGGATGGAACATTACATCTCAAAATCGTTTGTGTGACGTCACAGTCGATACAAAAAATGTGGCACGCAAGGTTTTCATATAAATGAATGTAGAATTGTAGATACAGGAATACTATCGATTGGCTGTCTTGCTCCCTGGAGCCTAAATCCGATTATGATCCGACGGGACACACGCGGCAATTCAATATTCCAGAAATTGGATGGACTTTCGCTAGACCAAATAATAATAAATATTTGCGGACATTTCACACAACACCATCTAGCCCAAACTAAGCAAAGCTTGTACTATGAAACTAGATGGCTGATAGAATACATATATACTTTTTTTTTGTAAATATATACTTAAGATACATAGAAACACCCAGACACGTCAAAATATGTAGGTATATGGAGAATCCACAATGATTGCTTTTGTAATTATTTACGCAGAAATCCGCCGGGAATGTCACACATTCTGTGAAAATTTCATAATCCTATCTGTTACACTCCAAAAGCTACAGGCATAGACATCGTAGGCTCAGCAATTGGCTTCCGTCACCTTGAATACGGAAGCCTAAAGACTTAAGTACCGAAATTAAATAAATAAAAAATACACTATTTTTTCTTATTTCCTAAATTGTATATTAATGTAAATTCTCGGTGTTGATGCTTAGGTAGTTACTACGTTGAATTGGTTACACAATTAATTTAAATTATTCTAGTTTTAACTATTTCACGTGTTCTCCGTGAACCAGAGATGGAGGGGGGAGGAGGGGTATGTGTACACAAATGTTATTAATGTAAACATTTGCTTTATGTTATTGTTACAGCCGGAAAGTTACTTTCCTGTTATGTTGGCTGTTAAATAAACACCGTATCAGTATCTGTTATACTTACTGCATCTATTATTATTGTTATACGACATTGCTCCGCTTATAGAATGCATTATCAACAATCATTTTATTGTGTATAAATTGAGATGAACATATCGACGCTCGCATGACTAACTGTTTTATCTCACTTTATGAATAATAAAAACGGGTATTTTAGAATGCATACACATTTAAAGTATCAATGTGAAAAAATAGTGTAAAAGTAAACTCTATGAAAGCTAATATCATAAGATATGCCATAGTTGCCTGGAAGAGATCGCTTATAGCGATAAGTCCGCCTTATGTTGCACTAGTATATTTAAGTTCTTTGTTATTATTACTTTTAAGGTGTGTACAATAAAGAGTTCATCTATATATATATCTATATGCCAAACAATTACGATTTATGTATATTTTTGAAGAAACAACCGAACAATGTCAGAACCGAAAAACTTTCGTCTTGAACTATTAACTGAAATGAGTTAGTCAGTTAGGACAGTTAGTCATGCGAGCGACGATATAATAATACGATTATAAATAATTAAATGATGTGTGATACTTGTAGATGTGAAATTTGCTTATCTTTAATTGCATATAATAAGAAATGTGAACCACAACTTTATTCATCTATTTTTAAACAAAAACTACTGGTCACTCACGTCTGTTTTGAGCCGAAATATCCGACTATAGTTTCAACCGCATTCGGCGGTATTTTTCAAAGGAGCAGCACACACGTCACTCTCGGTCGGTGACGCGCCTTGCACTGACATCATCATCATTGTTTATTCATCTAATATTCTGTTTTGAACTAGCCTTCTAGACATCTCTATGATACGATACCACTACGTATCGTATCGGATATGGTACGATACTATTTTATGGGACCACCCCTGAGGTGATTAATGTAATATTCTGTTTTGAAATAGCTTTAAAACATCTTTATTCCAATCTGGTCATGATCGATTTTCACATATGCGAGTCAGGTGTTTGGGGAACCTGCGCAAATGAATCTGTCGCTGTCCCTCTGATTTATTATTTATTTACTATAGGGATGGCTGGCAGAAAACGCTACATTAGCATTAAGTCCTCCAATTGTACAGCGTGTTACTATGTACTTGTGTGCAATAAAAAGTGTTAAATAAATAAAATAAATGTAAGTATTTGCTTGATGACTAAATTTTATTATATGAGAGCGGACTGAACGTAAAATATTTTCCCTAGAATTTGTGTAGGTGTAATGAATAAGTATGAGTCGATGTTCTTGAATGATCTCATACTTCGATAAACCGTTCACAAACCTCTGAATCGAAATGTTATGTTGAGAACAGAGTAATAACACTTACGAGTGATAGATTCATTCATTGAAAAATTTCAAAAATCTATATTAAAAGGAAAACAAAATACCCGTTTCGTTACGCTTGATACGCTGTTGAGTGCACGTTTTTGTGAGAAAGTATACGTAAAATCGCTGTAAAAGATTATAAATGCGCATTCTTTAGAATAGTTCCAACAGAAACACTTGTTTATTAGAAAAAAGTTCGTTGGACGTTACGAAAAAATGCTTTATTTTTTATTTTTACGAGAGATGTATTATTATTACACAAAAATATTCTAATAATCTATGACATTCAGGGAGTGAAGACGAATCTAACGACATCTCGCATACCAAAAACGATCAAGCTATTTAGGTTGTAGGCGCTCATATAGAAACATACGTACATACACTCGAAAAACATAACCCTCCTTCTTACGCAATCGGGTAAAAATCTATAAAAACTAACTGAATGACCACCACGTAAATTAGCGTTCGAATTATGTTTTAAGACAAAGTTGCTGACATAGGCCCAACCTATGCCATATGTTTTAAGACAGAGTTGCTGACATAGGCCCAACCTATGCCATATGTTTTAAGACGAGTTGCTGACATAGGCTCAACCTATGCCATATGTTTTAAGACAGAGTTGCTGACATAGGCCCAACCTATGCCATATAGGCGGGCTGTGTCGACGGATCAGTCGGTTTGGTGTGCCGATATTAAGCTTTAAGTAGAGGCGATTCACAGTCTATGTCTATATTATGATCCATCAAAACCACCTCACGCCAGGCGGCCCTGGCGTTTTTATGGAAATCCCAAGGATCAATTTTCAAGGCTAGAGTGAATGGATATCTTCTAGATCGACGAGCTCCATCGTCGGCCACACCGTCGCTTAACATCAGGCGAGTTGATGGTCAATCCTATATCTATAAAGTATAAAAAAATAACTTCATAGGAATAAAAGAATAACCAATCGCAGCCTCATCAATTACTAATTTCTGCAGGTCTACGTTCCAGTCCATAAATTATTATGAGAGGTCATAAACCAGCGGTAGTCTGCGGCGACGGCTGAGACCTTTTTAAGAGAATTAATGGTATCATGCCATCACGCCAGTGATATCTTAAAACATAGATGGGTTGTCTCCGGCTCTGCGTGGCAAGCCTCAAGTAGGGTAATTTCCCGACCTGTCTTCAGTCGCTACACGGCGGGCAACGCTGTCAGACGCTAGTGTCATGTTTTGTGAACTGTCACAATGCCATCGTGTGTGTTTATGAAGTGCAAGATCTACACTAAAATATTAAGAGATTTGAAAGGATGTATCTTGTCACTTGCTTGTCACACGTAAAAACTGATAAATTTAGAAATAATAAAAAATAAAGTTTTCGATTCTTTCTGGCAACAAGTATATATCGTATATCTATACATTAACGTATATCTATACATTAAATGTCGCTGAGAGTCTGCACTATAGCTGTTTAAAGGTAAAGCATGATTCGCCATGTATTCACTTCTTATTTAATGAGTATAACCTCTCTATAGATTAGAATCTCTTCGTATCACGCTAGGCAAATTATTTAAAGAGCTTTTCGCGTGACAAGTTTGAAAGACAGCGACGATGAAAAATTATTAAGATGCAAACGATATGTAAAAGGCAATGTAATTAAGTCCATTATTAGTGCTGTCAAATGAGAGATAAGTTAACGCCAAAAATAAATGATTAATCAACATGTCGTTTCGTTAGCAGCAACGGTCCTTTATCGTTCGTTGCCGATCGTTACAATGATATTTTAAATTATCAAATATATTGAAAATTGTTTTACAAAAATTCATAATATCATTAAGATTCGCTAACGATCGATAAAAAAGTTCACTGCTAATGTTATAACTGCTAAATATACCTAATTTTATGGGTTCATCAAAACTATCTTTTAATTTGTTCCTGGACTTCGCGAAAAAGAATACCAATAGCCACAGAATTCGCCCTATTTACATTTGACCAATAGCAATATTAAAGGCAAAAAAAAATTAATTTATATGGGACAAACTCTACAGTATGTCCTACCAAATACAAAAATAATCATCAAAATCAATGCACAATTGGCTGAGTAATAGGTGAACAAACATACAAAAAAAAACAGTCCGAATTGACAACCTCCTTATTTTTTAAAGTCTGTTAAAAATAACAACATTTATGATACTTAATGACGTTGATTGACAATTCTTTATTAAAAGACCAAAACACACAGAAAAATTACAGTGAAAAATACTACGGCCAGGCTCTTAATTGGCAGCCTTATCGCCTTGAGCGATCTCTTCCAAGCAAAGATGAACAGATAGCACTGCCTTTAAAGCAATACTACAAAACATGAAACGTATATCTGCCAGCGATGACTATTGAATTCCTTTTATATTGAGACAAGAGTAAGCGACGACGTCGAGAGAAATTCTTACGTAATCCAACGAAATGGCAAGTACATTCTGATGTTTATGACGTTTGATGTCATTACACAGAAAAAACTTTCGCTCGGTGCCATACCAGTTCCCTTGATCATGGTTATTAACACTTCCTCTGGACTATAGTTAATTTAATGTGGCAATCGACGAAAATAATTGCAGAATTCAATGTGAGATCCAGTTTGCAGAGATGAATTTGACGTGAAATTGTTGGGTTTTTTGAGAATTCTGACAGTAAATTGTTAAGTTTATTGTTTTTTTTTACCCGACTGCGTAAGAAGGAGGGTTATGTTTGTTGAGTGTATGTATATTATGTATGTTTCTACATGACAGCATATAGCCTAAACGGCTTGACCAATTTTGATGTGGAAAGTGTCGTTGGATTAGTCTTCACTCCCTGAGTGTCACAGGCTATATTTTTTTGTAATAATACATCTCTTGCAAAAATAAAAAACCGGACAAGTGCGAGTCAGACTCGCCCACCGAGGGTTCCGTACAAACTAGTAGATAAAAGGGGGAAATTATATATTATTTTATCGTAACTCATTGAAATTAAACAACTATTAACGGATTTATCGCGTATTATTTTACATAATAAATATACACGATAAATCCGTTAACAATTTATTTATTTAATTCCAACAACATTGTGTACATTAACAATAATTTAAAAGTCTAACATAACAAAGAATAAATCCAAATGTTACAATCATTATAATTATTGTGCCATCTATAATTATAGATGTAAACGATTGTTGCAATTGTTTAACTTCAATATATTTCAATATTTAGCCTTTTTTTTTTGAAAAATATAGCCTGAACAGTTCACAGGACCATTTATACAATGATAATACAATAATAACAATATCAATTCATGTTAACGAGCTCCTTTCCCGGCGTTTAACGGTAAAAGGTAAGATGTCAAGTTGTGAAAGTTTCTAGATTTCCTGATGTAGACGGAGCGCGGAGAAAGCGATCCAGACGGCATCTACAAATACCTACTGAAAGTTGCAATTTTAACATTTGCCGTTTCATTAACACTCAAATGACACAGATGGACTAGAGATGGGCTACTTACATTATTTTATATTTACCCGGCTGCTCAAAATGGAGGGTAATATTTTTCGGGTGTATGTATGATGTATGTGGGCATGTATATACGTATGATCCTATCTGGGGGCACGGCCGTGTCCCTGTCATGTGAGCGAGCGGGTGCGTACGGCCGGGACTATCTTTACACGAAGAGATTCGTCGGACTCGAAGCGATTTTTCGGATTTTAGACCGTCATAGCTTCGGCCCCGATAACACTAGATAGTTCAAATTTTCAGGATCAAGTGTGGTCAGTGGACTGATACAATATAAAAAAGTATGTATCTAGCTTTTATAGTTTCTATTTTATTGATACCTAAAATACGCCGATTTGCCGTTGATTAACCAAAAAAATAAGCGACTTGCTGGAGACCAAGAAAGCTGAAATTTGGTATGTAGGCTAAAATTTTCACACAAATAATGCTAAAACTAAAACATTTGTAACTTTCACCCTCCAACCCCTATTTGAGGGTTATCCCGTTATTTTCATCAATAATATATCAATAATTTATGGTACTTCCTGAAGTCTTAGAAAGCTGAAATTTGGTGTGTAAGCCAATATTTACACATGAATAACGAAGAAATTAAAACATTTTTACTTTTCTCCCTCCAACCCCTATTTGTGGATGCACCCTCTGAGTGTAATCAAAAAGATAGGGCACTTCCTGAAGTCTCAGAAAGCTGAAATTTGGTATGCAAACTACGATTGGTACACAAACAACAGAAAAATTAAGACATTTGTAACTTTCACCCTCTTACAGAGAAGGCTTACAGAGGTAAGTATTGTAGCGTTAGACTTTGTAGAGTTAGCAGCTTGGCTTTTCAAATTCAGTCAGATCTCATCTGATTTCTTTTTGTCAGTGAAAATGGCAGGACAATGCAAGACATGGCAACCAATTTTACATGAAATGTTTTTGGTGGGATATTTACTTCCTAAAGCCTAAACTGATTGACCGAGTTTTTTTTTACATATATATAGATCTACGATTGACCACCAACTCTCCTGATATATCGCGATGGAGTGGTCGAGGATGGAGCACGTTGATTTATAATTATAAGTCTAACCTTGAAATTTGCAAAGATTTTAGGTGCGAGGTTTTGTTATTTTTGTACCTACTTCCTAAGTGTCATATGATATTTTATTATGTCTACATCAAGCATATTAAAATCATGTTTATCACCATATTATTAGTGAAGTATTTTGTTTTCTTTTAATATAGGTAACATAGATACTTATTATAGAATACTTATTATAGAATACGACGCTGTGGTCGAAGATGAAGCACGTCGACTTAGCACATACATACTTTGTAACAGAATTACACTGACATTTTCTTGAAAACCTCGAAAATGCATTCGATAAAAAATACAGAATATCACGCCGATCGATAGTGATAAGAATGACAAGTTACAACAGAGTTGGAAACAGTTGTGACGTGCCGAAAATCATTGTGTTAACAGAGGTGCTAAAATTAAACTATTTGGACGTGTTTATTGTATTAACACATAATACGTGTACATGTTTGGCTAACTGGCTATTGTTATTGAAGGAACAAGTGAACAGCTTCATTTGCTAGGACCATCAAATGGATTATGAATTGTCAGAAAACTCGCTCTTAGGCTATTCGCCCCTTTGTGTGTTACAAGGCGAACTAGTTGAGTATGAAGTTTTTTTTTTTAAATATCAATCCAAACCCGAGGACCCAAAAAACAAAGGCTTAGTTATAGTTAGCAGACTATTTATAGACATTTGACCACAGCTCTTCTAAATTTAAGTGACGGTGTGGCCCATGATGGTAAAGCATACATACCTAGCCTGACTTGCTAAAAGTTGCTTCCCTGAATTAAAGGCGACTCCCATGCTAATCCTATTACTTATCTGTGTTCTATGCCATTAGGTGCTTGACGACATATTACCAAATACGTCTCTCTCTACATGTAGGAAGTCAGCCAGACACCGGAAAGTATCCTACGACCATGCTCTGATGCTCTGATTCTGCTCCTCACGACGTTTTCCATCACTTCCTGAAACTCATATTTCGGATTCGAACCGCGACCCCAGTATTCGAACATCCGACTGACTTATCATCGCTCCAAATTTAACATCGTTCCGCACTTCACTTGATTTTCGTGTCGTTTACTTGCAGGCCTTGTCACGGAAAGTATGATAGATTGTCTTTCCACTGTTTTGTACACAAATCACAAGATATTTTAAACTAGTATCAGTGCATCTGAATATAAAATGGATTAAAATTACTTATCTAATTTCCATACTAAGCCTGCATGTGTATGTTTGGGCGTAATGGCTTCACGATAAGCGCCAATGAGTATATGAGTGTACTAATTTTTATAGAAATGTAATTTGAAGATTCTACTAAATTAATCAGGAGTCAGGACAGTAGAAAAAAAAAACAAGCTCAAAAGTTGCGTGAAAATAATTAGGATAACAAATACCAGACTGTATAAAAGCTATTTTCGTTCTGTAACTTACTCTTGATAAGCTGTTAAGTGTACGTTTTTGTGAGAAATTATGTGAAAAGCTATATAATTGGTTTTATTGAACATTTCTTCGAATATATTTAGTAAAATCGCTTATTTGTTAAGAAAAATTGGTCATTGTAGGTTACGAAAAGGCGTTTTTTTTTTTTCATTTTTGCAAGAGTTGTATTGTCAATATTACAAAAAAATATAATTTAGGACACTCAGGGGGTGAAGACGAATCTAACGACATATTTCACATCAAAATCGGTCAATCCGTTTAGGCTGTAGGAGGTAATATATAAACATACAATACATGCAAACATACATACACTCTAAAAACATAACCTCCTTCTTGCGCAGTCGGGTAATAAAACCTTCATCACTAATAAGTAGAACATACTATAACGGTACAATGTAATAGAGATAACAATTATGTGACACTGTAGTATAAATAATTGAAAGCATCGAAGGTTTATTGACATTAACTCTTATGATATAAAGCAACGGATACATGTTCCAGTAAAAATTGTCACGTTATTATATACCATATTCAACAAGATATGGAAGATAAAAATAAAAGCAGGTAAACTCTATGTAGAACATCCCAGAACATGGTATAACAGCGGCTATCGTACTGTCAGCGCGATTATACATTAATGTCGGAGTTGAATTAACTGTATTTACTACTAGAATCACGGTCTTCGAATTAGTAGTGATCTGCCCAGCAAATTAGTAGTGATCTCCCTTATCTTTTGAGTTACATTGTCTATATTTTATGTTAATAATTCCAATTCAATGCAGACGAAACAATCAACCACGGCAATCATAAGTTCACACATGGAAAAGTGTATGATGAGTACACATAGAACTCAAAACATTTCAAATCATTCAAACATTTTTTTATAATAATTGTACTTATTTCAATTTTATTATTCACTATTACAACACTTAATACCGTCAGATAATCTCAGCAAGTAATTACGACATGTAGTTCGGTGTCACCACCACAACAGCATGCTACCCCATCATCTTCATTATCATTATCTGCTCAAACATCCTCACCACTGGAGCAGTTGTGCCAGCAGCCCAGAGCCGTGCTCCGATATTTCAAGGAGCTGGGCTGGCTCGGGTGATGCTGGTAGGGGGAAATGCACAATACACCCCTAGCGGGACGTCAGTGCAGGACCCATCACCCCCACCTCGAATAAGAATAAGAATGTAGTTCGGTGACAAAGAACCATGCAAGAATCGACCACTCGTGTTTCACTAATTACACAGCTTTTGCATGCTCTAGTTTCTCCACATTTGCATCCATAGTCTGTGACAAAATCTGTTACAACACTATGAATTCTGTGAAACTGGTTCACTTGGACGGTTTTACAATTACGTGAAACCATCTATTTAGTTATTATTATTACTTTTTTTATCAGCCCTGTTTGTACAAACTGTACCACTGCTGGGCGCAGGCCATCTTCTCATTGCGAGAAGGTCTACCACGCTGGCCAAGTGCGGGTAGGCAGACTAAACACATCTTCAAGATCATTGAGAACTCTCAGACATGTAGGTTTCCTTACGATGTTTTCCTTCACCGTTTGAAGTTGGCGGCAATCAACAATTTACGCACATAGCTTCGAAAAGACAGAGGTGCGTGGCACCGCGTGGCGTGACAGCATTCGAACCCAGGACCTGCGGATTGCAAGTCAAACGGTTTCCCGACTAGGCAGCCCGAAACGATTGAAATTGCTGCATACATACTAGGTGAATTTACGATATCAATATTATTTAAATAGTAACGAAAGTTTTTTTCTTGCTAACAAAAAATAACAAATTTCAAGAATTTCAATAAAACATAAGCTGTTAACGAACAAACGCCAGTCAATTATTAAATCAAATAACAAGAAATATTAATAAAAGGAAAACAAAATACCTAAACCCTCAAGAGCTAAAGGCAAATCTGACGAAAGCTTACAATCAATCAATCAATAACACTATATATATAGTCTCATATATAGTCTGTATTGACACCACATAAAGTAATAAGACAATAAACACATAAGAAAATGGCACAAAAGGCGGTCTTATCGCTAAAAGCTATCTCTTCCAAACAACCTCAAAGTCACAATCAAAGTCGATTAACCGTTGAAGCGACAAGTGATAATATAGAAACATTCAAACATAGGTACAACCGAAAAAAACATATGGCCTCTTTTCTACAGTTGGATAAAAAAATGGAGAAATTACTGGCATTTTTTCATTTTAATTCAAGGCAAACAGATGACACCAACGGAACCGTGAGCGCAACAGACACAGTAAACACAACATTAAATTTTTTAACCGACAAATTGCTTAACGGGATATGTCACGCGACAAAGTCCATGGTAAACAAAACCACATTTCACAAGGTTTCCGATGTGTCACGTACAAATTACCCGATCCAGACAATAGTACAGTATAAATAATAGTAGGTACAGCACAATAGTTAGCGGTCTGTTGTGACAGAGATAGATTGCACGACCGACAAAACGGACGGATGGGAAAAATTAAATTATGACTAAATAACGCTAATGCTATGGATAATACGGTTATGCTTCGTGAGCGGGGAAATGTAGAGCTGAGAGCAAGTACACTTTATAACACTGAAATATAACACTGAAAAAGCCGCACGAGATTTGTAAATTATTAGAACTGGTTAAAAAACTAATGAAGCAAACTCGCTAAAGTTTTATAGGACCGCCAATAAATATCTAGGAAATAAATAAAACCAGACAAGTGCGAGTCAGACTCGCCCGCCGAGGGTTCCGTACAAACTAGTAGATAAAAGGGGGAAATCATATATATTTTTATATTTTCCTTCATAAACCGAAAAATATACATCGCATAAATATTTAAAAACCTGTTTTAGCTTATGCTAATGAAGCTCTTTCATATACCCCACTTGATACGGTTAAAGAACTTTAAAATTTGGACCCTCATTCCTTGCATAAAGATACTATTTCTTTGTGATTAAATTAAAAATATCCAGTTTTCGGACTTTTTCCTATATGTTTACTCTAACACCATGGTTCTTACCAAAATTCATAGTTCTAGGCCAACGTGAAGTACCCCATAGGTTTCGATTCCCTTGTGAGTGTCGAAATTTGCGTTTTTTGCGACATATTCGGCTGTAACTTTTTTTTACGAAAACTGAGAAAATTTATTTTTCTTTGTGCAGCAAGAGACTATGGATCTGCGTACATGGTTTTAATTTCAACACGATACCTTTACGCGTTCCCGAGATAAAGGTCTTGACACCCGGACAGACGGACAGACGGACAACAAAGTGATCCTATAAAGGTTCCGTTTTTTCTTTTGAGGTACGGAACCCTAAAAAGGAATAATTGAAATCGGGCAACGTGGTCAAAAATTATCACTGAATATACCTCTAGAAAATATCGTAGTAAATTAGAGTCCTTTTTGAATGACATCGAAGAAGAAGAAATTAATTATTTTATGTACAATAAAAGAAGTACAAATTTAATATAAATAATAAATAACGTAATCCTATCAATATTAATGCAAAGTACATCAACAACTCAAATCGTCAATAAGTAATGAAAGCTTAATAGAAGACTATCGATGAATCAACAAATATAATAGCAACCATTACAGAACCAACGATGGTAGCTATAACGTCATACAATCACACAAACGATCAAACAGTGCCAATCACTGCCAGTACAAACATAAATAAACTGAAACAGTTGACTGTGAATGATAACAACGTGGTAAAAGCAACAGCGACTAGAGTAAACAAAATGTATTAACTAATCGACGTAATCTAGATGACAGTTAGCGAGGCGGTGAGAAGCCATGCCGATATTATTAACGTAGCATAAATATACGGTTGGCGCTCAACACATTACACAAGCGAATTACTAAAAAGCCAATTAGCCACATGCCATGAGAGACAAAATAAGCATTAACACCAAACTAGGTCAACGCAACGATAAACCATCTGAATTTATACATTCTAAGAATTATTTTTAAACAAATTCTAGATGGCAAAGAGTTTCAGACAGGGTAACGACTGGGCTTAGACCCTGATCATTTGAACAACAGATTAATCCACAGTCACGATTCACAACAGGCCTGAGATTGCCTTGAAATTTTAAGTCACGTTTTCACAAAAACACTTTTAACTGTGGTGCTTCTCTATTATGTACTTACATATATATAAGTATTAATTTCAATTTATCTAACATTAAATATTTCAGTGTGGCGTATTTAATGGACTATGATGAATGTGATTGAAAAAAATAATTAACAATGTTTATCAAACTCATCAGAATGCGGACCTGAATGCTGAATGTTGCAAAATAACCGGTTAGATCTCGTATAAACTAGTTTATTTTTGGTTCTATTAACCAATAGACAAACTGTAGTGTAAAACGTCCTTGTGTACTCATATTCTTACAGAAACTGTACAGGCGCGGCGTCAGGAATGTCTTTAAAATTTAGGCGACGTTTTAAGAACCTGTAGTTCAAAGAAACAATTACTTACGAGTCTGTTGTAGTTCGACTATAGTCCATCTTACTCGTGCATCCCAACATTTTTGAAGATATAAAATGACTGAATGAACTTATAAAAAACAAGAAATTTTTGGGTAAAATTATTTTTATGCATGAATAGCTGAAAATTAACTTGGATCAAATTAAAATTTTGTCGAATACTTGTGATGTTGTTTTTTTCAATGGATCATTCTTTAATTCATTTTTCAATTGTAAGGTAACTACTAATTATCCAGAAAATTATCTCGAAGAATTTATCTTCTTTCGATTTAAAAACTCTAGGAGTCTTTAAATCGGATGTAAATAAGTGTCTTTGCTCCATTGTAAACAACATATTTTAAAATCAGGTAAATGTGCGGTCAAGGGTAACCCCAACCACATTTACAATGATAATAGAAATGAAATCTTCATACATATGTAGTAACCAATGAATTAATAAATAAATCGCTACCAATTGCAAATATGACTATCTACTTTCTATGTGTTTAACTGCTACTGTCTGTTTTAAATATAAAGAATCTACGAATCAAAACGTTTTACCGGAAGTACATATAGAAAAAGTTGAGTCATAAATCGATTCTACCATAACGCAGAAACTCATCTTCAACGCCACCATAAAACCTACCCACACGATTTATATTCACCCGAAAAGCTTTAAAACGCCAAATGAGCCGTAAAACCAGCCTCCAGTTGATCCTAAAGGTAAATTGTCGGCCTGATCCGATCCCCGGATACACATCAAAGCGATCGTTAAAAAGTAATAAGCCAAATATCAGGTGCTCCGGGAACTGACAAACTGAAAAACGGACGTACGGTCGGTTTTTCGATCAGGAAGTTATTTTTAGAAGTTCAAATCGCTACGCAACCTTATCTTCGTAATACCTGCCAAAAAATTTACCTTCAGCCCATTTTACACCTTTTTCTTGCAGGTTTCTTCTCTTTGTACGAAGTGTAAAGCTAAAGCCTGTAAGTGTGTCATTCTAAACGCAAGTGAAACTAGTGAGACTTCATTCATCATTGAGAATATTAAGAACTGTCAAACTTGAAAGCATCTTCACGACGTTTACTATCGCTAGAAATTGTATGAGGTCATAAAAGACTACTAAATCACGATCATCCAGTCTTCTTTCATATGGATCACTCCATTTGATATTACTGATTATACCTTAGTTAGGGCAAGAAGATGCGCATTATATGGATGGCGCATACTAAACCAGAGAACTACAGCCTCGCACTCCTGAACGGCGTAACCGATCTTCATTTAAGGGTGAAGAAAGGGTGAGTGTACACAAAAGATTCCCAACTGCTGACTTAATTCCTGCTATGGTCAGTCAGTGTTATTTTTTCGCGATTGATCGCCAGGTGCCCCTAAAATCTGGCGCCCTAGGCCCGGGCCTTTTCGGCCTTTAGGGTAATCCACCTCTGGCTATGACTACTATACTTAACATGTGGATCTTCCAGAATTTGTCACAGAGAAGACATTTAACAAGACGAACAAAAATACTTACCGGATCCTTTTGTAATACATATCGATAGATTCTGTCAACTATTGCGTCTATGAGGAGCCCATCAACAACCTCACAAGTGTCAACTCATTATTATATCCTGGACTCAAAAGTTCGTTACTCGTCACTTGTCAAGTAAAAACCTGTGCAGGGTTCATCGACCAAGCAACAAAAAGTGGTTCGCTCCTCCCATTGCAGTAACGGTAACGAGATATGAGGCCGGCGCGAAATTACTCCACAGATTTATCGAGCCAATACGTGTGAGTGGTAATTGTATTTACAACCGTAACAGCCAATTATTTTTGTATGAGATTAACTCTAGCTCGTGACGATTTGAGAGTATAAGTAACGGCAGACGGTTGTAATATAAATCGTATATCAATTTTAGAATTCCGTACTCTTTAGTACGAATAGGCTTACGCACCCTTGTGCTTTATTCGTGAGGCTACGACTACGATGTCTGTCTGTCTGTCCTACGCTTAAACGGCTACATCTTTTGAACGGTATTTTTAGGGTTCCAAAGTAGGTTTCCCGGTTTTACCCAACGGGTAAAAACGGGACCCTATTGCTGAGACTCCGCTGTCTGTCTGTCCGTCTGTCCGTTAGTTTAGTTTAGTTAGTTACTTTGTTACGGTTGATACGCTGTTGAGGGTACCTTTTTTTGTAAAAATAAGCATAAAATCGCTTTAAAAGATTAAATGCACATTCTTTAGAATAATTCTAGTAAAACCACTTGCTTATTACGAAATAGTTCGTTGGAGGTTACGAACAAACGCATTTTATTTATTTTTGCAAGAGATATATTATTATTATTACAAAAAAACTATAGCCTACACTGGAAGTGAAGACGAATCTAACAACACCTCGCACATCAAAATCGGGCAAGCCCTTTAGGCTCTTGGCGATCATATACATACATACACTCGAAAAACATAACCCTCCTTCTTACGAAGTCGGGTAAAAATGGAGATGTCGACTATGCGGTTGGTATTTTTCTTTAGTCAAGCGACTATGCCTAATTTGAATCAGAATACTTCTTTCATCTGTTAAGCATTATTTAACAATAATGTAGCATAACGCTATGTTATCCAACATCTGTTTAAGTAATGCCCCTCAAGTATGTAATTTGAAATTCAATGAGACCATAACAATAGTAGATCACGCTTGACTTGTAATACATTCTGAAGTAAAAAATATTAACGTTATTAATGAAAAATTACCGAAAAACGTTACTTTGATCAACGTCTCAATTTTTCTGTCTTCTTTCCTCACATTCACGTGTCAGCGAGAAGCAGACAAAATATGTTGAGCATCGCTCAAATTTGAGTAACGTTTTTATACGCACAAGCGTCATCCTTTCATGATTAATATTCCAGAAACCAGGCATAGCGAATGAATAAAAGTTAGCGGACAAGCGCAAGCCTATTGAATTGAACTGAATAAATAAAGCAAATACTAAATAACATGCTTTAATATAGAATGGTATTAAAAATCTAACTAGACATACGAAAACAAATTATGAAACAACACTCCATCAAAACTTTTTAATTACAGACGCTCCATTTTATAAAGTTTGGGGCCTAAATTACCTCCCTAAATTAACTTCTCTCGAAGCTTTATTATTATCGAGCCCCGATTTCTTTAGACTACTCTGTGTTTCTAACAGCTCGATAAATTATCTGAAAGATGAGCTAATTGAGCTGGAGGTAATAAATCTTCCTAGGAGGTTGTAGAGCTGGCTAGCTAGAGATAATAGTGTATCGAAAGCCACACCAAGTTCAATACAATGAGCCTTTCAAATTCAATATCGCATGCATAGCACAGACATACCATCTGGCAAACATCTGGATAAAGCATCAATACAAATACATGTACAAAAGTAGACACGAATTGTTTTCTCACACATAGTGCGACAGACAGTTCATGGTCATCCATATCTCCCGGAATTCGGAACGTTTGACACCGTTCTCCTTTCGTTATCAAAATGTCGCTTCGAGAAGTACTTGATAACTTTGATATGGGTCGGAATAACACTTGGGAGTTTTTGCTTAAGAGTGATTTATCGCCACGGAATTGATTTATTGGAACAACGATATAGTGATGTACAACAGTATTACATTTCAAGAAATACTAGGCTAAACAAAAGCGTGATAAAAAAAAATGGAAACTGATATCTCGGCTATGTTGTTCATCGAACAAAATAATGAAGGAATAATAAGAACAACAGCGCTCTTAATGCCACATTAGTTCTTTTTCCGAACAGTCTATCGATAAAGCAGTATGTTCTAAAATGTCCTTATAAGTTTTTCCTCCTGTTGTATATTTCTACAAAAGAACGCAATGTTTGTTTTATTTACTTGTGATTACAGCAATTCTTGAACCCTGATTTTATTGCCGTATTTCACAAATAATATCTTTTTCTCTCGTTCCCTTCGCACTCATGGACTTCGCACGCATTAGATATTTTGTAAAGAAGCCTATATAAAAGCCGTAGTCGAATGTAGACCTAAACGAATATGTTTTTATTAGATATTTTAAGGATATGTTTTCGCTCTTTGAAATTAAAGATCAATTCCGGCAACGAAAATGTAATAATTTTGGGACTTTACGAGTAGATCCCAAAAATGCAACATCATTTTAGCATGATGCACGTGCGGAGCATGAAGGCACGTCAGTAATTTTCGTTTCCCGAAATAAGACTTATGGGCACTTCGGCGTTTCGCACCGCAAGCGGTTCGTACCGCGGTCCGAATCACCCAAGAGGTTTTTTTGAATAGTTTCTTTCGCACCGTGGTGCGAATCGACCAATAGCATTTTAGAATAGGTCGATTTGGACCGCAGTGAGGAAAAACAGTTCTCTTTTTGGGTGAGTGGTTAAATTCAA
The DNA here is from genome assembly GCA_947563715.1 of Lycia hirtaria. Classification (NCBI taxonomy): domain Eukaryota; kingdom Metazoa; phylum Arthropoda; class Insecta; order Lepidoptera; family Geometridae; genus Lycia; species Lycia hirtaria. The sequence continues at coordinate 5,064,080 of OX387385.1, read as the reverse complement.
GCAGAGAAGATTATGTTGTTTGATTACATACGTAATACCTTACAGTACAACCAGGCACAAAATAACAGGAAAATAAAATAATTGTTTTTAGGGTTCCGTACCTCAATAGGAAAAACGGAACCCTTATAGGATCACTTTAAAACGTTTTATCTACCTTCCATGCTAGCAGGGCTGACCAATACCAAATTCAATATGGGCACGTTGAGTTTTAAATTAGTAGCAGTTCTTTTACCAATATTTTTCAATGGTTTTAGTGTATTTATACTATACTATACGCCTATCTACATACTATACAAGACTGTCAAAATACTTTTTTACTTGTAGGTAATTGATCTGATAATTGTAAATATGTCTCAGAAGTACAATTAGCTGCCAACACTTGAACTAATGAGAAGACAAAGCCTCGTTAGTACCATCAATGGAACTGAAAAATTATTCTTCTGGGAATAATTGAAAATCATAACCCTTCTTGTACGTAATCAGATACAAATACATATATGATTGGCAGATACAATACATATATCGTTAGCAAGTCTCATTAAATAGAAATCATTCAGACAAGGCGCCATGATCATCAAAGCAGTAGTAGCCACATTAGCCAGCTGTCAGCATGACAGATAACAACCCTGAGCGATGTGCGCGATGATCTGTCACGGTTGACGGCACTGGTGACTGGTGCTGGTGGAATTCGGAGCAGGGCACCGACCCGGCTGCTCGACTGCTTTTTGGATAGCGCAATAGGCTCCGTTGGCGTTATATTGTAAACGGTCAATATAACTCAGTAGCTATTTAAATTTATGTAACCCAATAGGTACAACAAGAAAGCAACTTAAAGTGATATGATATTCCAACAGTTGTTACAGACGCAATACACTCGTCAGACGTATGAGACAGATAATTTAACATGACAGCTTTTATTAACTACATTATTAGTGACATGAAAATGCATGAAATAATAGCATTACATTAGGATTAGCATAACATTGGCATGTCAATCAGGAAGGGTTGCAAGCGTGACAGACGGTCACAAAGAAAGCTGTGGTAGTTCAGTTTCACATCCAGTGCCAAAATCGCATCGTCGGAACATCACCTTTAAAGCTGAAACCACCGAATGAGATCACATTAAATACTTTCCGAAGAACAAGTAACACGAATAACATAAAGAATTTACCTTAACGTACACACCGACCGAAGTCTACGTACAACGTGGATTTTCCTTATTCAGGCATGTTAGAAGTTTGTATAATGTTGTGTAGGTTTTATTCTACTTATTTTTGTTATAAAATAGATAAGGAATAGCCGGAAACAATAACCGATGTATTGTGTATGTTTCTATTTATTCCTATAACCTAAGCGGCTTGACTGACTTTGAATCGTTCTCGAAAAACGCGTTGCGAAATGACAGCCAAAAAGTGAACGCAAATAAAGAACTAAGTTCTACAAGATCAGATGATTTCTACTTGAATAAATATTTCCTGATAGAAAAAAAACAACACAAGATTCAGATAGTTATAAAAGAAGAAAGAAACTAAAAGAGATCTGAAAAGTTACGAAATTGGATGATTCGACAGTACCTAATTATTGATCTTACACAATAGATAATGAACTGAAAGTAAACAGTATATCTCTATAATATAAAAATCAATTGCTGTTCGTTTGTCTCGCTAAAACTCGAGAACGGCTGGGCCGATTTAGCTGATTTTGATTTTGAAATGTTTGTCGTAGTCCAGGGAAGGTTTAAACGTTGAGAAAATATCGGGTCCACTCATTGATAGGTGATACGAAGTACGCCGGGTCATCTAGTACACAATAATAATATTTAACTGCCAAAGCTCTAAAACTGGAGACCCATAACCGGGTTGATTGAAAGACGAAAAATGAGGATTCAAATGGACCTAAAAAAATCCAAAGTAAACTTTTCATGTCATTGTTAAATAAAGAGTAGTTAAGAAGAAGGAAAAGAAAGATAAAGTTTCATTGGTATATGTTTAATTCTTTACACATTAGGGTAAATATATCTACAACACAAACACCTCAGCATGATCCTGGTCATAGGTGATAATGATAAATAATGATAAATTCGTTTATTGAGATAAAAACGGGAAAAGACCAATTACAATTATCTCACAATATTCAAAAATTATTCTTAAACAATGTCTTAAACAAATGTCCGAGGATTACAAAATATCCATTATATAAATACAATATCATTTAAAATGTCAATACAAAAATGTCAAATGGGCAATACGCCTAGCATGTCATTACAAAAAAAATAATTATGTCATACAAAGTAAAATATACCGTTCGGGTAAGTACTCAGAGTACCAAGTCAATAAACTCAAAGGTTATCGTCAAAGTCCAATGAATCATCAGGCTTTTTACACCTGTCCCATTGATCCAATTGATTTTCACAATAAGTCAAGGAGGTACTTAAAATAGTATTCCAGTTATCACAAAAGATGTCACAATCAGGGTTGGCAGCAAGGAGTGCGTTTAAGTGGCGACGGGCACGATTCAGGGGCGACATAGAACGTGCTACTGTGCGACCGCGATCTACGTGGAACAGGTCATGCGGGCGACCACGTCTGTTTGCTGGAACCCCGGGCTCGTCCGGTACGAACAGTACGCATAGCAAGTCGTGCAGACGTATAGAATCGACGGACCCCCTAAGCGCCTTACAGCAGATAGTTAGCTGGTCTAACATCCTTCTAACTTCCAAAGAGTTGTAACCAAGCTGACCGAGCAGGAATTTAGTTGGATACAGAAACGGATAGTAACCATAAATTTTCTTATACAGTGACCTTAAAAAGGCCTTTTGGACTTTTTCAAGCATTCGCGCGTAGGTGACATGATAGGGGTTCCAGACACAAGCACTCGATTCAAGTTTGCTTCTAACTAAGGAGTTATATAATGTTTTAATTACTTCAGGATTTTTAAAGTCTCTAGCATTCCGTAGGACGTAACCAAGGCGCCGGTAAGACTCTTTTGAGAGTTCTGATATATGATCATGAAAAGTTAGACTGCGATCAAAATTTACCCCCAAATCTTTGATACAGTTAACCCTATTTATAGGTACGTTGTTTAAATGATAATCAAACTGTATTGGATTTATTTTACGATCAAAGGTCATGACGTTACATTTACTTATATTAAATGTCATTTTATTTCTCACGCTCCATTCGTAAATTTGATTGATATCATCCTGCAATTTCAGGCAGTCACTAGAAGATTTAATTTAAAAAAATAGTTTAAGGTCATCCGCATACAAAAGACATTTGGCGGTAGATAGTACATTAGGTAGGTCGTGAATCATCATTTGAAAGAGTAACGGACCAGTGACAGAACCCTGGCTTACACCAGACCGGTGATTTAACCAACGCTCGTATTCCGGTGGTACTCAAACAAATTATAACTAAATTACCTATGAATACTATCAAACGTTTCATGAATCACGCAGAAAAGAACATTAGGGTGCCCGCACACGGGCGGCGTTTGTGGCTGTGGCCAGTGGCCCGTGTGCGGGCACCCTTCGAGTTCATAATGTTGAAATAAGCCTATCCTACGCTATATATATATCTCCAGTTATATCGTTTTCAATCTAATCGTTTCGAATATAAAATAACAAGCACACAGAAACAAACTTTATGTGATTCATATGATCAGTACATACATACTCGTACTCACAGTTATACCAAAGGATAGATAAAAACAGCAACACTAGTACAGCAAAACAAAACAATAAAAATAGTAGTAAATAACTCTGATAAGATATCGTTAGCCCGGGAAAGTAGTTGTTACGGCTTTATAGTAAACAATAGCATTGGATCAGACGCTTCCAGCTATTTTGCTAATTACTAATTTAGATTAATGAACGTCGATGTTTTTTAATTTATTTTTATTGAGACAATTGATTAATCGTTTTATATTTTACGTTGTTTAGATTGGTTATAACAAACTGACATCCTGATCATGTTACGAGTATGTCTAGGTTTTCGTATTTGACTGTATGTATTTTTTATGTAAGTTCACCGATTTGTTTGTCAACATTGGATCAATTTCGAAAATTATTTTAAGTCCGATTGCTGAATTGTAGTCGGTTAAGTTTTACTTTTAAAAACCATAATTAGCGGTTCAGTACTATTTTTGTATGTATTACAAGTATACTTCTTCGGTTTTTAAATAAAAACTACGGGTCACTCACGTCTGTTTTGAGCCTGGTCAACCAGACGCCTGGCCACCAGCAACCAGCAACCAGTTGGCCTGGCCTGGTGAGTCTGGTGGTGATATAGTGAGTTCCGCTTGCTGGAACAGTCCTGACACTCACGAGAGTTCTAGTGAAGAGGACACTTCAGCTGAACCGACGCAAGACGACCAGCTTCCCGCCCTAACTCTTTTGCAACCGATGACATCACGTGCGGCACGAGCGGCACGTCGCAGTGCAAGGCGCGTCACCGACCCAGAGTGACGTGTGTGCTGCTCCTTTGAAAAAAACCGCCGAATGCGGTTGAAACTATAGTCGGATATTTCGGCTCAAAACAGACGTGAGTGACCCGTAGTTTTTATTTAAAAATGTGTGAAAACCACGTTAATTTCCATAGTACTTCTTCGGTTGCGAACCGGTTTCGATAACTTGACTCAGAGGAACCCTCCTCTGTCAAGTTATCCCAGGGTCCTAGCCAGTATTTTAAGAATATGTTGTTCTGGCGCCTACAAGTCGTATTTGCACTTTTTCAATGTACATTGTGAGTGACAATTTGTTATTTATAAACAAGCATGACGCATACCATGACCAACCGACATCATGACCAAGTTTCTCGTCTCGCTCGACAGTCTGTTGCAAAAAAAAACTCAAATATATAAGGTATCGTTACACTAAATATACGACTTTTAGGGTTCCGTACCCAAAGGGTACAAACGGGACCCTATTACTGAGACTATTACCGCTGTCTGTCTGTCCGTCCGTCCGTCCGTCTGTCACCAAGCTGTATCTCATGAACCGTGATAGTTAGACAGTTGAAATATTCACAGATGATGTATTTCTGTTGCCGCTATAACAATAAATACTAAAAAACAGAATAAAATAAATATTTAAGGGGGCTCCCATACAACAAACGTGATTTTTTTGCTCATTTTTGCTCGATGTTGATAACGGTAACAGGTAGACGCTTGAAATCTTCACTGAATATTGAGTTATATTATTTACTTTAAAAATAAATAATTCAATTAACAAGAAACGTGATTTTTTGCCGTTTTTAAAGATAATGGTACGGAACTCTTCGTGCGCGAGTCTGTCTCGCACTTGGCCAGTTTTATTTAATTTAAAATGACTCACATGTATTAAAATTAAAACAAAGAGGTAAAAAACAGTTTTGTCACCGCCGCAACGCCTCGCCATATAAGTGCACATTGCGCATCAGATTACAGTAAGACGAGTCCCACAGCTGCGCCTGCGACCACAATGAGTCACTCGACCCAGTGATTGATTGTACACGTGTCCACACCCTTGTGGTTACTACGGAACGGACCCTTGTTAGGGCGATGCTTGGCTTACCGAATCTAAAATGAAATTTTCCTTTTGGTTTAGACGCGAATCCAATTATAATGGTGCTGGTTCTCGACTTATTTGTCCATATAAATGCGGATGGCAGAATATTGTTACTATTATTTTGACTGGCCTTGTGGCTCAGTTGGTAGTGTGTCTACGTCTACCTGCTGAACTGAAAGGTCGTGGGTTCGTTCCCCACCCAGGGCAAACATTTGTGTGATGAGCATGGATGTTTGTTCTGTGTCTGGGTGTTTCTATGTATCATATGTATATATTTACAAAAAAAAGTATATATGTATTCTATCAGCCATCTAGTTCCATAGTACAAGCTTTGCTTAGTTTGGGCTAGATGGTGTTGTGTGAAATGTCCACAAATATTTATTTATTTTAACACAATATATTTATATTAGACGGACGGACGAACGGAGAGGACGGCGTGAATTAGATATCGTGCCAGAGGGATGACTGCAGTGTGTACGACACTTGACCCAACCATTATGAGAGATGGTCGAGGCTCTTCACTATAAGACCGCTCATCGGTGAATCAGCATCAGACGTGGCAAAATCCTTATAGGCAAAATTCAAGATACTTTTTGTGAGTTTGATCTTCTCGACCTCCGCGAGATTCTGATTATACGGTGTAGTGACGTTGATAAGCTGAGTTAGGCCCGCCTAACGCCGGACAGAGCTCATCACCACTGTTGTGGTGGATAGAATGGTCTTAGTAAAGGAGAGCAGAACCATTTTCGAGAATTGACCCTTGTAGTATGATTAATATAGTACAGCAACTCGGACTGGTAATGAAAGAAAAGAAGCTGGTGGTGAGTTTCTTAAGTCTATGTATCTCTGTCCCAACGATCCTGGATACTTGGTTGCTATCCGTTATTTTATAGTTAAGTTAAAGATGTGTACAACTGGAAATAACAGGCTGAAGACACTGCGAAACGGTGGCATCATGGCATACCCAAACCAGTTATAGTTATTAGTCATACGAATCGAGAAGTATTTTTTCGGAAACCCTTGTTCGATTGCGGAACAATAAAAAATCAAAAATTTAAGGTTTTTTTATTGTTCGCACAAAGATCTCATTAGCATGCTGATGTACCGAGCCTGAGTCTTTGTTCTCGCAAATATAAACACGATAAAAATAAATTACGAATATGACAAAAGAGTCACAGTGCGACCGTCAAACAGAGGTATTATAAATTGACGTGTAAATCGAATATACATACGAGTATCTGTGTCTGCACTTAAATTAATAAATATAAGTGTAGGTACTTAGCTCCTGTGCAGGCTGCCTAACGTTTTATTACGTCGTAACTAGAGATGCTGTTTAATCAAACGTGTTTGCAGAATATGTCTTCAGTATCTGAATTATTAAGTATTCTGTGGTGATAAAAAAGCAACTTTTCAGAAGGTAATTCGATATTTTTAGTTTGTTAGTAAAAAGATAGGTAGTGATTGACTTTGCAGGAATTCGAGGGACTTCAAATTATTTTTTACCCGACTGCGTAAGAAGGAGGGTTATGTTTTTGGAGTGTATATATGTATGTTTCTATATGATCATCTACAGCCTAAACGGCTTGACCGACTTTGTTTTGCGAGGTGTTGTTAGATTCGTTTTCACTTCCAGAGTGACATAGGCCATATATTTTTCTAATAAAAATAATACATCTCTCGCAAAAATAAAAATAAACGTTTTTTCGTAACCTCCAACGAAATTTATCGTAATAAACAAGTGGTTAACTAGAATTATTCTAAAGACTGCGCATTTATAACAATAATTTACAGCGATTTTACATATACTTTCTCACAAAAAACGTACACTCAACAGCATATCAAGCGTAACTAAATCGTAAGTCAGACTGCAAAAACTGCTTTTCTGCAGTCGGGTATTTTGTTTTTCATTTAACATAGAATATACACTTGTTTCTATCTGATTATTTCTAGTATGAAAAGAACAATAATCACTACTATTTAGTTTCTATGTATCATATGTATATATTTACAAAAAAAAAGTATATGTATTCTATCAGCCATCTAGTTCCATAGTACAAGCTTTGCTTAGTTTGGGCTAGATGGTGTTGTGTGAAATGTCGACAAATATTTATTATTATTTAGGTATTTAGTTTAGATAAACACGCGGGCTGACTATCTATAAATGAAAGAAAAATGTAATATGCATTATAAAAGCGAAAGTAACTCTGTATCTGGGTTTATCTGTTACATTTTCACGTTCAAACGACTGAACCAATCGTTATTTGGTTCAGAGAAAGGTTTTTTTTTATTGAGCTCTACAGACTTTTTTTTTTCAGCCGTTTGTACAATCTGTCCCACTCCTGGGAACGGGCCATCTTCTCATTGTGAGAAGGGTTAGGCCATAGTCTGCCACGCTGGCCAAGTGCGGGTTGGCAGACTACACACACAGACAGACAGATTTTTTTAAGTCCACAGACTTAAAAAAATGTATTAGCCTATAAAATACACGGACCCGCCTTTTATAAGCTAATACATTTTTTTAAACTAGCATACAAGAGGAATATAGAGAAAGTTGAGAACCTGGAAACGGTCATATTTCAAAGAGAATGTGGAGAAAAGAAAAAATTCTGGAGAATTTTTGTGCACAAAAACCTCAGAGCACAGTTAATAAAATGTAACATACAAAAGGTAGGGTAACCCATCTTTTAGCTAATTCCCGTTATTAACATTAGACCTTCGTTTCTGAAGGCACAACGATTGTCAAGGCACAAATGCAAAACATAGATGAGTCATTGTTTATCTTCGATTTGCCGCGTCAATCAAGTTTAGACTTGATTTGTCTTGAAGAGTACCTAGGTACTTTTGTAAAAACTTGTTTTAATTTTTAACCGACTTCGAAAAAGGAGGAGGTTATCAATTCGTACCGTATTTAATTTTTTTATGTATGTACACGAATTACTCCGTCATTCGAGAACCAATTTTTGTGTTTCCTGAATTGGTGTATAGAGAAAGCTCCCAAGTTGGTCCCGTAATTATTTTATAAACATCGCTTTATTAGTTTTTGAATAATCTCTACTTAATCTCTAAAAATGAAAATATTTTCATTGTATTCCTGAGTAAGTGCGTCAGATTATAGAATCGCAGAGTTCCACCTACACGTTTTTCTTTGCTAGTGTCAAATATTAAGGATTATCGTATACACATCTGCACATTTTCTAAAGACGAGTATTTGACATTCAACGACAATTCGCATTCTTGACAAAAGAAAAAAAGAGAGAGTGAAGAGAGGTATCTTTAAAAAGTTTACAATCGTGAAGGATTTAGTAAGTTGCGTTTGAAGTCGGTTTTTAATAGAACAATTATTAAAAAATACAATTAACATATTTAAACTATATTACATATAATTATTTTTAGGCACACTGTCACACGTGTGTGATAAGCGAAGAAGCACCCACCGCGGCAGTAGTTACAATTGAATGATCCCTCGGCGGCCTCGCGTTAATGCTGCTATCAAACAGTTGACAATTTACGGTGAATCACCTACATCCTGACACCCACTGTTCCAATCGTTTAATTTGTTGATGGTGAATGCAAGGGCGTAGCCAAGGGGGGGCAGAGAGAGCTCCCCCCTAGAGATAAAAACAATTTTACCAACTGCAAAGCAACCAAAGTCCTAAGGCCGTGCAATTGTACCTGTACCTACTTGCCCCCCCCCCCCCCGTGGGCTGGCGACGCCCTTGGGTGAATGCAAGATTACTTGTTACCTGCCTGCCGGACAGTACAACGCTTTTCGACTGAACCTATTTATGAGTCTATGTAAGACCTTCCGCTCACGGGATTACTCGAATGCGACTCCAGTTTGACACGCACACGCGACTGCAATGTATTTCGTCGCCTTCCGAGTAGACATGTACGGAAGCACATGTAACTATTTTTTTGGCATACTGTACAGGCTAAACTATTACGGATTTCGACATATGAAGGGTCAGAAAATTTCGACTCAATTGAGCGAGTAATAACATAAATAAATAAAGAAAGTGTGAAACAGTGATTGTTGGAAGTCATTTTGCACTCGAATCATATGTAAAGTGCATAGTAGTTCTAAGAACTGTCTACTGCTACTACCACAGGCTAATACTTAATACCAAACATTATCAAAATCAGCCTACAAAATGAAATATATTAGTAAGAATGTTTTATGACTGATTGGCTTATCAATGAGTATTAGAATTAAATATTTTTTAACGGATTTGTCGCGTATATTTTACATAATATTATGACCTGACATTTTGAACACTTTGCAGCGACCCGGTCATCAAATTAATATAACTCAGGCTCAACACAGATCTGCAATACCAGTTCAAACCGTGATCAATTTCTGTGTGCATAGGAAACGTTTAGCATAAAAACAATAGGCGGTACTAATTCATATTTTCATATCAACACATAAAACTGTCATCTAGTCCGTGACCACATATGCTGCGAAGTGTTCGAAACATAAGGTTATAAAATAATGTAAATAGCAATCCGAATAGCCTAATTTAATCAGCAACAAACAAATCATTAAAAACTGTTATATAATTTTAATTATGTAGTATTTAGGTAGTTAAATAACAAATACAATCATTAAATAGTTATTGTACAAACAAGCAATAATAATTCATTACCTAATGAGGTAAGTAAACTCATTGTGGTTACGACAAAGTAATAATTAAATTAATCTTGTTATCTGAATACCTAGTACACTTAATTCCTTTGTACCTATTTTAAGCCTACCACAGAATATTGAAAAGTAAATCTCTCTGCATATTAAATAAATAGTAACACTTATCTACAATGTAATAAAGATCAAATCAATTCAGACAGGCATTAAGTAGGTACATAATCTCATATTTACATACAGACACATACTGAATGGTGTTATAAATTAAAATTTTAATCTATTATAGTGTGCAATAAAATACAGAGTCCCTGGGCCAAGGTCAATAGGTTTACACATGATACCCAATTCTCAAAATAGTACGAGTCTTAAATGAACTAATAATAGAAATGGCAAGTTTTACAAATACCTACCTAGTTCTAATAATGGCAAATCCTGAAAATTACTAATTAATTCTTGTTTTGACCAATTCTATATTAAGCATAGTTCTCAAGACAGGCAATATTTGTAAAAAAAAAATTACCTACTGTTAAATGAAATTGCATGTACACCTATTCCTACTTTAAAAAAATGAGTGTTTTCAAATTATCATACAAATGAAAAATGTGAATCAAAATAGTAAATCAATTTTTGCCATTTTGCTATTATAAGAACTAGGCATTTGTAGAATTAGTCTTTTTAAGACTCATGATATTTTGAGAATTGGATATTCCAAGCCTAACCCCTATACCCAAACTATGGATTGTCTGGCTTAACTGTACATAGAGTAAATGAGGAAAATGGAAAATATTCTATACCATCTTATCTTATAAATGGGGTCCGACTCTCTGACGCACTTCGAGCCATTAAGCCCTTTTGTGCTTTCCCCTTTCTTTATTCATTAACAATAGGCTCTCCAAAGAAGGACTGCATTACCTTCAGAATATCACCTGATGCAAAATGCCTATATTCCTCCAGTTCTGCATATGCAGTTCCTAAGATACCATAGTTTTGTCCTACTAGAAAAAATACAGAGAGAATGCAACAAGACTTGAAAGCGAAGCAAACTTGTCCCAAGGATACATAAACTGGTAGATAAAATAAAAAACAAGTATTCAACAGACTTGGTAAGTAATAGTATATGAAAAATGCCATCTGAAATATTTGATCATAGTTTCAACCACATAACAAAGGAATGTAAATTATGTAAAGTATTAACAGTTCATAAAGAATGTTTACTGTTCAGCATTATAATGTGATTTAGAATAGAAAAAAAATACTACTTGATATTGAACATACTATCAGAAGTGTGAAGAATGGTTTAATGTATTTCTTTGCGTTTCAATATTAATAATTTAAAGGGCTTATTAGATTTGTACTTGTAATCCCAAAAAACTTTTTCTTCTTGGATAGTTAGGTTCAAAGACAATGTTTTTGGGTATATGTAAGTGCGAATAAGTATGGTGTTTTACCTTATCTCCTGCATCATGATGGCTTAACTGATTTTAATGTGTGTGTCGTTACATTTGTCTTGATCTCTTCAGTGTAACCTACATCCTGTAGTTAAGTGTATTTTTTAAAGATCAATTACAGTGTTTCTGGTGATAATTTAAATCGTTACAGTTTTGCCTTCTACTTAATAATTTGTGTACTTAACTTTTATTAACAAAGTACTGATCGCAATTGGTTATTTGATAATGAAACATAACTTATAGCTCATAGCTATGTATCCAGATAAGCCGGGCCGGCAGCAATGACACATGTGACGTAAATATATGTATACATCTGCGAAGAACTTGCCAAAGCTGTCGTGATTATGGTTCTTTGCTACTACACCAGAATGATAACTTAAACTAGCACATATCAACTAATATACAGCTTGAACAAACCTGGGAATGCAATTAGAAGGCGTCCTGTCCACTTCCCAGGCGGCGAAAAGTTTCATAGGAACAGGTTTTGATGTATTAGTCATCTTCTCAGATTTATTTTTCTCGGTCATCGTAACAGCACAGTTTTCACAGCACAGCACTAATGTTGGCCACTTGCGGCATTATTATTTGATCACTAAACACGATTCTGCATTCATTTTTGTGACACAGTACGGTAGCGAGGCCAAATACGATGCGAAACAACAATGCTCGGCAATTTTCATACCACAGTTGACTGAAAAGCAAAACGAAACGAGCCAACCGGGGCGTTCGATACGTTTGACACTTTGACAGCCGGACTGTGCTGCCATACGAATTATATACCTTACTTTACCTTAGCTATCCATGTCTCACTCTCTACTTCACATATTTCAATTTCGACTAGTGACTGAATCACAGAAGACATTTATAGTACCTACAACGCTGAAGGCGAAATTAATAGTTTGAAAAATAATAATGAATAGAGAACTACTAATGAATAGGTCGTGTGCCTAAGATACTTGTAAAAAATTAGTTGTCTGTAAAGTCGATTTACAGACAATAGTTTAACGTGACAACATACGTCCGCACGCGAACTCCGAGAAATGATAATTGAAGCGATGTGGAGTCGCGGACGGGCAGGCGCGGCGTACACCCGCACACGCGCGTAATGGGACAAAGAGCGTAACGTAACGGGACAATGAGTCATACATTTTCGTGCATGCAGCCAGAATTCATCGATTTATTAGACGTTGTCACGTCAAAAGTATATGTTGGCACTTGGCATGTTATTGGTAACTTAAATAATGTTTTATATCTTCCAAACAGGTAAATAAATATTAATTTTAGTTCTTTTTCCTTGTTTCAAAATGAATTTGTTCAAGAATGTTATTTAATGGGTTAAAGTGGTTATATATTTAAAAAAAAAATTGTCTGTAAAGTCGGTTTACGGACGATAACTTAACGTGACAACGTCATAATAAAACATTGATGAAATGCAAACGTTACAATGAGCGTAACGGGACAATGAGTCATCCTTTTTCATGATGGCAGCTGGCGTTCACCGAACGCCAGCTGCAATTAAAAACGAAAAGAGAATTCCGCATCTACTGAAAATATCGATATTTTCTTAGGACAAAATTGGAAAATGTTGAATTTTATCTGAGTCTGAATTTGATCTGATCGGGAATTATTGTAGGTAGTGTATTTCGTTGGTTTATCACATTCAATCAATATACGACGCATGGCAGATGTATTATGTATATGACAACAAGAACAATATATATATAGGCGTTATTTCAGGGTAACTTTATTTAATGGCAACTTTTAACTGTCATAATCACAACAATGGTTTCCTTATTCTTTTTTTCTTTTATTGGGATATTGAACTCACATAAGTTGCGCATTTGCCATTTTCCAGTGTTTAAAGTGATAGTCAAACAAATTTTATAATGAATAAAATTCAACAAGTCCTATTCATAACAAAAACAAGTTACAGTCAATTAATATATAAGATATCATATTTTCCGAATAAAAATGAAAAAACTAGAGATGAAAGCGAACTCGCTCCCAAGAAGTTTTATATGCTCGACAAAGGTACCTACTTCACACCTAGTCAGCGGCTCCTACTATACAAAGTGCAAGTACAGCCCCGTATGGAGCTTACCGATGAGCTAATTTTACTTTGTCTGCGTAGAGATGTGAAATCCCTCTCCATTTACTACTCCTTGTTTTTTGGGGAATGCTTAGCCGGGTTTTGACCTAATCCCTGCTTCCACCATCGTACTTCACAAAACCGCCAAAAAGATCACCCCTCACATATTACATAACTGGAAATCCCATACAGTCAGGTTCTCACGCTCCTTCTACACGCAAACAAGCAAAATGTCAAGCGGAATGTCTTTCCTAGGAAGGTTTTCCCGCTGAGCTTCAACAAAGAGCGTTTTAAAAAGGGTGTTTACAAGCACCTTTCCGGGCTAGCAAAGCAACAGTATGTCACTGATGTTGCAGTTGTCTATAGGCGACAGTTATCCCTTACCATTAGATGAGCTGTCTGTTTTTTGCCTGCACCTTTTTAAAAAAAAAAACTTACAGTGGACAAAACAATCTAGGTAAATGCTTAGTAAAAATATAAATTAATAAAATTATTAAGTAATAAGTAAAACAACATCTAAAAAAAAGATTTATTAGTCCAACAAAACAACAATTGCAAAAATTCCATAACTAAACAACAAATAGAACTCGACACAAAATATATATCAAAAAACTGTATATTTTCTTTTCAAAGATAAATATTTCTCAAAACAATTCTTATTTTTTTATTTTATATGTTTAAAGTAAAGATTAATAGTATATTATAATAAAACAAGTATACTATGAAACTAGGCTAACTTCTTAAATACATTGGAATAGCACAACAAAATATTATATCACTTAGGCGTAATAAGACCCAAAAACCTTCTAAAAAATGGCTTAAGCGAACTGTTGTCGCACGATCTCCCATAGAAATAGGAGAAAACTTTTTCTATCCCTAATCATTAACCGATTTCGATGATTCTTTTTTATCTGATTGAATTTATAAATGTCTATGCCTCAACTGGTTTGCTTTTTTCAAATTTCTTTAGTTCCGTAGTTTAAAAATTAAAAGTGTACATTTTCAAAAAAAAGGACACTGTAGAGGCATAGTCATGAATAGTTCCCACTAGAGTGGTATACGCATGTGGAGGAAATTCAAATTTATCGAATAGTTCCGAATTCTAATAGGAATGATCGAATTTAAACATACCACCATATAAAAAACATCGAAAACGGATAATAATTAGGGGTAGAAAACAATTTTCTCCTGTTATATGAAAAATGCGCAATTTTTTGGCAATAGATCGAGCGACAACAATTCTCTTAAAATTAACTAACACTAAGTAATAAAGAATTACGAAACTCGCTTATTTTTCTCTAGTTTGGTACTTATTAGATAGGTTAGGATAAGTTAGTAACTTATTATGATGCAGGCAGCTGGGGCTCGGAAAAAGATTTAAGATTTCTACATAAACACATATAAGTAGCATAGAACTTAACATTTCAATTACATAATTTACATTGATGAGTATTCATTACATCAGAGGAAGCTTAAAATGTAAGGAAGGGTATTGTTTTTATTTTCGTGGAAGTAATAATACTATTACGCTCTCACGGCCTTAAGGTGGAGATTAAAGCGCGCAGCTATCTCTCTCGCGCATCACAACATTTATAAACATATAAAATCATTGATAGATACATACATATATTTATTTACATAACGTATACACACATTAAATATACATTAGTTTTTAAAATTATCATACTCATGTTACGCACTGTGTCTTGTCAAATAAGTACACATTCTCATATTCGAAATGATTATGTCAAAAATAATATCATTAAGTAGGGATATTAGAACAGTACGAAGCCAATTTGTTTATTTAGAAACAAACAGAAACATAAAAGAAAAACAAACAATAGGAGAAACAAGATTTTATTGGAGAAACATTTAAATAAAAGTTTTAATCAGATATCATTTATACTGGTGACTAATAGCGAATAATGAAAAAACTTATATTTTTACACAATTTAACTCCTCATCCAATTTAAAGATATAAAAGAAAAACTTTTTTTTTTAATGTTTCTCCTATCTAAATAAACAAATTGGCCTCTTACTTTTTATATATTCCTACTCAATAATTTTGTATGATGAAAAAGGTTGTGATGCGCGAGAGATATATCCGTGTGCGTTGAACGAATCCTTAATCCCCGGTTCTATTGGTACTCAAGGGAAAGAACTACGAACGTGAATGTATCTCGCTTTTTAACCGACTTCCAAAAAGAAGGAGATTCTCAATTCGATTGTGTTTTTTATTTGTATGTCTGTTCACCGACTACTTCACCGATTGAGAACTGATTTTGGTGTTTTTTTTTTGGTAGGTCGTTCAGAGATTTAGATAAATTTTATCATAATCGGTTCAGTACTTCGGTTTTTATAACAAAATATTTATACATTAAGTGCGTCGTTTGCAGCGCATGACCTCTGCGTGTATATATATATATAAATCGTACGTACGTAGCAATAGAATAGTAACTTCAACACATTGACAAATTTTCTAATAGTAAATTATGTGATGTAATTTTAAATACAATATTCCGCACAAGGCCGTGAGAAGAGATCCAGATTTATAAACATACTATATAAGTAAAATATTAATTAATATATAATAAATATAAAAAATTAGGTAAATTACCTGTATTTACTAAGCTGTAATATTTTTACAAAAACAGATAGATCTGTTTAAACTTTTCTTTGTACAATAAATGAGTGAGTGAGTGAAATTGCAACTGAATTTCACAAACTTCATTCAGAGCCAAATCTCCTCTATGGAATAGGCAAGAAAGTCCCTTTGTATGCATTATTGTTTAAAAATCAGAATATTTCTTTCACATACATGATCAAATATTTTGAAGAAATAGTAGACTAGAAGATATAACAATATAAATAAGCAAGATATGGCTTTAATATTAAGCAAACAATTTACCGCGAAGTTGAATTATAATTAAGTTAACCTAGTTGGCTTTTACTGTTAATATAAAATTGGAATGTATAAGACAACTAATAGACAGAGTTAAACTAAACGACGGAAAGTCCCTAACGCAGGTCCCCATTTGTCAGTACAACCATACGGGCTATGGTACTTGTGCATTATTTTTCTTAACAATTTAAGGGCCACTCTGTTTCTCTCTTCTCTTTTATTCTTATTACGTCAATAATGTATCCAAAAATCAGCGATAAAAAACACGTTACATTGACAAACGCATACTTCCATGAAAGAAAATTTCATACTTCAATAGATAGAGGTAACACTGTCAGAGATCCGAAAGAAGGAGAGAGTAAGATTTTAGCAGAGGTAGCAATGCGTACAGTCTTAGAGTCAAAGACTTGCAACTGTGACGAGGTGGAGTGTTTTTATTAGCTCAGAGTGCCGCAAGGGACTGCAATAGGCCCTACTCTATTTCATTCTTACGTTACATTTGGCAATTGTTGATTCATTTGGCGATCTCTGGCGGGCAATCAGGCTGGGAGGATGGGTGTGCAGCGCGGAACGCGGGATGCGTTTCCAGCTCGCGATCGATGCGTAGGATTATAGGAAACGGGCGTAGATCCACGTGAAATCTGGAATTATACATATAGTTATATAGTTTCTGTTTACAAAACTCTTCCTCATCATTATGCCATCAGAGTTCAGATAGCAAGCAACGTAGGTAAGTCAGGGGTTTTCAAATACCGAATAGACAAACGTTCACTTCAGGAAGACAATCAATTCCTTCAAATGCCTAAAATCACAATGTAGCTTTGTGGTCCTATGTTGTTGTTGTTTTGCTATGGAAACTAACGTGGATCTTCACTCGGTGACGCGCCTCGTGCGAGGCGCATCACCGACCGAGAGTGACGTTAGCGCTGCTCCTTTGAAAAAGACTGCCGAATACGGTTGAAACTATAGTCGGATTTTTCGGCTTAACAGACGTGAGTGACCCGTAATTTTTATTTAAAATGTTGTTGTTGTTGTTAGCCTGTAGTGTCCCACTGCTGGGCAAAGGCCTCCCCCCGACATTTCCAGTCTTGACGGTTTTGTAAATTGATGTCCTACATTCATGGAAAAGACCATTCAATGTGCTTGGTTAGTTCTCTAAGTATGTAGTAAGGAGCTGCCGTTTGTTCTCGATTAATTACAATCTTTTAAAATTCTCAACGAAGCAGTGAATTGATTTCTTCTATTTAAGAGACAAGGCAAAGTAAGGTCGTTACACTTTTATTTCACGTGAAAATTCAGTGAAAATTCCCAGCATAACGAGTTTTAACGTCCAATATCTCAGAGTGACAAGCGCAACAAATTAACACACAAGATGATACTAGGTAGTTAGAACTGAAGTCTAAAGTCCCAGATGGCATTGGACTGTCATGTACAAAGAGTTTTTTTTTACATCAGACGACAAAGTGTGTCTCGTCTCATCACCCAGTTACACTGAAAAAGAAAACCAGAGTGAACAACGGTTCCGCACAAGTCACTCACCTTCTAGCATTAAACACTTGCGGCACCAGACAGCAGTCAGCCAGCGTAATCTCATCCCCGACGCAGTACTTCCCAGCGCATGCTGACAGAAGTTTCTCGACCGCGCGGAACCCTCGCGTGATCCAGTGCTGGGCCCATTCCTTCTTCTTCTCTTCTCCCACGTAGATCAGGACTATGAGGTTCTGGAGCGGCTGAATACCCGACGATATCACCTGGAATACAAATATTTTTTACGGTTTAAAAACCCACTCCACAATCAAAATTGTCTAAAGAAAATGGTATCACGTTTTATTTGAAGTTGGTTCATCTTTTACAGCAGATATCACTACACAACGAGTGTACTCTGCTACATAGATATCGCTTGCTATTAGTTCAGTGAATATCCGCAAGATGGCGCTGGTATGACACCCATCCTCAAATCTTGAACTACAACCACCACAAAGTTTCGTATTAATAATAGTAGTACATTAACATTAGTACATAATACATTTTTTATCTATGATATCTTATGTGTTATACTCTACGATAAAGCGTTTTTACCTAGAGTTAATTTAATATTAATTACTCACGGACTCGCTAAGCCCAAGTCTATTTACGAATTTAAAAAAGAACGAAAATTGGGGTACCTCGCAAATCTCTCGAACCTTAGCCCTCTTGAAGCAATCGGCCGGCAACAGTGGCCTCTGCGGACGTGTCTCCTCCAGGTAATGCATTATATTTAGGGACTCCACTAAAGTATGGCCATCTAAAAAATAACATATCCATTTTACAATTTCCCATCACCATCATCTCAGCCACAAGAAGTCTAAGAACTTCAAGTCCATAGATATAGGCCTCCACCATGGACATCCAGAAATACCGATTGGAAGTAACCTGCAACTAGCGTCTTCATGCCACTCATATGAAGCCGTCTGACCACCTTGTAACTAGTTGTTCTATGCTGCGCTGTCTTATGAGTAGTTTTCTGTCAAGAATCTATGAATCAACTATGAGGCAAAAACTGAAATCGCGACCATCATCATCATTAGCCATTTTCTTCTATTTTGATGAAGTTCGTTGAAAAATCCCAAGACTTACAGAAATATACTTACCAATACAAAGTGAGGGTACTTGTTCCATTGGGTTGACTTCCCGGTACTCATTGCAGTGCTGCTCGCCCCCGCCTTTGATCAGACTTACTGCCTTTATGTCGTATGGAATCTCCTTCAGGTTGAGCGCGATTCTGACGCGCCACGAGCACGAGCTGCGCCAGTATGAGTATAATACTGGCTGGAAATAAAAATAATAAAAATTAATGTATTTAATTATAGTTTACAAAACTGAAAAAACCGACTTCAAAATACGCAATTCGTTTACTTGGGTGATATTTTTCAGTTATTTTGTTATGAAAATCAAGGCACTGAACCGATTTTGATAAAATTTATATGGGACCTCTGAGGTATTATCAATAACAATTCATAAACTTATCAAACAAAAAAGAATTATCAAAAACAATTCATAATTGACAGAGTAATCGGTGAGCAAACATACAAATAATAGACTCTCATGCTTTGTTACAAGAGATGTGCAATAAAATAAATGGCCAAGACCATGTCAAGACACACATATAGTAGAGTTCCGTAGCTTATACTAATTTGAAGTGGGGGTCATAGACCTGCACTGATGTCCCGCTTGGGGTGTATTGTGCATTAGCTTATACTGCAATTTAAAAGAAAACTACTTAGTGAGTATTTTTTGTTTAGACTACTTTGTAAAAAGGTCAATGACCTCAGTACTATAATGATTTAAATATTTTATATATTTATGTCTATATGTCGAAAATTAAAACAATTAAATGTTTAAAACAATTTTCATTGGAAATATTTAATATGGTCTACTATTATGATTAATCATTAATTTCTAGGACCAATAGGATTAATATTTTTATTTCTTTTTAAAATTTTACAATGGCAATTTGTGGCGCTTTACAGAACACATCTGTGTTCATGTGTGTGTGTGTGTGTCATGTCAAATTTGACGAAATTATAAGGGTTCCTCATAGTTACTACGAAACCCTAAAAATATAGTCTCAAAAAAACTTTTTAGGTATACAATCCTAAAATCTTTAACTCTAAGCCTGGATATAATTATTTGATACTACATAGCTATTTACTGAGGTTTAATCTGGTATCCAAAAGCATTTTCATTACAAAACATACTTTTACAGTCCTTGTTAGAGTGAACTACTTGTAAATGGCATAGTAAGGATTAGAATTAGAATAGAGGCATACAAGGACGTCGCCAGCCCATGGCCCAGGGGGGGGGGGGCAAGTTAATATTATGGAGGATGAGAAAAATATGAATTGTAGGTACTGGTACAATTGCACGGCCTTAGGACTTTGGTTGCTTTGCAGTTGACTAAATTTTTTTTATCTCGCCAAGGGGGGGGGGGCAGCTTGCCCCCCCCCCCTTGGCGACGCCCTTGGAGGCATAGCTTATTATAAATGAATTTTAGGTTATTGCAAATGAAGCAAGCGACTTTTAAATAAAACCCTGTTTAAAATGTCACCTCACCTCGCATTGCGCAATATTAAAACAAGTTTTAAATAAGTGTGTGTCAAGCTTACTGTAACTAAATTGTTTATAAATGTTAAGAAAATGACCATTCACAAGACCAAAAGGTAAAAAACCCGTCCTTATTTTACACAAAACGTAAAAAAACTATCTAATTTTACTGTTGGTATTTAAATACATTTATACTGAAAATATTAAAAACTGTGTAATATTATTACTATTAAAGAGAGATATTTACGAATACTAGTTTATTTACCAAAGTTTCCACGACATCGCCCATCTCGCAAGTGATTTTTAAATAATATTTTTCTAAGACACTACGCTACGCAGCGAGCTTACATGTTTAATTGAACAGACTTAAACATAAAACTAACATGTTTAAGGTAACAAGAATAACCGGTATGCAAATAATGTTGTAGAATTTATGATAAAACATAGAGGATGTAAACAAGACGCGTTTTCTTACATATCTGGTTACCTTAGCCATCGTGCAGATGGTACCGTTGTATTTTGAGTAGTACGCAATTTTGACGGATTTTTTATACCCTTTTGCAACGTAGAATAACAAAGAAATAATATAATAAATATTAATTATTTTGATCAATATAGATCTCTATCGCCTTTTTGCTAATTGCTTGTGCTTTTCTTTAGTCAACTCAAGTGTTCCGAATTACACTAATAAAAGTAGCTCATATTTGTACCAAGCATTAATAATTATTTATGTTTCTACTATTAAAGCACTATAAGTAGTAGGTATAATAACAATAATAATGCGTAAAATACAGTAATTGAGTGATACAAACAAGAAGTGATATTGTTAATACTTCTTTAGTAACTTCAACGCTGACAACAATATCGCTGGTATGCACCAGCGCTATTGGCATCGAAACAGAACATTAAGATTTTTTAAAATGTTTATTATGGCTTGGTTTCAAGACCTTTAAGCCAAACATTAAGATGTTAATAAATTGTCTAGATGCCTAGTAAGTAGGGATGGTGCGTATTTACGCAACCAGATTTTTACACCAGGTATTTGCTTGCAAGTGTGCCGACCAGCCCCCGTATTCTGAACCCATTCGGTTTCGGAATCGATTCGATTTGTATATATCTGTCTCTGTCATTCTCTATGGAAATGACAGAGACGGAGATATACAAATCGAATCGATTCCGAAACCGAATGGGTTCAGAATACGGGGGCAGGTGTCGCCCCGGTGCCGCCCCGAAATACTTGCAAGGAGAAAAAATCTTAAAAGTATTTACTTTACTGGATTTCGCGAATGCTATAATGCTTCTTATTGTAACACTTACAATGAACAATTTCCTATGCAAGTATTTTAGTTGAAAAACTCGCTACGCAATTTTGCACCTTATTATTACTTAAATACAAATCAATTTTCTTTAACGAAAAAAATACTTTCAAGGGTTTTGACCCTGGTTTTTGGCGCTTCACTCGGGTGTCTTCGTCAAATACACGGAACGAAGTAGGCAAGCAATATATATCGCGCTCGCTCAGTCATGTTTGGTGTCGTTTGGAACGTTTTAAATTTCGTGAATGCCATTATGCTTCTTATTATAACGTATATAATGAAAAATATCCTATGCAAGTATTTTAGAAGAAAAACTTGTTACGCAATTGTGCACCTTATCTTAGTTAAAATACAAATCAATTTTCTTTAACGAAAAAAATACTTTTAAGGGTTTTGAGCCCTGGTTTTTGGCGCTGGTATTTTTATGTGGGCGCACTTGGAAGCCCTGGTATGAGATTTTGCAAGTATAACTAGCTACCACCTCTATGAATAATTTTTAAACTCAACGAACGGCAAATGTGCAAATCGCACAGTGCCACTACCACATCAATAAAAAATTAAGATTAATCAAAGACGTCTAACGACATTGCCGACTTGTGCCGCCAACTTCAATACCATCCGAGATAATATTCTCCACGTCCGGGTACATCCTCTCCTCAAGAAGCCGGCTGCTAGATTATGCTTTCAACCAGTTTTGTTTCATACATCAAAACGCAGATCTTATACATTGAATAAACATTTTTTTTAAACCGGCCAAGTGCAAGTCAGTCTCACTCGCCGAGGGTTCCGTACAAACTTACTACTTTTATCTACTGATATAAGGGGGAAATTATATATTTTTTTATATTTTCCTTCATAAACTGAAAAATATACATCGTAAAAAGATTTAAAACCCTGTTTTAGCTTGTGCTAATAAAGCTCTTTCATATGATACCCAACACGATACGATTGAAGCACTTTAAAATTTGGACCCCAAATTTCTTGCATAAAGACCCTATTTTTTGTGATTAAATTAAAACTGTACAGTTTTCGGATTTTTTCCTATGTGTATTCACAATGCTTCTTGCCAAATTTCAGGGAAGGGAAGTACCCCATAGGTTTGATTCCCGTGCGAGTGTCGAAATATGCGTTTTTGCGACATATTCGGCTGACAGACGGACAACAAAGTGATCTTAAAAGGGTTCCGTTTTTTATTTTGAGGTACGTAGGCTAAAGCTACAAAAAATATAAAATAAAAACTTTTTACAAAAAAATTAAGCCTCCGAAAAAACTGAAAAGCATAAAATAATAAACATTTTTTATTTAACTTTAATAACTAAGTCCTCAAAGTAATGTAAGTATATTTAAGTAATTTTGAGGCGGCGCCAATAATTACCTTAAATTTAAAGAAATAACCAAATCAAATTAACAATGAAATCTCCAGCAATAAACATTGACATTTCAAAAAATGCGCACTCCGCACAACCACACGCAAGTCGCAACGCAACGTATCACGCTGGCGCCGACTCAAAACTTTGGTGAAGGTCCTATCCTAGCACGTGAGAAGTTGTTTGTGCCCCGGAAGGTCAGGGAGGCTATAGAAATTAGTAAACGACCGACCTTTAACAGAGATGGGGGATGGCACTTACCACCCACTTGGAAACCTTGCCTTCATGGAGCTCGGGAGGATGATCGTGAGTCTGGTGGTGATATAGTGAGTTCCGCTTGCTGGAACAGTCCTGACACTCACGAGAGTTCTAGTGAAGAGGACACTTCAGCTGAACCGACGCAAGATGACCAGCTTCCCGCCCTAACCCTTTTGCAACCGATGACATCACGTGCGGCACGAGCGGCAAGTCGCAGTGCAAGGCGCGTCATCGACCGAGAGTGACGTGTGTGCTGCTCCTTTGAAAAAGACCGCCGAATGCGGTTGAAACTATAGTCGGATATTTCGGCTCAAAACAGACGTGAGTGACCCGTAGTTTTTATTTAAAAATGTGTAATACCTAATTAAATCAGCTCAAGGGATTTTCAAAAGAAAGCTAATGCTATAAATAAAAATCTGTATAAAACTTTATTATATACAACAATAACAAAAAACAAAATTATTTATAAAAATATGGAAAGGTTGAATATTCGGGCGTTTTAACCGTCGTCATTCTTAGCAACAATTTTGAAGAGAGTATGATATGTAACTTCTATATTTTTTTGTTGATTAACAAGTGCAAGTGCACTTCAAGTGCTACTCTTCAACTCTTGGCACAGGATCTGGTCATGTTAGATACATACGTTATTGGAATACCTTTTTTAGGGTTCTGTAGTAAACAAGGAACCCTTATAGTTTCGCCATGCGTATACATATTAATCGCGCCAAGAAAGTCGTAGAATATTTTTTTTTTTTTGGTAAATAAAAGTTCAACTACGGAACCCTACATTGCGCGTGGCAAGACACGCATTTGGCCTTTTATTCTAAATCCTGTTAACAAGTTGTCATGAAGAACGGCGTTAAAAACGCCCGAATATTCACCCGAAAAAGATTTAAAGATTAGTACTTACTATTACTAAAATAAATGTCTTTCAGACATACAAATAGAGAATAGACATTTTTTTTTTAATATTAAATTTTTTATGAATTTACTTTCCTAAAGAATGTTTAGGGACTAATAAATCCTTTTTTTTAAATAAAAATATCACATTTTGTGACTAGCAATTGATATAATCATCATCTCAGCCACAAGCAGTCTACGGCTGGGCATAGGAGCTCCAATAAGATTGGTTGGGTTTTATATCATAAGTACTTACATATATCTAGATATATTAAGTACTTATGATATAAAACCCAACTCATACAAGTGGCAGGGAGACACTGGATGAGTCTGGATGCAAGCAAGAATACAAGCAGTGGACTTGTTATGGCTGAGATGATGATGATGAACTTCCCCATTAAAAAAAAAACTACATGTTACAAATCAAATTGATAGTCCAGATAGGTATAGTTAAAGAGAATGAAGACCATAATTATTTTGTCAGATGAATTAGTGCGTTCAAGTTTTAAGATAATTACAATTAATTATAATATGACAGTATGGGATCTGTTGGTTAGTGCAGTGCAGAGTGTGTTATGATCTTTCTAATTTATTTCTGATTTATAAGTTTTTATCTGTTAGATGAAAAATCATCAATTTTTAGAATACAAGCATAAATAACTTTGAACTTACTCAATTTATACTAATTGACAGTAGATTTATTGATTGAACAAATTCAAATATAAAATGTTGAGTTTACCATAGCACATCAGTTTTAATTTGACATCTTACAATCTTCTAGTCACATTAGATTGTAAAATGTCAAATTGAAACTTTGAATAAGCATATTTTGAGGTCAAGTTCAATCAAGCAACAGTGATTCCTGCAATTCATCAAGTGCTTGTTCAATTGTTGTTGAATTTGACCAATGAGTATTTTCCATTTTAATTTCTGTTTTAATTCCTTGCATGAGTTGTTTATCTGCCTCTTCTTTTATGATTAATTTTCTTTTCATTGTCATATCATTTCCATTTTTCTCTTGTTTAATAAACCCCAACACTGTGCTTTGGGAATTGATTAAACTGTTGCATTTATTCACCACATCATTATTTCTATTTTGTAATGAAAGAGAATCATGTAAATTGCTGTTCTTATAGACTACAGACTCATTTAATTCAGTCAACAGGAGACTAATCACAGCTGAATCATAATTGGTGAAGTTTGCATTCAATAACATGATGTCTCTTTTTACTTGGTTATTTTCTTTTAGTAACTGTTCTTTTATTTTCACTAAGTTAGATTTCTCTGCAGTGTACCTTGATGATGTATTTTCCAAATCTATTTTGGTTGTATGTAGTTCATTTTCTAGTATCAGTATTTTTTTTCGAAGAGCATCATTGTCATCTTCAAGTTTTTTAATGTATATTGTGTTGTGTTTGTTCTCTTTTACTAGTATTTTGTAAGCATTGCTGTTTTTTCTCTTCTTTTGTGAAATCAGCGCACACTCATTCAATTGTTTCTGTAGATTTGTTATTTCCTGTTCTTTTTTCTTGAGATTATTACGAAGCTCAGTGTTTTGTTTTTCGTAATTAGACAGCTCATTACTTAGTGTTGAGCTACTTGCTGTGTCTTCAAATCTAACCGATTTCTTAGGTTTGCTTGCTCTAGAATCTTTTTGCTCAGGGTTAAACTGATTATCCTGCTTGATGACAATGGTAGTAGGATGTATTTTTTTAACGGTAGAAAGAGATATCAATGTACAGCATGTAGGGCACTCCATTGTTTTTCGTTTTACATATAGAGTGACGCAGTTCGAGTGAAATATGTGGCCACATCTGGTCGCGGACATATTTTTCGGTTCTGTAATATGCTCATTACAGATAGTACAGTCAATATGCATTTTAATGTGTTATCAACTTAACACTGATGATGATAACAATCAGGTAGGGCCTCAAATTCTGTGATCAGCGCATCTGATTGTAACTATAAAAAATCACAAAGTAACTTTGAGGGTAGGGCTCATAATCTAAATATATTATTACTAGAGTTAAAATACACAAAATAAACTAATATCACATCACTTAACCCACCCAACGTAATTGCCACAAACGAGTTAGTTACTAAATTGCACATGCACAACCAATGTACAGTTAAATAATGTACAAGCAAAAAATGAAAGCGGAAAAAAAATAAAGCGTAGTTCTACGTGTACATTATCCGTCATACATATACACGCTGAATAAGCTCATTTTAGGAGTTTTGGCGGGAACGTCTTAGTAACGTGTTGTTGCTTTGTTTTATTTTCCTAAACTTGTGTTATTTTGAACATTAATGCTATAAAAATGGTGGTGTTATATTAATTAAGTGTTCAATAAAGTGCGTGAGTGTGGGCAAGTGAAATAAAGCAGTAAAACGTGTGATTTTACGTTGTCGACAAAACTCCATAGAAGCTTCTAGTAAAGTCGCCACCACTTTACTAAAGCAGGACTCGACTTATAAATTGACTGTGTACGTGACTTAGATTGTGACTAGAACATTGTTTTACAAACTTGTTTTATTCAAGAAACTTGAAAAAAAAACTAATACTTGACACTGGCAAATGCTTTAATGCGGGTCCAATACAAAAAGAAGAAGAAGCTCATTTTAGACTTTTGGCGGGAACGTCTTAGTAACGTGTTGTTGATTTGTTTTATTTTCAACATGCGTTCCTAAGACGGTATAATAATACCGTCTACAAACGCATGTTTACGACATCGATAAGAAAATTGGTACATAATAATGTACCGATTTTCTTATATAGAATTTGGACCCGCTTAGAATATTTTGCCAGTGTCAAGTATAAACATTTCTTTGATTTCTTGAATAAAACAAGTTATAAATCTTGTAGTCACAATCTAAGTCAAGTATCCAGTCAAAGAGAATGTAATGCTAAGTCTGCAGTTATATTCACATTCAAGTCGTGCTCCAGTAAAGTGATGGCGACATTACTGGAAGCTTCTATGGAGTTTTGCAGACAAAGTGAAAAGACACGTTTCGTCGCTTTAATTAACTTGCCCACACTTACGTACTTAATTAAACATTTCCGTTTTTATCGAAAAACGTTATTTAAGTCTAAGTAAGGCTTAACATATTTTATCAACTTCTCGCTGACATGTAATGACACTTGCGGAAAGAAGCCAGACAGTTTAAGACGTTGGTTAAAGTTAAGTAACGTTTTTGGGTAAGGCAGTTATTGAATAAAATACCACCATTTTTATAGCATTAATTTTCAAAATAACACAAGCTTAGGAAAATAAAATAAAACTACATGTTTCCATGACGTTCCCGTCAAAATTCCTCTGTACTGATTTTATACGAACGTAAATTGCCGACCAAATAATTTACAACTGTCAATCCCAAGTTTTTTTCTACGCGAAATATCGGATATTGCACGAAAATTTGTGATTAAACGTTGACAAACAGCTAAGAGTTCTTTAATTCAGAGCCCATATTTTACTAATTATGCATTGAATTATCTCTTCACCCAATATTTCGCGACACATTAAGTAACTTTTAATAACAGTAACTTTTCATTTGAGATTACAAATCGGTTTTTCGATAGATATGAGAGCCTATGTGAGTGCCTTCTATGTGGTGGGAATACCAATTCCTGTAGAAATGTTGAGTACAATTATTCGTGTCCTGTACCTTTTTATCACACCACAGCTGGCGTGTAGACATAGACATAAATTTATTTGTGGAAGACACGACACCAAAATACATACAATATAACAAAAATAACAATATAAGAAAAACTGTGTCCGCCACAGATCGGTTCCAGCTCAGCATACTGCTGGCTGCGAACAGCCGGCGCTGGTCTGGTGTAGTGATTTGTGAGAATACCAAATGTCCAACTCGCCAGGAATACGATACTCAAGCAAGTCACGCAGTAACGCACAGGCAGAATCGCTCGACTCGTCATTTGGAAGCCATGTACAAGGATTTCTTGCTGTGCTATATAGGCCCGGGCCGTACAAAACTGGCTATACATTACATTGGATGTGCATTATTGTCTGCTGTCATAATATTTATTAACTTTGACAATTGTCTCGCGCGTGACATTGTTTGTATTTGTAGGTTAAATAATTAAGGTCATTTAAGGATAAATTGTTATTTTTTTTCGCATTACGCATATATTTTTATATAAACAATGGGTAAAAACAAAAAAGGGCCTAAAGCTAATGTCTTCAAGGTTGCTGGAGCAAAGAGTTTGAAGAAAACAAAAGCGAAAGCAGTTAATCTTGGGCTTAAAAATGTAAGTGAATTATTATTAAAACACTAGGCAGTGATATGTTATACATAGATGGTTTGTCTTCGGGCCTGCATGGCAGCCTCAAGTAGGGTAATTGCCCGACTTGTCTTCAGTCGCGACACGTCGGGCAACGCCATTACAGATTAGACGCTATTGTCGCGATTTGCGAACTGTGATAATGCAATGCATCATGTGTGTTAAAAACTGCAAGACCTTTACTAAGAGATTCGAAGAATGTACTTATCACACGTAGATCAGTACCGAGAATTTTAGAAATAATAAAAAATTAAGATTTCGTTTCGTTAAAAATCTAACTGCGCGCCGTTGCCGTTAGAATGGTATCATAAGAAAGTGATGGGCTCAACTGTACTTTACCTGCCGCTGAGTTGGGGACTGATTTTTTTTTTATAGAAAGCTTACTACATAAGAAGCCTTCAGTTTAAGTTTTAACGCTAGAATATTAATGGTTTTGAAGAAATAAATTTTTAAATATTTTGATTGTTTGGCAAATCTTCTAAGAATTGTAACCTCAAACTAAAGGCAAAACGTTTCGTTTTACATCCCATTTATTTTTATTTTTTTACTAGCTATCTTTGGACCGCGCAAAATTAACTTCAATCATATCTATATCTTAATAACAATGTAAAACATGATTATTAAGTTCTGTTTTGTCTATATTTGTAAAATATAACTTTATTTAGTGTCTAACTAGTTTTTTTAATAAAATTAAATGTGACTGATTTGTGAAACGGAACGCAAAGTAGCGCCATTTTGTGTTTATCTATTTGACATGAGTCAGTCAGTGTTTTTTTTTCTTGATGTTGGCATCATGCTTCCACATTGTTCCCCTTGTAAAAAATCTCTGTAAATAATATAGTGGCCCAAAAAGTAGGTTAGGTTATGTTAGAACATTAAAAACTCATCGCGCGAGCCGAGCGAGCGTAGCGAGCGTGCCGCGGCAGCGGCCGGCGAAGCGCTAAACAGTAGATGTGTTTTCGTATTTGATCTAGGTACGCAAAAATTAGCACTAAAAAGTCTCTGTAAATAATGTAGTGGCCCAAAAAGTAGGTTAGGTTATGTTAGAACATTAAAAACACATCGCGCGAGCCGAGCGAGCGTAGCGAGCGTGCCGCGGCAGCGGCCGGCGAAGCGCTAAATAGTAGATGTGTTTTCGTACTTGATCTAGGTACGCAATAAATAGCACTAAAAAGTCTGTAAATAATGTAGTGGCCCAAAAAGTAGGTTAGGTTATGTTAGAACATTAAAAACACATCGCGCGAGCCGAGCGAGCGTAGCGAGCGTGCCGCGGCAGCGGCCGGCGAAGCGCTAAATAGTAGATGTGTTTTCGTACTTGATCTAGGTACGCAAAAATTAGCACTAAAAAGTCTCTGTAAATAACGTAGTGGCCCAAAAAGTAGGTTAGGTTATGTTAGAACATTAAAAACACATCGCGCGAGCCGAGCGAGCGCAGCGAGCGTGCCGCGGCAGCGGCCGGCGAAGCGCTAAATAGTAGATGTGTTTTCGTACTTGATCTAGGTACGCAAAAATTATACGTAAGTTTTCGTACTTAACCTCAAAAACGAATTTTGATTTTTTCTAGAAAACTAAGGGTTTTCGCACCCCCCCCCTTTTGGGGGGGAGGGTCCTACACCCTCCCGTCTTACTCCCTCCTCCTGTCGACCCCTTCCTGTCACCAGGAAAACAAAAAAGTACTTCTGAAAAAAATAATTAAAAAATTCATATCTCGGAGGGGGGGAGGAATCTAGCTCCCCCCCTTCACAGGGGGTATCTACACACCCCCCTCCCTCCCCCCTTCCCCCTCCCCCCCCTTAAATCGACGGCAGGTAAAGTACAGTTTAACCAAGTGATGTAGATCCTTAATGTAGCAAGTAAAACAGTTTATTTTATTTCTCTAATATAATTAATATTCTAGTAATTTTTACTATTGTTTCACTTGCTACATTAAGGATCTACATCAGAAAGAGCTTTATTTTAGCACAACCTAAAACTGGTTTTTAATCATTTTCAGATTATAACCAAAATTTAAAAAATACCCCTTTTATCAATGACTAGCTTCGCCCGGTAGTTCTATTATTGACCGAGCGAGCGATGCGTCTCTGCCTTTCGTCTATCAGTTTGATTATGAGTTTGTAATTTGTCTATATGTTCGTACTCGTGTACAGGATGTAATTTTGAACCAATTTTGATGAAACTTGGCATATATGTTCTATGGATTATAAAAAAAAAACGTCATCGGGGATTTTTGATAGGATGGTTCCCATTAAAAGGGGGAAGTTTATTGCGGCGTTAATTACCAACTGATTTTAATGATATTGGGTAGGTAGATAAAGTACACAATTATTACAACTTTTGGTAAAAATGAACAGAATTGGTCAAGTGTTTGTCGAGATATGACAACCAACTTGAGACTGCGTGTAATAGTGATGGCGCGTGGATGTGCTTGATACATTTTAGCGCTGAATAATTTTCTCGATTTTACGTTTTCTCCATTTATAAAATTATCATTTGTTTTTATAAGAATATACATTGTTTTTTAATTAAGGGAATCAAAACATATCCTTTTTTAAAATTATGTTATGTACCTATTAAAATGATATTGATCTTTCAAGGTGCTTAAACTTATGGAAAAATTGTTTTGACCGTGAAATAACGTCTGTAAAATCACTTGAAATTGCGAAATCAGCGTTTTTAGCGTTCCGTACCTTAATAGGAAAAAACAGAACCCTTATAGGATCACTTTGTTGTCCGTCTGTCCGTCTGTCTGCCCGTCTGTCCGTCCGTCCGGGTGTCAAGACCTTTATCTCGGAAACGCGTGAAGGTATCGAGTTGAAATTAAAACCATATACGCAGATCCATAGTATCTTGCTGCAGAAAGAAAAATAAAATTTCTCAGTTTTCGTAAAAAAAAGTTACAGCCGAATATATCGTAAAAAACGCACATTTCGACATTCACAGAGGAATCAAAACCTATGGGGTACTTCCCGTTGACCTAGAACTCTGAAATTTGGCAAGAAGCATTGTGTTAGAGTACACATATAGGAATATATCCAAAAACTGGACATTTTTAATTTAATCACAAAAAAATAGTGTCTCTATGCAAGGAATGAGGGTCCAAATTTTAAAGTGAATAAACCATATCATGTGGGGTATCATATGAAAGAGCCTCATTAGCATAAACTAAAACGCCCCCTGCAGACCCTTCACTTCAGCTGAGAACCAAAACTTTTTAGGCGAATTTAGATTAAGTACAGAGAGGCCGCGCAAAGCAACGTTGACTGCCTCAAACGCGGGCGGTTTACTGACTACGACAAAATAAACGGGACATCCGCTCGGATCCGAGTGATAGGCGCCGCTACTATAGCCCCGCCCCACTTGGATCCGAGTGGTGAGCAAGGAATGTGTTAAATATTTTTACGATGTATATTTTTCGGTTTATGAAGGAAAATATAAAAAAAATATGATTTCCCCCTTTTATTTAGTTTGTACGGAACCCTCGGTGGGCGAATCTGACTCGCACTTGTCGGTTTTTTTTTATATATACGGCGGTCTTATGTAAATAGGGCGAATTCTGTGTATACGGCCTCCTAAGCCAACTTTATGTAGGTATTATGTACAGATGACCCAAGGTGAGCTACAAATAAGCTCTCTCGCGAGGTCTACTATTCGTGGAACTACTAATATAGTTTGTACGGAATTCTTGTTGGGCGAGTCTGACTTGTCCGGTTTTTATTTTGGGGGATAATTAACTATGACTATAACTATAACAACTTATACGAACTTACCTAACCACAACTTTTAAAGCAAACACAAAAAAAAAATAACATATGTATTCTATCACCCATCTAGTTCCATAGTACAAGCTTTGCTTAGTTTGGGCTAGATGGTGTTGACAAAATAGATTTTCTATTCTACTCTAACCATACTGACTTAATAATTTTGTATTTCAGATCAAAAAGAAAGTATCCGACATAGACAAGGAGTTTGTGGACATTACAAAAAATCCAAAACCCAAGCAATCTAAAAATAATCCATCAAAGCCAGAACAAAAGTCGCAGAAGAAAACTAAAGTACCAGTAAGTAAAGAAGAAGTGGCAAAGGCAGCAGAAGAAATCGTTAAAATGGACTTATAGCATTCACTGGATGTGTAGTTGTAAGGTTTATTTTTTCGTATACATATTAATATAAGATGTTGTGAAAATATATTGTTTTGTTGAAATATTCTACAGACTACTATATTATAGACCAAATTATTTGAAGTACATTTTTACCTTTATAAAGTAGGGGTCCTCGGTATTCGGCCTAATTCTAAAATTAAATTAAAAATATTCCACCTTTTTTTTTAGCATAATCGATAAGAACCATTAAGAGTTTGAAAACCATATTTTGGGTACTTTGAGTCCTGAGAATTTTACAACAAAAAATTCAGCCGCTTAGAAGCAAAGCTTAGCTTAGGTTGTATCTATAGCAATTAAACAATGTAGGGCTTAGTAATGAACCTCTAGCCACACTTGCTTGCTGTAAGTTTTATTTGAACTTGTGTACTATATTTTCTAATATTTGGGTATTTTATGGCAAACTAACAATATACCTAGGCTAGGCCATTGGGCTGATGGTCAGACAACATTGTTAAAGTAATGTAATAAGATGAAGCTTGCGGAAGACTAAGTCGATTTGCGAGCTGTGTACGTGTTTCCAAAAGTTCACGAGTGGACACCACGCACCAGCAAGCGCAGCGTAGGAAAGCCAGCCACACACTCATTAGGTCTTTTAGGCCTATGTCCAGCAGTGGACTCTTTGTGGCTGAATCATTTCAAATGATGTCGAATGATGATTGATTGCTGTAAACTAGTTGCGTATTTCCGTTTGCGTGTGTGTTGCGTATTTGCGTAACATGGAAAAATAAAGAGCGATCATGACTGATCACGAAAACCCCTAAATCACGACCGTAAAGAGATGAAATTTGGAGTATGTATTCCTTAACAAGTTAGAAGTTATCCACTAAATACAGACTCCTCGTTCATGAGGATGCTACTATTTATCATTAGGTACAGGCCTTATTTCATTTGTCAGATGTTTTTAAGGAGCGTCATGGATTGGAGCACTTACATTGCTGGTCGCTAAATAGGCTAATACGGGAACCATCAGAAATGTCCATCAATATTTATTTATTTATGACACTGGATCCTCGATAACTACTATTCACTATTAATATCTTAATAAATTAAAACAATTCATTAAACAGAACTGTGTAATCTGTCTTTTATTGTTAAACTTTAACAAAATATAAAATATTATCAAACGCTTAATCTAAAACTGTTTAGTTTAGACAACAATTAACGGTGGTAGTGATTATTCGTCACGTAAATACATTTCTTTCTTTATTTCATAATTTTATTACGAAAAAGAAAGGTGATTTGTAACTAAGAGTTATAAATTAAACCACCAAAATTTAAGCTATTACGTCATTCATGTCTACTCTAAATTGAAATGCACATGAATGATGTCAAGCTTGAGACGGAAAGTTAACTAAATTAATAACTGTCTGTTAATTTATTCCTCGTCAGTTAGGTCTGGTTCCGCTTTCTCGTCTTCGCTGGCTTCAGCCGCTTCTTCCTCAGGCTCTGCTTGCGCTTCAACTGAGGCTTCGGGAGCAGTTTCAGGTGTAGCAGGCTCTTCAACGATGGGTTCCGGTTCGTCAGTAGGAGTTTCACTGGATGGATAATATTTCATCAATATGTATTTATAATATATATATATATTTGTATTGACCATCAAACTCCACCTGCCTATTTAAGTTTTCACTTATAGCGCTTGCCAACTAAGTACTTTATTTTCTAATATTGTCATTAAATGAGGCGATGAAATTTCTGCCGTGACTCGTGTCGTAGGTTGTCCCACGTAACTTGTCGAGTCTTAATTAATTCATACTTTATAATAATTAGGTCTTCGGACTGATTGACAAGGTCTGTTCTACTTACACGATGAGATATGTCTTGTCTACTTTCAAATATATATATACAAATTCAAGCCTTTCTCAGGAATTCGAATTTCTTCCTGCAAAATGCTAAAAATAATTGTATAGTTTCCAGCTGTAGAGTTTGATTTACCTGGCGTCAGCAACCTCTGTAGCGGATCCACTATGAGAAAGTTCCTCCAGACGTGCAGCGGCGAGCTCAGATTCTTGTCTCGCGATTTCAGCCAGTTCAGCCGCCTGTAATTGAATGTTCCGGAATGAAGCTATGAATCGATAATCGTACTTTATTTATTGAATTTTTCATTAATAGTCATACAGATTGTCGTGAATAGGCTTTCGCTTTTTTTCTTATATCGAATTCTAAGTAACGAATGTTTATCGCTATTGTGTATAATTTTATTATTGTTTGAACAATAAATAAAATATGTAGTTGTATTAGTATTTGTTGTTAAAATATTATAGGCGAAAATTAACAAAGAAATGATATTATTACCTGTCGTGCAAGTTCGGCTTCGCGTTCTTCCTGTGCCTGTTTTTCCAGTTCTTCTAACTTTGCCAGTTCTTCTTGTCTGATTTGTTCAGCTAGTCTCTCTTCCTCTGCTAACTTCGCTTCTTCCGCCAACTTTGATTCCTCAGCTAATCTCGCCTCTTCTGCTAAGTGGGCCTCTTCGGCTAAACGGGCCTCCTCAGCCAAGCGGGCCTCTTCAGCCAAACGAGCCTCTTCAGCCTTGGCTTCTTCGGCTAGCCTAGCTTCTTCAGCCAAACGAATCTCTTTTGCAAGTCTGGCTTCTTCGGCTTTCTTCGCCTCTTCGGCCAAGCGTGCCTCTTCAGCTATGCGTGCTTCCTCAGCGAGGCGAGCTTCCTCTTCGGCTTTTCTGGCTTCTTCATCGGCTTTCCGCTTAGCTTCTTCAGCTTTGCGTGCATCTTCTTCAGCTTTCTTTTTTTCAGCAGCTTCACTCTCGGCCTGAAAAAAAAAGTCTTATTATATTCTGCAAAGTTCTTATAAATTAATCTTTAATATCTAACTGTAAGTTTAAGTTTTGGAGATATCATTTACCTGTGCTTTGCGTTCAGCATCACGCTTGGCTTCTTCTTTTAGAGCCCTGAAACAATAGCAAACTCATTTTAGTTTCTACTTGTTTTTTAACATTATATTCTTATATTGACCAAACCGCGTCCCGCAGTTTTTTACATTGAGAAATCTTAGTAGTAAAACTACATTTAAAAAGGTAGGCACTATGCAAATTACATGTAATATGTTTAGGATCATCGGTTTACTCTGTAGATACGTTGTCTGTCAGCCTTTTATAAACAACTTTATTTGTGTTATTTATTGGTCTTTTTAAACACCAACGCAATAAACAATTTTGAATTTGAGTTTGAAAGAGATGAGTATCTGGGGCACGGCAGCTCCCAAATGAAAGAGGTAAAAATTGAGATTGTAGCTAGAATTCCAGAAAATCATTTATTTTTTATGTTCGTGGGTTTGAATTTAAAAAATATTGCTATTAACTTACTTCTCTTCCGCGGCGCGCGCTTCTTCTTGTCTCTTCCTCTTGATCTCAGCGAGATCTACCGAAGGTGTCAGAACCGGCTCGGCGGTGGTCGCGCGGAATCGGGCTTCGCGGTCAGCCTTAGCCGCCTTCAGCTCCAAAGCTGGGTCTTCCATGACCTGAGGCGCCTGGAACTTGCGGCTCGGCCTCCATGGGAGCAGTTTCACTGCACCGAGGCCAATGTTACACGGATCCCGTACCGGCAATGACCATGCATGATATAATGATCCCAGTAGCATTACCCGGACATTTCACAATGCGTGATCGATGCAATGGTCATTGCTGCGGCATGGGACATGTGACAGTAAGCGAGGCGGCACACCGCTTGTGGTCTGTCATCACTAAGCAGTTAGACCTCAGCATCAAGCTTGATAGCGAAGCCTAGGGTGTGTGGATTGAGCATTTTTAATGACTATTCATTTTCAGTATCGCTTGCTACATGCTGTGATGCGGATGGACATGGTGCGTTCTCGCTAAATGACACAGAATTTCTGTAATATTCTGCAATTTTGTGTAGGGTAAAATCCTGTCAAGCTTTTGTGGACTTATAGCTGATGTCTTGTTGAGTTGTGTACCTAAAGTTAATTTAAGTCCTAAAACTAATTATTATTTTACGTTTAACTTGTATTTTATTTATGTCGGTGTATTAATTGGATTTTAAATTAAGTCAGAAAGCCAAGCGTTAAAAAAGCTTAGATTAAAAGCATGAATCGAGGGCTAACGTGCAGACAATTAAAACAACTACAGTTTCGGTAAAAATACTTTATTGTTAAATAAAATCAGTCGAGTTAAGTGAAAACGAGACGTCTCGGTCACCGGTAAAACAATCGGTGTAATGCCACCGCTATCACAACGATGACTAGAAAATAATCTAAAATTACTTCGTTCGTTGCAACTCGTAAATAAATGAATAGTAAAAATAAATGATCTGGATAATAAAATGAATAGAAAAATAGATGATCTAGTGTTAGATGAAGGTGGAGCTCGTTATACCGAGATCAGAGAGGAGAGAGCGACGCGACGCGGGCGCAGCGCGCCTGCGCCCGCGCCGCGCACCCTAGCGGGGCGGAGCGGGGAGGAGTGCGGGGAACTACGCGCACTGCGCCGCCGTCGGCTGTTCCGGCGCGCCGCTCGCTGCAAGAGACACCACACACAGGGTTAGACACGGACTTTATTCTCCATTTTAATCGACGCCATTTTAAAACACCGAACGCAGTCGCGCTCACTCGCGATTATTACATTTAATCATATTTATACATTTTATCGTTTATGAATTAAGCGAAGGGTAGTAAGCGGAGCTAGCGATGCGACTTCGACGAGGTACCTGTGACGTTTTCAATGGCGAGACCTGCAGCTGCGAGCCTGTTCTTGGCATAGAAGGATAGGAGGTTCACGTCGTCCCTGATGCTAAGTTCCTTATACAAGGGCCTGCGGTTGGAGAAGGCCTTTTTACCGGAGTAGTGCACGCACGCGAGGTTTCCGCGTCCTGGCGAGAACACCTCACTGTTACCACAGGGTCACACTGGAATTTAACTGTTAGTCGGTTTTCAAACAGAACGGACGAACATAGACACGAGGAACTTGGGAGAAGATCAAGCATTCGATTTATTCAGTTCAGTCAATATTGTGTTTCGTAACTGTGCCGTGTCGTGTCGGTCGTTGCCATACTTACCGGTGAATTTCTTGGCGGGCTCATTCCAGAAAGAGATGCTGTGGATGTTGTCAGCGACGCTGCGGAAGGGGATAAGGAGCTTGGCCACGTACGCGTCATTGCTGAATCGGTACGGAATAGGCTCACCGTATGAGTATCTGTCGACAGAAATACTAACGATAAATCTGGGACATGAAAACCGCAAGCTTCAAGGACATTCGAACATGCATAAGCTTAATAAAATAAGACATAAAATATTTTATTGGGATACTATACTGCAAACATTGGCTGGCATTTAACCAGTCTATAATTAAAACGTGATCGTACGGCTCGTGCGATACGTCACGCAGAAACACGCGTAGATTATTTGGCTGTGAAATATTACACCCACGGCATAAATAACCTCACAAAGTTCGCTGGAACCTTAGCTTTTACTGCCAAACATTTGCAGTAATGGGTATTTTAATTACAAGTAAGTGTATGATTGCCAAATGGCCGTTGAGCGTCGTCAATGTCAGTGCCAGGGCGGTCGTCTGATAGGCACATCAATGGACGATCTATTTGTGTAACGTGACATCAGGCCAAGAAAAACTTGACCTGTCATGAGAGCATATGTACAAGGTCTTCATATGACTTTGAATAGGAAAACTTTTGTCAACTGTTACACGAAGTTGTGAATTGTTTTTCAGTTGAAATACTCGACATGGTGACATTCGAAAAGATTTGGTAGAAAACTTCAAGGTATTTTGAATAGATATATTATCTGTTCTTCCCTTCTCACAATGAGAAGATGGCCCGCATCCAGCAGTGGGACAGTTTATACAAACAGGGCTGATTAAAAAAAATATTTGTCCCATGCCAATTCTCCTTGTCCCGTAGTTTTTCAGAATTCAGCCTTGACGATGTTCTCTTCTTACAAAAGTTCAATGACATAATTTTCATTGGGCATATTGCCACATTTTAATAAGATCATTTTAGGACACAGCTGTCTGTCGCTCATTTTACCACATATGACATAATGACATTGTTAAATGTGAGACGTTTTTGGCATGGATCGTACGTACAAATAACATGCCATATGAATATGTCCAATTGATCGAATCAGAGTTCAAAAGTCCTGCACTAAAATTGTTGAAGATCACTCACGAGTAAATAGTCTCCAGAGGGGCGACGCTCTTAGCACGGGGGACCACGGAACGTGCACGGCTTAGCAGGGAAGCAGTATCGGCACGGATACGACGGGTCTCATCTTCCCAAGCCTGGAATTTTTACATTTATTTACGTTCATTAAAAAATATTATAGTTCTATCTCATTCTACTGACTTAAAACAAACGAAAAAATATCAAGACAAGCTGGACAAATTAAGGAGATCCCTTGGAAATTTTGCATCGTTAATCCTCATATTCCTCATCTACATATCTTATGTAAGTACAGAGTTTGTCCATGATTTATTTGGTTAAATTACCCAGCCAGTTACGCTTTATTCATTTGACGTTCTCCTAGAAGTACATTTGACGTGTGTGAAATACCTATGATTTGTAGAAAAGAATTGTACCTTGGTGGTTTCAGATCTGTAGTAGTCATCCAAAGCTGTAACAGCGACGGTGGGGCGGTGACGGTACTGGATGCGGTCCAGTTCTCGGAGCACCACCGACGGACGGACGCGCACCCTCACCACGTGATGAGGTGGCTCAGGGTACGTGACGAGTCGAGTCACAGAGCGAGACGTCGGCCGGTAGATCAGTTCAGCCTGGAATCAGAATCAGATATTAACCATCTTTGATCTTTTGAGTGCATGGAAACGCAAGCTCTTATATCAGTCTTTTAGAAGAAAAAAAATACTTAAAATGAACTTTTGAAAACATTTTAGGAGCACTTCTACCTGGAGCAGTACCACAAGCGTTCAAGCAGTATTATTTCAATATTACTTTTGTCTTGCTCTTTCTATAGTTGAGTGAAGAAGACAAAGTAATATTGAAATAAGATTGTTATTAGGATTTTGGTAACCCCCAGAGCTGGCTTAGATAAGTGGCTTCCAACAAAAAATTCAATAATACAAATATTTCATTTTGAATAATGATGTAAGCCTATTGGTAGAGTTTTGCCTTTCTTTGGTGGAAATGCAACCAGACTTGATATAAGAGCTGGCTTAGATCACAAGCTTATGCCATGATGGAAGCTCTTGAATATTTTACTTGACAAATGTGTCTATCTACAGTGAAAAAAATAATTTTAGCTGTTTCAATTTAAAACGTTAATATTTTAATGTTAACAAGGATAAACTCTAAAGCTTTACGAAAGTTTATTTTAAAATAGATGTTTAGATTCATTCGGAGATGCTTGTATGATTAATGTTGTTTATTTTAAACATAAACCAGTTAGATCTGAAGCGGATCATGGATGTATACGTCATGATAGTCGAAGAGTTAACAAGCATGCAAGATCATGTAACAAAGTAAAACATGCCTGAGTAGATCATACACTTATCTACATATACATTGGTTATGAGGAATTTTGACAGACTTGGTATTAAAAAAAACCGGACAAGTGCGAGTCAGACTCGCCCACCGAGGGTTCCGTACAAACTAGTAGATAAAAGGGGGAAATCATATAATTTTTTATATTTTCCTTCATAAACCGAAAAATATACATCGTAAAAATATTTAAATACCTGTTTTAGTTTATGCTACTAAAGCTCTTTCATATGATACCCCACATGACACGGTTAATTCACTTTAAAATTTGGACCTTCATTCCTTGCATAAAGACACAATTTTTTTGTTATTAAATTAAAATGTCCAGTTTTCGGATTTTTTTATATATGTGTACTCTAACACAATGCTTATCGCCAAATTTCATTGTTCTAGATCAACGGGAAGTACCCCATAGGTTTTGATTCCCTTGTGAGTGTCGAAATGTGCGTTTTTTACGATTTATTCGGCTGTAACTTTTTTTTTTACGAAAACTTAGAAACTGTATTTTTCTTTCTGCAGCAAGATACTATGGATCTGCGTATATTGTTTTAATTTCAACTCGATACCTTCACGCGTTCCCGAGATTTAGGTCTTGACACCCGACGGACGGACAGACGGACAACAAAGTGATACTATAAGGGTCCCGTTTTTTCCTATTGAGGTACGGAACCCTAAAAATGTCAAGTCAAACACTGTTTTTGAAAGAATTTGTTAGTAAATTCCTTATTCCTCGTTAAGCAAACAAATGAAAATAGCTAAAAAGTTTTGGAAAGCTCTGACATCTGTTGATATATTTATCTTGCTATGTAGGTAAACAAATGTGTCGTAAATATGTGGGCGACTGCAGCTGCATTCTTCAAAGCTATTTACATGTTTTCGCGTAAACCATAGATAGTTTTGTTTATGATATGCCAAAATGCTGGTTATTTTCGTCGGGACCTTTCTGCGTCTCAATGGCGGTGTGAATCACCGTCGACGGGTAAATTTAGACGGTTTCGCTGCGCACGCGCCGCGCCGCGCCGCCTGTCGGTGTTTTCTTTACAACAGTTTGTAAACGGCTTATTGTAATCAACATGCCTATTTACAGCTTTTACTTATTCTTACCAGATCATATCAGGATCTTCATGTTTTGCTATCGTCGTCTTGTCTACCTCGTAAACTACATCTATTAACCTAGCTTTAGATATTCGACAGGTTTAACCGTTACTTTCTTCATTTGCCCTTGCAAGTTTGAGTATAAATAACTAGTCTTGTAATAATTTACTTACGCATAATATTATTTTTGTACATTTTGTTAGTAGGCACATACTTAATATATATACACTCCTATTTCATCAAGGTAGTTTTTAGTTACCTCTGTTTGTTTTATGAGGTCTCACGGCATTCTACAAGTTTTACGAGCTTCTCTGAACTGACAAATTATTTATCTGCAACAAGATTTATTCTCATTTGCCAGGCAAAGTTAACAATGTTGTTTATTTAAAACACATTGCCAACTTTGCTGTGCAAGATCATATGAAAGGCTACATCTTGTAATAGTATTTTGTTCAATAATAATTTTACCTTTAATTCTATATTTCCAACTTTTTTTCGACACAATCGTTATCAGGTGGAAAAGTAACTAGCAGTTTTTTTTTAACCTGCTTACCTACTTTTTCTTCGAAGCTCAAAATATTCCTAGCGACACTAGTTTCCCTTGTCTACTATGAAAATCTGTAACTTTCCAGCAAATACGTTGGGAGCGTAAATATTTATCAATGGCCTTTGGATCTGTGCCAAAAATAGTTCCCTTCAAGCGACTGTTGTTTCTTCTTTACTTTATCCATTTATCTATATCCGGTTGGCAAGATGGAGATCCGAGCTGCATAGTTTAGCTGATGGAGAATAAACAATGTTGTTTACTGTGATTTTTTATGTGTAACCTAGAGAACTGTCAGAAGGTACAGTATCTTTTCTCTTACTTGCACTAGTTTCCTTTGTGTTTTCATATTTTTCATACATCGGTTAATACGCTCGCTTTTAAGAAAAACTTATTCTTTGGCACCATACAGAACCGAAGAAAATACAAGCGGTATCATTACGGAGCCCTATTTTGCCCTATAAGTACATTTCCCTTTGCTCGAATGCTCAAAAAGGAGCATAATGCATTTAGTTTTTATTATCATTTGTTGTACCAACTAGGCTGGAAACAGACTTGATGTAATAGGACTTTGAATTCTGTGGCTGGAAAGTTATATTTTATCGTCGAGGCCCTGACAGTTGAATCCAGAGCAAGCGAAGGAGTGTAAGTTGAAACCACGAAAGAATTTAAGCCACTCGCTTCTCTCGTTTAGAAGTAGATTCTTGGGCATAGCTATGGATTCAAGAAGGTACGAGACAAAATAATGTGTTACTTCCAACTAGAACACAAAATTCTTCAATTCACCTTAAGGGAAAATTGCTTAGTTTACTCATTTTCTCTTGACGAAAGTTCAATTCAGCAGATTTCAGCATTATGTACCTATTACTTCTGCTGATCCTAACATATAAATATTATTATTTATTATACTTATACGTATGAAAATTGTTATTACAGCGTGAAATCTACGTTGCATGCATTTGCGTTTTATTAATGTAGGTAAAGTGTTTTGCAAACAAAATATATCAGAATTAGATGTTACGAAGTTTTGAAGTGATAACTTCATATGGGAGGGTAAACCGCTTCGTTACGTAACGCGTTACGGCGCCAGTCTGTCTGGCTTCCCTTTCTCTCACGCAGTTATCACTTCTGTCGGGCGTCCCGAGACGCACACTTTTTTTTTGTTCATGTGCTCAGCAACCCTGCTCAACAACGCTCAACTCTTATTCTAACGAAAATGACACAAAAGTTGTCAAAGCCTTTTTACCTTCTTCTATGACATGACATTTACGTTCTCCTTCATTTAGTCTGAATGATCTCATCGCTTGGAACTCTAGGTAGGTATATATGTTTATCTATTTTCATACGATGTATGGTTCTTAGTCTTACTAGGACTGTAGCGAGATATACCTACCTATGTTTCTTAAATGCCAATTGGTTTGAAACAAGGGCGTCGCCAGCCCATGGCCCAGGGGGGGAGGGGGGGCAAGTTAATATTATGGAGGATGAGAAAAATATGAATTGTAGGTACAGGTACAATTGCACGGCTTTAGGACTTTGGTTGCTTTGCAATTGGCTACATTTTTAAATCTCTAGGGAGGGGCAGCTGCCCCTCCTGCCCTCCCTTGGCGACGCCCT
The DNA here is from genome assembly GCA_947563715.1 of Lycia hirtaria. Lineage (NCBI taxonomy): Eukaryota > Metazoa > Arthropoda > Insecta > Lepidoptera > Geometridae > Lycia > Lycia hirtaria. Next base: position 5,020,330 of record OX387385.1, on the reverse strand, counting down.
TGGTTTGGAATACGTTTAGTTTCATTATAGTGGGCTGGTATATGGCAGGATGCCAGCGTTTGTACGCCACAAGGTTCAAAACGTGACTTCTTAACTATTGCTGTTTAATATCATGAATTATGAGTTGTGAAGTAAACTTTACTCAACAGCTGTGTTTTTCTTTCAATTGTATATTTACCTATGCGTTTTTAACTCTTATATGTTTAACCTTTCATTACTATTTTATTGCCAAGAGGGAGGCTGACGTTTTTCAGGCGTGTATGTGGATATGTTTGCCTCGATTATGTTATGGCATTTAGATGGATATTATGTCTCGCGTACCTATATATGTTAGCTACACCCAGCGATGTCACCCGCGTAATGATGAAAAACGGCGATAATAATGATGATAACGTATAACCTATGTCCATCTCCAGGTCTTAAACTATCTCTGTGCCAATTTTCATAACGATTGGTTCAGCCGTTACCTCTTCACGGGTAACAAACAGAGATACAGACAAGAGACAATATATATACATATATATATGCTTGATTAAAACTTGTTCTTATCTTTATTTAGTCGGTAGATATATGTATAGAGTTCACAATAATTTTACAATCTCAAAATAATAAACATAGATACAAACAAGTGGCTTATGCTATAGCGTTTCTGAGACAAGCAAGTTACTAAAGCTTTCTTCATTCCTTGAGATCTATTTTTGTATCTAGCTCTCAATAACAGTTTGCCTTGGAATTTCCTACTCTATTATTAAGTCTATTTTTAACGACATTGTTTTTGTCTATTACACAAAAGAAAGAAATGTGTTCACTTCACAATCGTTTAAATTGAGATTTTAGTTTGATGACTCCTCTAAATTCTTGAATGTTGAAATGAGGTCGAGGTAAACTTCGTAAAGTCTCGATTCTCTAAGCGAGATTAATACCATAGACTTCTATAGATACCCCAAGTGTATTTACCTAGCGTGTCAAAACGAGCGTTTCAAGTACGATAAAAAATAACGCAGTTGACGACCAAGATGTATTTAATTTCAGGTGATATATACATTATATACTTCCGATTCGATATTTTGTCAACTAGTTACTAGCGTACAAGCACGCGCATGCATTGGGTAGAATAGATTTCGCGCGGATGGAACATTCCATCAGAAAATCGTTTATGTGACGTCACAGTCGGTACCAAAAATGTGGCACGCAAGGTTTCCATATAAATGAAGTCGCATGCTCCATCTACTATGTCTGTGATTAATACTTTCAAGACTAGATGATATTGAATAAAATTATTTGCAGAAAAATGTAATAATTTATTTTTATTTGAAGAAAATTGATTAGTAAACAAAATTAACCCTTTGAATGCCTGAGACAGATGGTTAAATAACAATTGATTGTTAACTGATGAAAATGCAAAAATTAAATAGTTAAGTGGTCAGACCATGACGAGCGAGACACGCATATGTTTCCTAATGTTAGTTATAATCTAAAAGAAGATGATGACTTGGTGAATATTTTTTTAGACCACTTTATCAAAAAGTCAATGACCTCTGAACCATAACGACTAAAGTGTTTTACATAATATATCGCTGTGTCTCGAAAATATGTCAATGTTTTCGATATTATCTACTATGACCAATCATGAATTTCTAGATCTATCGTATATGACGATGCTAGGCGTATCATTTGATATTTTTGTATTGACATTTTAAATGATATTGTATTTAAAATTTAAATAATGAATATTTCGTAATCATCAGACATGAATTGTTTAAGAATAATAAGTATGTATTTGAATATTTTGAGATAATGTAATTGGTCTTTTTCGGTTTTTATCTCAATAAACGAATTTGAATTTGAATCGTCATCCATGTTCTATAAACAAAATATCAGTAGACGTAAGTACCTACCTAACGGTTTTTTTCTCGGTTAGTATGACGAAGTGCGATGGTTCGTTCGTTCGTGCTGTGTTTGTAAACAACACAGCATGACCTATTAGTACTTTAGTATAATTTTATTCAGTTCAGTTCAGTTGTTTCGTTTGTTTCCTGAGACCTACAGTCTTGGAATTTCCAAGGCTAGACGAGTGAATAGATATCTTCTTGATCGACGAGCTCCATCCTCGGCCACACCGTCGCTTAACATCAGACGAGTTGGTTCAATCGTAGATCTATAATGTATAAAAAATAAAATAAAAAAAGTTACAATAATGTCAGCGTAGGTAACTTTACACACACTTTTTCATATTTTTGACGATATCAGAGTAAGTATTAATTTAATGAGTATAATAGTATTTTGACATAAACGTTTCAAGATGTATTTATTAATTAATTTACTTTAGTTGTATAAAGCGAACTAAGTATATCTACTTTAATGATGAACTTTCCCAACAAAAACTAAGCAATGTATTTGCTGTGCAATTCATGAAAAGTGGTGCCTTGTGAATGCTGAATGCGTGCTCTGATTTATGTAGGTTGCAAGTAATACATCACAGTAGGTAGCTCTGTATATTTACAAATCATGGCTTAAATTAAGCTAACTACAGCTGATTATTGCAAAATGCTTGTAATCACAATGGCGGTAACCAGTAATTTTAATTACAATTTCCTGACAAGGTAGTGGCGATTGAGGGATTTGGATTTGTTTTTCCTCGTTGTTTTTAAGTCTAAAGAAGTGCAATGTCATTTAAAGATGCGTGCCCTTTATATTTGACCCTGATGCTGAAAGCATGTGAGTATGGCGCCTGTCTTCTGGTGGACAATTATAGCCTCCGTGGAAACTCGTTGGCTACGCCTTAGGTATTGGGCGAAATGGAGGCACAGAACATATAATACCTAATACTACGTAACGGAGGCGAAAGGGGTACCAAAACATGGCATCAACAAAGGTAAAGTGGGAAAATTCTAATATCTAAAGGGCTGCCATTTAGTCCGCGCGAAAAATAATGCTGGTAACTAAATCACTGCAACTCGTTTTTGAAAAAAAAAAAATTTACGACATAGACTCTTTATCGATATTTTCTTAGCTAAAATTGCACAGTTGTGAATAAGCTCATTTAAGTTAAACAGTGTTTTGTTCCGTTTTCGCGCGTGACAGTTCCTGTCTGACAGAAAGTGACAAGTCCTTGTTCGGTGAATAAGATTTTAACATGCGTTTATATGTAAGACGGTAAATAAAGTCCCTAACCTGAATGAAAGAGTACAACTTTACCCGGCATCATTACAAAATAAGTTCTTTGTTGTTAGCCCGTAGTGTTAAGTGTCCCATTGCTGGGCAGTTCAAAATTAGTACCTATAAGAATATTTTTGTAACTAAGATTACTGTTACCCTAAATGACAACAAGCTCAGTTGCAATACGTGAATGATGATATAGCTGCACATTTGTTGGTGACCTCACCTGCGAGAGTCTTGGTATGTACGTGATGTACGGTTCGTGATACAGGGGGAGTAATGAAGACAGGTAGTAGGTTGACGTCAGGGGCTGCACCAGGTACCGGAGAACACAGGCACGCGTTAAAATTATATTCTTAGGCAGGAATAGGTACTCGTTGGTTCCTTCCTATTTCATGTTACTGATTAGTCTTTCAGCTTCTTTGTGTCCCTATATTAGATACGAAATTACATAATCTAGGTAGGTATGTTGGTATGCTAAATGCGCGAAGCGCCCTGTATTGTATTTTGTAAATTACTAGTTACCAATTTTGTAAGTGTCATTGCACTAAGACTTTTAGAAAATATATTTAGAAGAGAGTAAATAAATAAACAAAAACCAACATTTAGAGATTAGTTAGTGAAAGATCGAGCTCATCATCGATCCGTGAGGGAATTTTGAAACACAACACAAAGAAAGAGTAGGTATTAGAAATCGCAAGCTTTATTATAAACTCAGTCTAAATCACATTTTAAATAGTATAATTTAAACCCTAACATAAATAACATTAAATAAAAAGTTAAGATCGGCTTCCGCTTGTTCATATCAAGCGGAGCGATCACTGTATTAGCGAATACTGATTAGGTACAAGGGAAGCGGGGTTATAGGGAAGAGAGGGAGCGGGCGTGGAGTGGAGCGGGAGCCGGGCTTGGCCTACACGCGGTACGAGTAGTGGCGGTAGTTGGTTCCGTAGGGCAGGCGGCCGCTGCTGGTGGAAGAGTACGAGTAGCCGCTCGGCCCGCCCAGGTTGGAGGAGCGCTCGCTGGTGTACGAGTAGCCGCCGGGGCCCGACCCGGTGCGCCGCTCCACCGAGCTGCTGTACGAGGAGCGCTGCGGCAGCCCGTCGCCGGTGGCGCGCTGCGTCGTGCTCTGGTACGAGTACGAGTACTGCTGCTCGGCGCGCCTCGGCGCCACGTCTCTGTCCACCACCACGTAGTGGCGCGGCGTCTGCAACAACCGCGCGCTGTAGCCTCCGCCCGCCACCCTCACACCCCCCTCCCCTCACCCTGCATGCACCCCACGACCCGAGACACGACTAGCGAAAGCGACACACGACAGGAAGATTCAACGCGACCGTCAATACGAGGCGTAGTTGCTGTAGAAGACGTGCCGGCGCGCCGCGTGCTGCGGCAGACCGTGCGCATGCGCGAGCAGCACGTCCATGTGGTCACGCGGCGTACCCAGCGGCTCGGCCTCGAGCGCGCGCTCGCGGTGCGCCACGGCAGCCAGCACGCGCGCACGCGTGTGCTCGCGCGGCGACACGTACGGCGCCAGCGGCAACAGCTTCGACTCCGGCTTGGGTAGGATGTTTTGCCGCGTGACGGGCTCGAGCACCGAGTGCCTGGTGCCGGGCCGTGTGCGCCGCCCGAACGCCGTCACCGGGTCCGGCACGAGACTCGGCCGCGGCACGAACGGCACCTTCTCCCAGTCGCCGAGCGTCGGCCGCTGCAAGCGGAGAACTCCCGTTAGTCGGGCGCACGCCACTCCAGCCGCGGCTATATTTGGCGCGCCCGGTAGCTCCGCTTTCCGACTCCGTTTCTCTGTGCGAAATTGACCCACTTGCGGTGCGCTACCGTCGCCCGTCCTGACGAACCGAAACCTAAGCCTAAAGGAAGAGCGCAGCCGGTCCCGTTCGGATCTTATGAAAGCAATGATGTAAACAAGCGGAAACGCGACACGGAGGTGACGATCACTCATGAAGCGTGAAGTTTTGCACGACTCGGTCGGAACGAGTAACGCGATGGTCGACATCGAACGGGCTATACAGAGGCGTCAAGTGATGGTTGGTCGAGGAGGCTATACTTCGAGTGGTGGCGGGTGCGAGGGCCGCCGGCTCCCGGGGGACATGGGGCGAGGTGCGACGCTCAGTAGGTGTTAGAGAAAGGACTTACCGTCACGCTGGAGTAGGTTGTGGGCCTGTAGGGGCGGCGGGTCGTGTAGAAGTCACTCTCGTACACCATGGCTGCTGATTATATTATCGTTCGACTGTAACTCGCGGCGGACCGTGTTCGACTGGAGAGCGCACGCTCCCTCCGCCAACGCCGCGACGCCGACGCCCTTATTTTTAGATCACTGTCATTGCAATTTTCGCGTCATTCCCGCGTCTCGCTCAGATTTTACAAAGGAATTACAAAATGCGCGTTATGATTAAAGTCAATAGAGACCTAAGGACGAAGAGTACCTACCTACAGAGACATGCAAACTAAGGGTTCGACCAAAATACACGAACCATGCAAGGTCGCTTTTAGAATGATTATGATCGAGAAGTTTATTCTAGTGAATCATAGTGTAAAAGCAACTGGAAATGCAACCCTCTGACTTGTCAGGTGTAGGTCGAGGCAAATTCTTGTAGGTGAGATGTAGTAATTTTTGTTGACGTGTAAATGACTGCCACGCAGGGTGACAAAAAATATTTTTAGAAACAGTGATATATAGATTTATAGAATTTCTTTGTTTAGAAATAACTAGGTAGGTACTTCTTAGAAGGTAATAGTTATGATTTAATCATTATACTCGTACTAGTAGATCATAGGCTTTTATCAGCAGATGTTATTAGATCTGCTTCGTAATCATAAACCATATCGTGAGAAAAATGGAGAAGAGAATTAGCCAAGCAAAAATAAAAATATATATATGTATATATTCCAAGTACCTACATACCATGAGATATTTGTGTTATATGTGTGCGCTATGTGTTACTTTTATAGATGAACGTTTTTTTTTTTTTTTTTTTTTTTTTTAATATGGATGGTAGGTATATGAATAGTATAATTCGGAAGTGTTGTCGCCATCCGTACATGGTTAGAAGACGAGAGAGGATCTGAGAGAAATCTGAAAATCTAATGAATTATTCATTACCTATCGCCTTTAGATGTGACGATCTTTTAGTAGAGAAGGCTGTTATCTAATACCTTTAAAGGAGCAATTCTTATATACTTTTAGATAAATAATCTGAATCTCGGAAACGGCTCCAACGATATTAATGAAATTTGGTTTGTAGGTAGATTAGGGGACGATAAATCGATCTTACTAGGTTGAATTTTTAGCTAACCCGGGTTTGCTCGTATTTTCAGTCATAATATATCCGAGTGGAGCTTGGTCGTCCAGGTACTTGCAATAATGTCTTTACCGGAGAACTAACAAACGCGTCACGCCTACATTTCTCTACTTTTTGTCATGCGTAAATAACAGGATTATGAAGATTATTAGTCTCTTTTTACTCGACAAAGAGTAGAGATCAATTCCGTGGCGGGAATCTTAGGCCTGTAGGATCCACTTGGGAGTCGATATTTCACGGTGGTCTTACACTACGTGTAGCGTAAGAATGGTGTCTAATATTTTTATTATACCCATTTCAAATAAAACATTCCATTAATCATGTTTTACATCAAAATGAATTAAATGTTACACGTGAGAAAATGTTTAAGTTTTATAACTTATGCAACACAGTGTGGAACTAGAGTCGGTTCGGAAAAGAACGAACTGATGAGGCATTGAGGTGATGTCCTTATTTCATTCGACTTTATAATATAGCGACTCAATCGAGACCTGTTTCCATTCTTGCCTCAATAGCGCTCTTTCCAAACAGATGATGATGTACAAGACCTACTTGTTTATATTCAGTCCTTGGATTTTTCATTTATAGAGCTCCATATAATTATCCATATTCCCTCTACCTATACTTATTAGCAGCTTTGGTTATCATTAAGTAGCTTGTCTTTATTTTAAAGGATTCATTTCGGCGTGCGCAAGAGCTTCACGACCTAATTCCCCCCCCCCCCATTTTACTACAGGACTAGCAGAAAGTCGGTACATTACCACTCATTTCGCATTGAAATGCCAAAAATCCATACTCGGCGACATATGTCCACGTTCTGATGCGCACTGCACAGGTTTCCTGATAGTTAGAATGTTGGAATTTTTCAAGGTTAGGGAATAGGTATCTTCTAGATCGACGAGCTCTATCCTCGGACACACCGTCGCTTAGGATCAGACGAGTTGGGTGCTCAATTTTAGATCTAATATATATAATCATCATCATCATCATCTCAGCCATAAGAGGTCCACTGCTGGACATAGGCTTCCATGGATAAAAAACAAACTAAATAATTATCATAACTAATATATATATAATACTAGTTTTTGTAGGATCAGCCTAGTCATCAATAATGCAATCTCTTTGAATTGCAGCGCCAATTTTCAAAAAAATGGCGTAACAACATAGTCTGTTTAGTTAGAGAACTAAAGCATTGAGAGCGCTGTTGTCCTTATTTCATTATTTTCTGCAGTCGACACTAAAAATATCATAGATAGTAGTTTATACTTCGAGACGTTAGTTCCTCGTTTTTGATACGGGAGTATAAGACTATAGTATGTATCATTTGCCTAATCCAATCACTGTATCCGTATTGCAAAGTTCGCAAATGCGTGTGTGTGATAGAGATGATACTTTTAGCACTGTATCGATACACCGCTCTGACACGGAGGCGACATGAGACTTCCTTAACTAGCAATATATATAAAGGATGTAACTTTGTACGATGTTGCATCGAATGATATGGATGCAGCGATTGTATAGGGCATATAATGCTGTGGAGGCCTGCCCCCGTATCTGAACCCATTCGGTTTCAGAATCGAATCGATTTGAATATCTTCGTCTCTGTCTCTCTGTCATTCTCTATGGAAATGACTCCATAGAGAATGACAGAGACGGATATACAAATCAAATCGATTCCGAAACCGAATGGGTTCAGAATACGGGGGCTGGAGTCAAACTTAGCTGTTACAGCTATCAAAGTAGAAATTGATCCTCGATGTGTGCCTAAAAATACTAATAAGGATAGGTTAGAAGCCAAATTACGCAACTATCATTTTGGCCTAAATTTAGTTACTTAAATTTTTCTTGTGAATCTTTTATGCACATGTAGGTAATGACGCAGTTTTAATGAGATACAATGCAGTTAGAATTATGCTGATATTTTATTGATAGGTATATAAAAGCAAAACTACACATAAATCTTTGACCAAAATGTTAGTTGTATCACTTTGTACCCAAGCTATCAAGCTGCATTTTCAAAATTTCGACTTCTGTGTTTAGGGTTAACACCAGGGACAGTTTAGTTGTCGCGCAATGATACAACAATAACCAAAGTTAATAGTAAACTTAAACTATTTATTTCTTTCTTTTACAAAATGACGTTTTAATTAAGAATTTACAATATAATTATTCGTCATCCGAATGTGCGCGCGGTATATTCTAATCACAGAAGGGGACCGAGCGACCGGCACATACAAAATTTGGACCCAAAAAATGAATTGTAATACAGAAATGTCATCTATAAAAAAATCTAGACGGTGAAATTAAACATCCGTTGTCCCAGACCCACTGCTTTATTGACTTACCAGTGTTTCCATACAATAAATCATAACAATTCAAGTCAAACAAAACAACATGTGCCGAACTTAATATAAATACGTCAAAACGGTCTGGCGCGTCGTCGTGAGGAGTCTTGGAACATAGCTCAGTCGGCCAGCGCAGCGCGCCAATAAATATCAACTTATGTACACGAGGCCACTCGCGACACCACCCTATATATATAACTTTTTTTTTATAAATTTATAATTTACTTCGTTATGTCCTATCTATGTAGGCGACTAACAACGACGTCGCTCGACGGACCGTCGAATGTTACGCATCGTGTTACGGATACAACCCAAAGTACGGCCGTATCTTATATCAGGGCTACAACTTTAGATGACAATTGTAAAACTAAAAGCGAACAGAAAATTAAACATGGCAGGCATAACTGCACTTGCCTTCCTGTCTTCATCGCTTTATGACGAGGTACTAGATACAGCAACACTTATAGTAAGACCGTAACACGTAACATTCGGCTTTGTCTCTGTAACACCGGCCACACACTTCTGTCACTATACACCGAGGACATGAGTCGATTATTGCAGGACTGTATTTGTACATTCTTATGACAATCTACCCAATGTCATGTTGTAACGGCACAATAACTATCTGCAATTTAAACACATCAAAGATATTTTGGTACAATTGGCAACAATATATTGCTATGTTGTATACAAACAAAAACTAGAGTTCATATAAAGGTGTACATGTCTTTCAAACAGTTTTCAATGTGTGCCAATATTCTCCGATATTCGAGCGGAATAAATTACTCGAAGCACCTAGAAGTGTTTGTATTTTCGTCATCAAAGTAAAAGGAAAAACGCACATGTGTCTCTTGCAATTTTTCCTTTTGGCTTTCATGATTTGTAAACTAGGTATTGGAAACAAACTTGGCAAAGCACAAGCCAAAATTATCAGCATCATATCAAATGACTTGACCTTGGACAAATTTTCCGAAAGTACTCTGCAACTTTAACACAGATTGTTTTAAGAGAGAAAAAAATGACTACTTGTTAGAAAATAGTCTCTAGGTACTAAGCTACGTACTGACGTCACAGCAAGAGATAGCGTCTTTGTAGGCTTACAAGATAATAAGACGATAGTGGCCTCTGCCAAACCACACAAAACATAATTACATTTTCCTTGTGTAAACATTCAAAAAACTCACCTACTGTTACGTCATATCACCTTGCATGTACTGTGTTTGTACATTATCAACACAAATTTCATCAAAACGTCGAAAATATAAAGGAAGAAACAGCCCTATACATAAAATTAAGAAAATTAGCTCACTTAATTTGAGCCAGTAACAAATTGATTTAGTAAGTTTACTGCGTCTCAAGAGTTTATTTCTCTATGTAAATGAGAAATGATGGAAATGTTTTGATTAAATTTTAAGTTTCATTTGTTAAATTGGAATTATTGGAATAAAATCTAAACTAATATCAGAATGGGAATCTCGAAGAGCTGTGAAATTGCTCAAGTACAAATATATGATTTTCTAAAAAGAGAAAGCCCAAAATACATAACTACTCCAGATTCAGGCTAGTATTTGCTTAATATTTTAAACACACTTTTTTTTATATAAATTTGAAATCTATCATCAGTGAACAATTAAAGTCTTGCGGAGTCGCTGACGCAGCGCGACTGTCAATATTTTTAGTTCCACGGACACTCGAATTCGTTTACAATGAAAAGTTGGTGGTAATCATATGGGCATGAACATAATTTGATAACCACCAGTCGATTTGTTACATTGGTTTGCGATGATGGATCACAGAATGGCGCATTATCCAGGGCACTTATTCTGACTATTGGCCACGTAACGAGTATGGGTTCGCATTGTAAATTAGACGTACAATATCAATCATAAAGTCTAATTTTTTGTGTTAATTTTTGCGCATTACGTTGCCAATGGTCAAAGAGAAAAAGGCCGCTATCATATTAGCGTTTGTTGGAGCGTAGGCATTCTTCCAACGTTTGACGAATGGCGACCTGTGACACTCGCGTCGCGTCGATGCTTATCATACGTTGGAGGAACGCATCTTTTGACAGACTCTAGTAAAAGAGCGGCCTAACTTCCCAGGCGTTCAATTTTTGAATCGCTCGAAAGGAATTCACATGCGAATTTACCTTACTCCGCCAAACAATATCAACCAAATTTTGATAGATTTTTTTGAAGTCGTATTGTTGGAAGCATTCGTTGCGTTAGCAAGTGATGTGAACGATTGCTAGCGATCCTTTTCCTAAATATCATTCGAAAGAAAGTCATATCCGTATGCGATAACTTTCTAGCGATAAAAAAATTGAGCTCCAGCTCATGGTAATGGCAGTAATCGTTTGCAGTCGCTCGCCTATGATGACGTGTCAATAAAATGCTTGTATTACAGTTGCAGAGTACGTGTGCGTGTGTGTGTAATGTGTGTATCAAGTGTGTATCAACTCATGTCTGGGTCCCGTGGTGTCGCGCGTCGTGGCTACTGCGTGGGGTATTGCGCCGAGGGCATTGCGGACGCGTACATGACCGGCGCCGGCGCACCGCTCCACCCCGCGCCTGCGCCGCCCGGGACTCCCATGCGGTATCCGGCTGGGGACAAACAGACGACACACGTACAGTACGCGATTATATTGAGATCTCTGAATGCGAGCAATAGACCCGCAGCGCGCGATTTGATCACAACACACACAAATGTAGAACACACACTAGAGTACCTCAAGGCTGTTATTTGAACTATCACTCGTTCACCACGAGAGCGTAGTGTCTCGACAACTTTCACCAGTAAATGACACATTTATACAACAGAAGGAAAATGTGTTGTACCTCTAAATATTATGCAATTTCGATAATTATTTTTTATATGTCTGGAACGCTTAATGGCTTACATTTTTTTTTCTTCGATATTATATCGAAATAAAAAATAGTAAACCTAGGCATAAATTCCAACCAGATAAAAAAGAATCATGGATGTCGTATAATATTTAGAAGTAGAAAACAGTTGCCTCCTATTTTTATGGCTCTGCCATACGAGACGTGCGACAACTTTTCTCAGCACTTGCTTTGTTCATTGGTCTGTAGGCCTAAATAAAATATTAGGATATAAATAAACTAAAGTTACATAATTTTAGTTTGACCACCACCTTAATAATGGGAGCACACCTTACCCACCGCACCCATATTCACAATCGATCGCATTCGCAATCTGAATCTTCCTTGGTTATAAAGATTTTTAAATATTTGTGCCTTGGACCGTGGGGGCCGGGTGCTATGGAAATTTTTAAAGATTTGTCAAGCAGGTCATTTTGGCCTTAATGCTGGCCTTACTTTGGACAAAAAAATAAGCATTGCCATTCAGCGAGGAAATGCGGCCACCATTTTGGGCACTTTGCCTGAAACTGAAGATTGTTTGAACTATCCATAAGCTTTGTTGTATATGGATATTTTAAATAATCTCCAATCACTTATCTTTACAAATATTTTTTAATTATTTGTTAGTTTTAGTATAATTTATAATAGTCATAAAGATAGATATGGACTCCAAAATACTCCAAACCAATCCGACTCTGACGGATTGTGAATATGTGAATGTTGATCACATCTCTAAGGATTCGAGCAGATTAGGGACTTTTAGTACACGCGAACATAGGTTTTACAACAGCATCGATGCTGATTGCGTTTTCACAACTACAGATTCTATTTCGGTATCGAAATCGTCTTTTGCCATATCTGGCAGGACACAATATTACGTATAACAAGTTGCGCTTATCACGGCATCAAAATATCTGAAATAATGCTATAAAAGTGTGAATAATTCTGTGTCTCTGTCGATTGCATTTTCAAGATCAAAAGACGAAACCGGTTGTTATAAAATTTGGCATAGAGAGAGCAGAGTGCCTAGACACGGACATAGGTTACATTACATCATCATCATCATCGCCGTTTTTCTTCTCTGCGCGGGTTATACCGCGGAGCACAGCTAGTAGGATACCAAACTGGCGCACAACTCGCATGTTTTAACAACTAGTACTCAAAAGCTTGCACATATTGCGTTCGATCGAAGTATTTTGTCGCGGTATTTAGTTTCCGAAAAGCGACAAGATCGCTGGTCGCGGATGTAAAAAGTCGCTAGTCTGCCCGAGCCCTAAAATATAAAGAACCATTGAACTCGATACACACAAAATACAGTATTTTAGAGTCGTATAAAATTAACAGACTTAGTAGAGCTCATATTAAAATATGACTAAATTGTAGTCTAGGCGTACTTGCGCGTACTAACGTATATTATCGAAATATTTGTAAAAAAAAAAAACCTAACCTTATTAATATGACACACAAGAGAAAATATCGAATTTAGTGATCAACCGGTCCCAGTATTCGATCTGAATCCATTTTTACATTTGTCTGAATTATTTAGCTTAGATACGTAGAAATGGTTTGAGACTGAATATTGGGACCGGCGGTTGTAAGCCGTTTAAACCGGGTACTCACTATCGAACCGCTACTGTAACCATCGCACGTGGCTGTAACCAAAAATCATAGTGTGTACTGGTGCCGTCACGATTTTACAACGCTCAGCGAAAGTGGTGGGAAAATTTCCGCAGCCGGGCAGAGGAACTTAAACACGATTTAAAAGACATCACCGCGGTGTGGCACTTTCCCAAAAAAATACGACAACTGCTGACTGGTGGTCTGCGCTACAAAACCGTAACCCTGCCTTGTATATGGTTCGCGAACCTGATTCCATATGATACCGAGCCCCGGATCTACGACTTTCCCCGTGGGGGACAGATATTTGGCAGCTAAGCGGTTACATGTATTCGGTGCGATTGCTGGATGCATGACTACAAGGTGATATTTTTTTTTTTATAAAAAATGGACAGTTGTTATTTTTTAAGTTAACATTATTTACGATAGTTTTTGTAAAATCACTCATTTATCATATCAGAAGAGTTGAGAAGAGACTACGAAAAAGTGCATTTATTATTTTATGCAAGAGTTCTGTCATTGTTATTAAAAAAAATATGCCTTAGTAAAAATGATACTCAGGTACAAGTTTTTTTTTTTTATCACTGCTGGAACGGGCCATCTTCTCATTGTTAGAAGGGTTAGGCCATAGTCTGCCACGCTGGCCAAGTGCGGGTTGGCAGACTAGTGCGGGTTGGCAGACGCAGGTACAAGTATTAAGTACGAATCTAACCCTCGAATCACCTCGCACATCAAAATTGTTCGTACCGACTAGGCTATAAGATGTAAGATAAAAACATAATATATAAATGATCTACATACGTAGATCATATACTTACTTATTGTAAGTTTTTTTTTTTTTGTGTGTGTAAAAAGAGGTAATAAGTTAATGAAGCGAACTTGGCTGGCACAGTGACGTGTGTCTAGAAAAGTTGTGCGAACTCCTTTCTTACAACACAAAATTACATTTTTTTAATGAAAAAAAAACAAACCAAGTTTATACTAATTGTTATTCACGATTTCGCACTTTTTTTTGGTAGTGTTCGAGATATTTGTATACGTATGCCGACTCGTAAGCACAGTACATCAATATTATAAAAATACTTCATGTAAAGGCAGGCGCTCTGGTGAATTGCAACAAATGCAATATATTAATATTCGACTACATATTTATATTTTACTATCGCACTGCATTCAACACGGCATGTAGGTGTTATCAGAAAATTCAAGGAAAGTAAAATTAAGAGGAATGACAAGTTGTAAACTGTCGACAACAGATGCCGCAATTTAGATAAAATAGAAATATTTTGCAGACAAGTATATACATTAAAAGAAAAACAAAATACTCGACCGCAGAAAAGCAATTTTTACAAACTAACTTAACGATTTTGTTACCTTTGATACGCTGTTGAGTGTACGTTTTTTATGAGAAAGTATGCATAAAATAGCTGTACAAGATTATAAATGCTCATTCTTAGAATAATTCTAGTAAATCACTTGTTTATTAGGAAATAGAATAGTCCGTTGGAATATACTAATAATTACTTGTTTAAGATGCTAACTATGAATGAAGGTCAGGTAACCTTAGAAATCGCTCTATACAATGCGTTATGCGTGCTGATTTGTACCACCTATATTTTTATTGTTTTTTTTTTTTTTTATCAGCCCTGTTTGTACAAACTGTCCCACTGCTGGGAACAGGCCATCTTCTCATTGTGAGAAGGGTTAGGCCATAGTCTGCCACGCTGGCCAAGTGCGGGTTGGCAGACTAGGTTTAGTTTTTATTTATTCTGTATTAGTGTACATAAAGTTATATTTATTACTTTTTTATTTCCAAATTTTATTGTTTCTCGGTTTATTCTATGGAAACGTTGGAAAAATTACTTTATATTTTACGGACCAAACTCGGTTTTTTTCTTTTGCATCTTCCTATCCAGGGATACTCCACTGGTCTCTTAACACACGACGATTTCATATCGGGTCACGCCATCTTTATATAACACATGCAATCTCATCTAAAGGTAGTTAAGAGCCTTCACGAGTTATCGTCAAGCGTGTTATCGTCCTATAGCAATGTGAACTTTTAAATAATAGGAGTTTACTACTACGCACCTGAATATTATATGATGTGCCTTGTAGTTTTACCCGTGGGTGATGAGAAACGATTGATGATAAATACAATTTTGCAGTCAGATATTTGTGACAGTAAAACTTGTACTTATTTACTTAATAATATACATTTATTTAAAAAAAAGGTGATAAGGTGCAGTTTCATTTTCCTGATAAAGGAGAGGTCAATATTGGTACTTTATTCAGAAGAAATTCTATGCAAAATTATATATATATCATTTAAAAGCTTAATTATTAAGATACATAAATATATAGAAAACATATTTTTAGTGCCTCCCTTTATAAAATGATATATATTTCTGCCTAACGATTTGGATAATACATAGGTAACACTAAGGTATGAAATAATTACTGAAGAAAAAATGAAATCTCTTAAGTATTAAAAGTATAAACTGCCATTCTCAGTGTCATCCTGTAACCTGTTGTCACTCTCAGATATCAAAGATCGTATTCCGAATTACGTCAACAATTATATTAGGATTGAGGAAAGGTTGTGTGCAATAATAATTTATACTATGTTGCTCAGAACAACGGAAGTTATAAAGTTATAAATCAGAGTTATCAGTTATAAATAAACTATGTAAAGTGGGTATTATGGTATATTTTGTAATAATAATCAAACTTATTTTTTTTTTAATGGAGGCATGTTAATTGTACATTTCTTTTATAAGTCTGTATGTTTAGAATAATACTCACATCAAATAATTATTTTGCGTATAATTTTCAATTATTTTAGTACCAGCTTCCATACATTTTTTGACCTCTCCTTTGTTAAATACATGAAATCATGACACTGACACAATGGTTATTATGTCACCGGTTGACAGACCGATAGCGATACCTCTGAGTACTTTGCCTATATACTTGTCATTAGTTAATTTATTTATTGTTCCTGCGTACACTAATTGTAACGAGAACTTACTGATAATATAACTGTCAGGTTAGCACATGCTTAGACACAGAAGTGTGGAGAAAAGTTAACGTAATAGTAGGTACAGGGTCGCGATTAACGCAAGTGAAGAGAGCGAATTTGTCGATGTTTGACATGTCTTCGATACGCGTTCTGTCGCAATCCTCGGAGCGGTACCTTAAGTTATAATGCGATTAAAATAAGAGTAGGACTGGCTTTTGCCTTAATTTACTCAGACAAATACGATTATTGAACTTTTGTGCACCACAAATATTAACAAACAAGACTTAATTATTTTTATAATGTAATAGATCTACTTATTATGTTTGACCACTTGCTTGCCTGACGATAAGCGACATTGTAGCAGAGGATGAAGTATGTGGATCTAGAAGATTATATTAATTAGGTTTAAAAATCTTAATATATTCTAATTAGCAGGAAACAAGATATAGCTGTAGTGCATCGAGTATATAGACCGACTGATGGAATAGTTGAGTATGGATAGTTTTTCAACAATGAAGTTTCAACATATGCGCAAGAGCTTCACGATCCTATTCCAACCTCCAAAATTCCACTCCTGGTAAAACAAGTAGAAAGTCGGCACACTTTCTCATTCTAGTGACCAAAATCCATACACAACAATTACGGCCCACGTTCTTGATGCGTACTGCACACAAGTGGAACTTTTGTTACTTTATCCATTTCTTCAGAACTATCAAGCCCCAAGTCCTCGGCCACACCATCGCTTACCACCAGGCGAGTTGTTGGTAAAACGTATACCTATTTGATATAAAAATGTCTGTTTACCAGTCATATTCTTGTTTTAATCAATGTTTAAGTTAAAACGTGATTGCTCACCAGCGGCGGCAGCTTGCGGGTTGCTGTAGGCGGCGGTGTATTGTTGATAGTACCCTGGCGCCATGTAGCCTTGCAGCGCCGGGTAGCCCTGCTGGAAACAACAAATAGCACACAATCACCATAATGAAACATGTAACGCAATACTAACAATCCTAAAAACGCGCTACTTAAATTCTGGGGGAAAAAGCAGCGTGATTATTCTGTTGAAAATATTAATAAATTTAAAATGTGTCTTAGTAATGTTTTATTCCAAAAACTATACAGCTTTTCTGACGCAAATCTTGCATATGATTACTTTTTTTCAAACTTCAAACTATACTATAATTTGTGCTTTCCATATAAAATAGTTATTATTACAGTTAATAAATCCATAAAGTGGTTATCACGTGGCATAAAAATTTGTAGCAAAAACAAAAGAAATTTACTTTGGAAATATAGACTGAATCCTACAAAAACTAATAAAAGTATCTTCCTTAATTACTCAAAACGTCTTAGAAAGATCATTGTTCTAACTAAACGGGCACAAAATAACTTTAAGATAAATTCATCTCATAACAAGTCAAAAACTGCATGGCAAATCATAAATAGTACCAAATTAAATTTACCTAAAGAAGCCATAACAAAAATTAAACAAGATAATGAAGATATAACGGATTCGATAGCTATAGCCAACGCATTTAATAATTTTTTCATAGATAAAATAAAACCGGTCCCTGAGTCAGGATATAAAGTGACTGCTAATATAAATCATAGCAAAGATTCTATGTTCATGGCACCAAGCACGCCACAAGAAATAAGCAAAATAATACAAAACCTTAAAAACACTAAAAGTGTTGGTGATGACGAAATCTCAACTTTCATAATAAAATCAGTAAGTGAGTATGTATGTACCCCTCTAAGCTATATTATTAATTTGTGTATATCCACAGGCACATTTCCGAGTTCTCTGAAAACGACCATTATTAAACCTTTATTTAAAAAAGACAATAGAGAGAAAATGGAATGCTATAGGCCCATTGCACTTATATCGATATTTTCAAAAAATTTCGAGAAGTATGTTTATAATGAGTTAAATGATTATTTAGAGAAAAATAATATTCTATGCAATGAACAAAAGGGTTTCAGAAAAAATAGAAGTATTAATATGGCCACATACGATTTCATTAAAAACGTCTTAATATGTATGGATAAAAGCACTCCGGTGTGCGCCATATTCTGTGATATGACGCAGGCGTTCGATTACGTAGATCACAGAATCTTAGCTAGTAAATTAGAAGCGGTAAAGTATGGAATACGTGGCAACGTTTTAGATTTGATAGTCTTACCTAGCAGATAGAATACAAATCACGGAAATCAGTCGAGTCAATTTTAACACGAAAGCAGAAGAAATATATAGATCGTATGAACGCAAAGTGGCGTACGGAGTTCCACAAGGTAGTGTAGGTAGTGTCCTGGGACCACTTTCATTCATAGCATACATAAATGACTTGCCTAATGCTACATCTCAACCTATGACATTATTTGCAGATGATAGCACTATCACCGTAGCATGTAAAACACTTGACTCTTATGAAAACGATATTGTTAAATCTTTGACCTCAGTTATATCTTGGCTTGACAACAATAACTTAAAAATTAACCTAAATAAAACAAATATAATGCATTTTAGACAAAGAGAAACAAACAAAGGTAATATTAATGTAGCATATGACAATAACATTATAAATGAAGTAGAAAGCTCAAAATTTCTTGGATTATATATTGACCGAAAATTGAATTGGAAATCACAAATAGAGCACCTTTCGAAAAGAATAAGTAGCCAAACATATGCCATCGCCAAACTAGCTCGTACTCTAAATATAGAATCTTTACTTAAAGCCTACTATGGGTTAGTTGAATCAATTTTGAGGTACGGGATTATTTTTTGGGGAAATTCGACAGATAAAATTATTATTTTTAAAAGGCAGAAATGCTGTATTCGTTCAATGTTTAAACTCAAAAAAAGAGATAGTTGTAAGCCCTATTTTTTAAAGTATAAAATTCTTACACTTCCGTGTTTATACATTTTAGAAACGGCCCTTTTTGTAAAAACAAACCGGGAGCGATTCGCCACACTATCTGATACTACTGTAAGAAATAGGCGCGACCAAGACAAACGGCGCGTACATGAAGGAAAGACAGCACTGATGCAAAATAGCATCGTATGTATGGGTCCTAAAATCTACAATAAGATTCCTAAGTCAATAAGAGACCAGAATAGTAATTTATTTAGAAAAAAGTTGAAGGCATTGTTATTGCAGAAGTGTTGTTATTCTATCAATGATTTTTTAAATGACAAATTTTAATTTTATTTGACATTATGTGTATCTTTTATTGCTTCTGCTTTGTCATATTTTATATATTTTTGGTTTGTGTATTAATCTAATAACAAATAATAATAATTATTATTTTTTAATTTTTCGCATGTGCATGATGCTGTCTACCTGACATTTGTACGCCTAATCGGCACAACATGATTTTAAGCGACTAAATTTAGTGTAACATCTTTTATGCATTTGTTGTATAAAATTCTCGTGTTGTATGCAAATAAATTATCTTTATCTTTATCTTATCTAACTGAATTTATCCAAGTATAAGTGAACTAACTTTCAATTTGTCAAAATTATTTGTATTTTGTGTAATTATATAATATTTTTGTGAAAATTCAATTAAATCATAATTAAGTTTTGTTTTAAGTAAATGTGCTGTATAAATTCTTGCATGTAGTTTATACCTGTAATTGAAGTACCACTCAATATGCATCTCACTTTTGTACCTTATTTTTATTTGATTTGTCTTGGTGGTGGCTTTGTTGGTGTAACAATGATATAAATAAATAAATAAACTCAAAACACCCAATAAAAAAAACGGCTAAACCGATAAAACATAGCTAAGAATACTCTCGATGAGTGAACACTCTCACATTCAATAAAATAATTATAGTTTAAAAAACTGAAGCAACCGACTTCTCATGGATGCCATTGTCAGAACTGGACCAAACTGAAATGGGACCACACGGAAAGCACCAGCTTTCAAATAAAAGAATCATCAAAATCGGTTCACCCAGTCGAAAATTATGAGGTAACAAACATTTAAAAAAAATACAGTCGAATTGAGAACCTCCTCCTTTTTTGAAGTCGGTTGAAAAATAGATCAAAATCGGTCCATCCGTTTGAGAGCTACGATTCCACAGACAGACACAAAGATACTCACGCCAAACTTATAACACCCCTCTTTTCTCCCTCAGGTTGCGGGGTTAAAAAAAAAACTCTCATTTCCCTGTTAGTATACTACCTCTACACAACCAAATGGCTGAACAAATTGTTATTTTTTGGTACCTAGAGTTGTTTTTCATCACCGTAACTAGTATAAAATAAGAAAAAAAAATACTTTCTGCATATATATCACCATATCATGCCCAACGTAAGCCTAAGTAGCACTATGAATACTACTTCCACAAATCAGTGCGAGTTGAGCGTGACTAGGCGTTTCATTGCCCAAATGTAAAAAGAAAATTAAGTTTAACATCAGATAGTTGGCTTGATGGAGAATATTTAAATTCTATTGAATAGTTTTGAAGGTTACATCAATCAACAAGTTGATTTAGCGTCCATTACCTACCTCTCTAGTTTATTGGTGTGGGTGTCAACTATAAACTTACACTTTATTGTAGTAGATAACTCATTATCTTTGACCCAACTACACGAAAGATTTTATTTGTAAAATTATATTTGTTACAAAAAAGTTCATTGGAAGTTACAACAAAGAGCATTTTATACGATTTAGGAAAAGTATAATAAATAAAGATTCCAAACGGGTTTTTTGGAAGTCCATGGGGAAGGACTATATCTAGCAGTGGACTTCTTGTGGCCAGATGATGATGACGACGATTCTCTTTTCCATATTTTTTACGCTGATATATTTTGACCACAATCTTACCTGATAGGTTATAATTATATTCACTATTTTCTGAAACCCCTCTAATAGTACTTAAAAAAAAACAAGAAATGTAGAATATGTGGGAAACCTATTTTTAAACGGGTTTATTTAGCTTGACCTGTTTGTTTCTTTGTTTGGGTCAAATTTAGTAAATGAAATTTTACCCCCTTGCAGTTGACGGAACGATCTGAAATTTGGTATACACCTGTAGTCCTGATGACTATACAATTTAGTATATTCTGTATTTTTGTAAATCCAAGATAGCCGCCGACACAAAATGGCGGATTTCATATTTTAGCACAACCCCCACAATATGGGTATCAAATGAAAGGGCTTTTCTAGTAAAATACAGTAAATACATTACCTACATCATTATCTTTCTTTTCAATAAAACCATTACACTTAAAAAGTTTTTTTAACAACCTTTAACAACAAACACCATGAGCATCTTATACATAACACCTAACTGCTTAACCCAATGGCTTCCTTACATTAAATAAGCTATAATTATGACATGAGTGTAATATGTACCTGGGCATACCAATATCCCATACCCTGCTGGTAAGGATAAGGGTACTGCTGCTGCTGACCCATCGGAGGTTGAGCTGGCGGCGGGTTATTAGACGTACTCTGAAATAAATTACAATGACATAATTAAAACATTATGAAGAATAAATAAATGAGAAAAGAAAAAATCAATATTAAGAGAAAATAATAAATAAATAAATATTGGTGGACATTTCACAAAACACCATTTAGCCCAAACTAAGCAAAGCTTGTACTATGGAAACTAGATGGCTGATAGAATACCTAAATACTTTTTTTTGTAAATACACAGAACAAACATCCATGCTCATCACACAAATGTATGCCCTGGGTGGATATTGAACCCACAACCTACAGTTTAGCAGGCAGACTTATTACCAATTGAGCTGCGA
Source organism: Lycia hirtaria (assembly GCA_947563715.1). Lineage (NCBI taxonomy): Eukaryota > Metazoa > Arthropoda > Insecta > Lepidoptera > Geometridae > Lycia > Lycia hirtaria. Next base: position 4,998,217 of record OX387385.1, on the reverse strand, counting down.
GGCCAGTCATTGCTTTTAGGTTTTTTATCTGTTGATCTAAGAAATGAAACAACTTATTTATGTTTTCAATCCACATGCTTCAAATGGTGACACTTTGCGACTGTTTTTTTTACCTAAACCTTTTTTTTTTTTTTTTTTTTACTTGAGTAGTAATACAGTGTTACTGTTACTTAATACTTGTGTTACTTATTTCAAGTGTCAAAATGTATAGTTTATAAATACCACATGTAAAACTTCAGTACACTCAAAAATTGCAATGAACTTCTCGTTTCCGCGATATTTTTGCAATGTCAGTATGAATAGGTTTTATCTTCAACCATATCACCTCTTATAAACAAGAGAATTTGTGGTCAAATGCAGATATGCATGACAAAGAGAGCTGCCCTGCTAGCATGTAGATAAAACGTAGAAGGTAGATAAAACGTTTTTGTCCACGTTGTTATGTCAGTACATACTTTATTTCCTCTGAAGGGTGGATAAAACAGGGGAAAGACTATTTGTCCATGTTCCATGCTAGCAGGGCTGGTCAAATCTGAGGATTAAAACTTTTTAAACTATTTTTTTTTTTCATTGTTGATGAAGAATTCTTAAATACCTTATCAGAGAGAGTCACAATTTCGCACTCAAATAATTTCACTATCTCAATTTTTCTGATTTTATTATACCATTACACTACTGAAGTAACATGAAAAGTCATTAAATAATAATGCAATGAATAGAGTATTACAGTTAATTAATGCAATAATTGATAACAAAACTACAATGACAATATGCAGTCACAAACTGCATTAATAGTCCAGTAAAAATAAGATTAGTGACAACATAAAAGACACATAAGAGAATTGTTATTTATATGAATGTGTTTTAAAATACAATTGACACAATTTCATAATGATATTATAAAATTGAAGTTTGTTACCTTAACATGCTCAAATGGTTGAACCGATTGTTATTAAATTTAATATAGAGACAGCTGTGGACCTGGAGCCGGACATAATCTACTTACCATCATCATTTTTCATAACTATGCGGGTGAAACCACGGAACGCAGCTAGTTTATAAATCAGGGATTATTGTGAATCTATGTTTTTTAGGTATTTTCCTATTATAATTTGAAAGAATCCCTCAAAGTGCATTCAATGTGATCAGCTCCATACAAACGGATTTATTTTTACTAGACTATAATATATGCATAAGTTACTAATAGGCAGGCCCCGTAAGAGATGGCGAGACGAACTTGACACCTTTGATAAAAACTGGCACATCAATACACAAAACCGTCAAGATTGGAAATGTCGAGGGGAGGCCTTTGCCCAGCAGTGGGACACTACAGGCTAGCAACAACAACAACTAATGAATCCAGATAATACAGATGTTATAAATTAAACTAAACATGTGTAATTACAGGATCAATTATTTATTTACTTGAAAGGCTTTAATTGCAGAACATAGCAAACCTTGCCTGGTAGCTTTTACTTCTTATTTGCTTTTAATTATATATACATATAATACGGACTGTATCCATCCTATTTAATACCTTGCAGTTTTATCTGATATTAAGAAATGCTTTTTTGGTTAACACAAAAGGTTTGGGCTAGATGGTGTTGTGTGAAATGTCCACAAATATTTATTTATTTTCTAATACAACTAGTGGTTCAAGCTGTATGTTGTCTGTAAGTCTGTCATTCAGTAGCATATATATAGATTTAGTCATGATACACTTTGCAATCAAGATCAAAGCTAAATTTTTATACAAGCTCTTTTTCAGATTGGTAGCAAAACATGTATTGTAATTTTATTAGCTTATTTGTATACTGGCATATCATTAACTTTCCCTCCAAATGTAGAAACCAATCAGATACCACTAACATGAATCAAACCATTTTGTATAATGTTATCAATATGAATAGATGGGGAATCCTAAACAAGCTATTTTTATACTAAAGTTGTTTCCCCCATTGAAATGCACAATCCTAATGAATATTATAAAAGAGAAAGTATCTCTGTCTGTTTGTCACCTTTTCACAACCAAACAGTTGAACTGATAATGAAATTTGGTACAGGAGAACCTGGAGACTGACATATTCTGTGATCAACATCATTATCACCATTACCTCTCATCACTTCATCACACAACATCAATCATCAAGAAAACCACAGGGCACACCTAGTAGTTAATATAAATAGTTTTTTTCTGTATTAAACAACAACTACTAAGAGAAAATCATATTAGGGGTGGTTCATGTGGTTGGTTCAATGCAAAATAGTGTCTCTTTATAGTCAACGAAGTGCTGGGTTCGATAACTAGTGACCAGCTGTTCTAGATAATAATATTGTCCTAGTCATTATGTGTTTGAGAACATACCCATCACATAAAAAAGAAACTGTGAAGTGTAATTTATTGCAATAAAAGAAGTGTATTTTTTTGCTCTGAGCAATTTCCAAGCATGAGGTGTTGTTAAATTAGTGTTTATCTCAAGCATTGACAAATTACAATCCGTGGTCTGGTTTTTAATATACATTGCTTGTTGATGACAAATATGCCATTAAGTTATGCTAAGAATAAGCTACGATTATATTTTATCATAAATATTATTGTAGAAACATTGAAAAACATGATTTCCTTCCCAGACAGCAAGATTGCTTTCTTTCTTTGTCCAATGTGACTAATGCTAATTTTAGAACTGTAATATTATGACGATGGAACTTTGTTTGTAGACAAAAGAAACACATGTTCAGATTTTGTATTAGCAAAAAGACAGATTTGTTAACAGGTGTATTTAAGTTAATTTGTATGAAAGTGGCCAAGACTTTAATGTATGTTAATCATTATATATTATTTCTCAGTTAAAGCTGTAACTTGGATTCCATGTTTCGAGAATGTCACAAAACATACATATATTAGTACAGCACCTATATCTACCAGCAGATAGTTAAACCTTTCTGTTATGAAGCAAAATGCAAACACTTGATGCATAACTTTCTTTTTCTTTACATTTTTACCCAGCTGCGTAAGAGAAGGGTTATGTTTTTCGAGTGTAAGCATGCATGTTTCTATAAGACAGCCTACAGCCTTAAACGACTTGACCGATTTTGATATACGGTGTGTCATTAGATTTGTCTTTGCTTCCAGTGTCATAGTGTGTATTTTTTTGTAAATTAAATAGTTGCTAAATTAAATAAAATTGCTTTTTTTCAGAACCGTCAAGGAACTTTTTTGTAATCAACAAATAATTTTACTAGATTTATTCAAAATAATGCACATTTATAATCTTTTACAGTGATTTTACGCATACTTTCTCACAAAAAACGTACACACTCAACAGCATATCAATTGTAACAAAATCGTATGTTAGACTACAAGAACTGCTATTTTGCAGTTGGGTATTTTGTTTTTCTTTTAATATACCTACATACCTACTTGTTTCTACATCTAAATCAGGTCATTGAAATCAAAATGGGACATTTCTTGGACTCTTAACGGCTTGTTCTTAAGAGATTTATGTGAAATAAAGGGTGAGAATTAAATATTTAGCTTTTAACATCATAGGAATAGTTAAACCTAGTTTTAACCTAACCATCCAAGGATCTTTTTAGGTAAGTATGTAGTCAGGTCCCAACAGAAGACCACTGGTTAATTTAACCAGCTAATGCTGAGTTGGAGCCGGTTTGTGGCAAAAATAACTGTTGTTTTGTTTATTTTATTTTGTCACAAATAAAAAGATGTACATGTCTGTATTCATCCATTTTTACTTCCTCAAGAAGTACATTCTGCAGGATTGTTGCTAGTAAGCTTGTTGCTTGTTGTAAAATGCTACATAGTTTTTAAGTCAAATATAAAAAAAAATGCATAAGCAGATTTAATTGATATATAACATCAAATGGGTATGTACCTATGTTAGTCTTATAGTTTTCAACGTAAATGTTATAAACAAGTTATAAACTTACCCACCTTGTAGTCATACCTACTAGCAAACTTATTGTAAGTTTCATATAACAAAACCACATTCAAGAAACTTTGATAAGTAGCCTGCTGAATAATTGGACACAATGTTACATCATTCGGTCAGCTACATACCACACTCAACTTGATAACAAAACTTACAAGCATCCATATAAAGGCACTGAACATTTTTAGAGTACCTGAAAAAGAAAGCTTAATTTAAGAATACAAACCTGGTTTTCAGAGCCTCCATTCTCTTTGCCCCAGAAACATTTGACTGTATGTCCACTTATTTCTGTGTTATGTGTCGCTTCAATAGCATGTGCCGCTGCCTCTTTCGTAGTAAACCTAATAAAGGCATAGCCTTTGTCTCTGAACACTCGTATGTCCTGAATCTGGCCATATTGTGAGAATGTACTCTGCATTAATTCCTCGGTGATAACATTACTTGTGAATCCTCCGCAGTAGACTGTTGTGTTAGTAGGTGAGCTCTGGTTGTAAACTTCGTCGAATGTAGGCTGTTTAGCTCGTTTATTGCTAGGGGCGCCTTCATTCGGCCTGTTGGTAGGCGGTTTGCGCGTCGACCAATTCGTACGGATTGAGCGAGATCCCAGCCACTGGCCGTTCATCGCTTGGATGGCAGCCTCGGCGTCAGCTTTCTTTACAAATGATACGAAAGCGTATCCTTTAGATTTGAGCGTTTGTGGATCTCGGACTATCCGACAGTTCGAGATCTCACCGAAGGGTGCAAACGCATCCCGTAGTATGTGTGTCTCGATCTCCGGCGAGAGGTCACCGACGAATATGTGATGGTGGTTACTAGTGTCCGTCTTCGGCTGGTTGCCGGGGCTTGTCGCCCAATTAACCTTCATTTCCTTGTCTAGGACCACTCGCTTGTTCATGGCGGCCAGGGCTGTAGCCGCCGCCGTGTGAGTGGTGAACTCGAGGAATGCATATGGATCGTTGCCGGGTTCTCGTATTATCTTACAACCTTTTACTTCTCCTATTTGTCCAAATAACGTGCATATGAAAACTTCTGTAACACTCGCGTCTAAATTACCGACGTAGAGAGTTTTCGGGTGGCTTTCGTCGCCCATATTAGCTTATAATGTAATCTAGCGATTACTTAATTACAACTATGAACACTAATAATGAAAATAATCGTTATACGACGTGTTATTTCATCACATTAAACATTAGATGACGGATAAAAGTAGGAAAAATGTCGCAAACAGCGCCTAGAACTTCTCGAAAGACGTTGCTGTTGACTCGTGAAACGTTCACTTTTCGGAAACAAACGCATCTATAGACGAATTTCCGGTGAGCGAAATTCAAAATTTTGGCGGGATGGAAATAAACCATTACAAACTTTTTTTAAAATACCACCAAAAAAATATTTCGCATGAGGAGAATATGAAAAGCATGATTTTTATGTTAATATTTCACGGAATAATAAGAATTTAAAATGAAAAAGGACTAGATTTAATTGATCATAAACAATATAAACGCAAGTGCATAGATTTATTACAAAACTTTTCCGGAAACGAGTGTCAATTGGAAAGTCTATGACTCATCAAAAACATAGATATTTTCACCAATCACACGAGTGATTGAATGGTTCGTATATTCCTATTGGTGTAGAACAAGTATAGAATGATACGTGACGTAAACTGCCTTAACTTTACCCAATGAACGCAGTTTCATACGTATTGCTTGCTTAGTCTATAATAGACATTAATATTTTTGGTTTCCTTATACGGAATGGCAAAGGGAATGGAGCCCAAACAGCCTTCGTCAATTATTGTTGTTCATTTTTTTTTATTCTTGTCCTAGAGTCCTAGACCAAATCAAGCATAAAAATGGTTGTCTGTAAAGTCGGTTTGTTCCGCGCTCTCACTTGCACGCTCGGCTCAGGCGGAACGTGACACATTTTCGTGCGTGCAGCCGGCGTTCATCGATTTATATGACGTTATCACATCAAAAGTCACGGTCAAGTCCACATCACGTTTCAGTAAAGTGGTGGTGACTTTACTAGAAACTATAAGTATATGAAGTTTTTCAGCAACGTGAAAAGATACATTTCATGATTTCATCGCTTTATTTTACTTCCCCATACACATGCGTTCACTCGAACATTTTAGAACACTACCATTTTTAGACCATTAAAATTCGAAATAAGACGAGTTAAATAAGACGCTCTCATAACTCAGAAATCAGAAATCAGAATCATTTATTGAACAACTGTCAGTGAAATATTATGCTAGGTGGTATTGCAATGTTTAGCTTACAGTTTACCCACATCGGGCATTCAATATTCAATATGTATATATCTAATAAATACATATAACAACATGCTAGATTTAATTAGGTATTATTATTTAAACGATTTCCAGATAGATAAAAATTACACAATTTAATTGTATTTTGAATAATGTGTTTCTGTTGCTAATAAATGATGTTAAAATTGTAATAGTAATTAAATTAATAATATGTAATTAAATTATATGTTATGTCAAGTATAAAATTCAATGTCAATAATATTAGAAAATCAATCTCGAAATCGTCTATTCATCAATGTAATCTCTGTAGATTTATTTCTGTTTACAAATTCTTTTAAATCATAAAATACTTGGTTTAATAGCCACTGTTTCAGCTTTGTCTTGAACTGCTTATTGCTGGGAATGTCAGTGATGTATTTTGGAAGTAAATTATATATATTGATAGCACTAATGTAGGTGCTTTTTTCATAAATTACGCAATTTGTATATGGTTTGTGAAGATAATCGTTACCCCTCATAGTGTTATTCCTAACCCGAATTTCAGACTTGGTTTTAAATAAGTCTTTGTTCTGTCTCACAAATACAGAAATCTCCAAAATATAAATACAAGTTAGTGTTAAATACTGTTTTTCTTTAAATAAATGGCGCAACGTTTCATCGCTGTTTTTACAATACATAATCCGCAGACAGCGCTTTTGTAATAAAAATGTCTGTTTTACATTAACAGAGTTCCCCCAAAAAATTACTCCGTATGTCAATAGAGGGTAAATATTGCCATAATATGCACTTTTTGCCACATCACTGGATGCTACATCAACTAAAACAGACAAAGCATAGCACTGGCTAGAGATTTTACTGTTCACATTTGCTAGATGCGACTTCCAGTTCAAGTTTGAATCCAGAGATATTCCGAGAAAGTTCATCTCTCGAACTTCAGTGACATGGGAACCAGCAATGTTAACATCGAGATTCAGTGGAGTGGCCTTATAGTTGTGAAATTGCATTATCTTGGTTTTTAAAATATTTGTTTCAAGATTCAATGTATTTAACCAGTCTACCAGAGCTTTTAGAGTATCATTAATATTATTATTGTAATTGGAGCTGTTTCCACTCTCTTTTACAAATAGTATGGTAGCATCATCAGCGTAAAGGACAGTGTGATGCTTTGTTAATAATGGTAACTCATTTATATATTCTAAAAATAAAGGTGGGCCCAGGATGCTACCTTGCGGAACACCTAAATTTACTTTTGCCTCTGGTGATTGGACTGTTTCAATCGTTTTGGTTTTCTTATTATAAGAACTAAGAACCATACTTTGCATCCTATTACTAAAATACGACCGAAAAAGTTCATGGGCTGTACCACGGATGCCAACCTGTTCTAGCTGCTGTAATAAAGTTCTTGGTACTACACAATCAAACGCTCTTGACATATCGAGAAACAACGCCGTACAGGGTACTTTTTTATCAAGAGACTCCCACACTTTACTAAGCAAATCATAAATTGCCATGGTCGTCGATCTTCCTTTCCGGAATCCGAATTGATTTGAGCAAAGTATATCATTTTTACCAAAAAAGCTAAGCAACCTATTGTAGATCACACTCTCAAAAATTTTCGAAAAAGCAGGTAGGAGTGCTATTGGACGATAATTGTTTGGATTAGTTTTATCTCCCTTCTTGTGCAACGGCTTCACTACGGCTATTTTTAATTGGTCGGGAAAACAACCTTTCTCTAGCATTAAATTAATTATATATTCCAATGGCTCTGCTATATATGTAATGCACGATTTTATTACCTGCATAGTTATCCCGTCATGACCACTGCTTTTCTTATTCTTAAGTCGTTTGACAATTTTTAATATTTCATCTTTATTTGTAGGATTTAAGAAAATACTGTTACATGATGATTTACCGGAGGATTTGTACAAGTTAATATTGTTGTTAATCTCTGCAGCGTTCTGTGTTATAAATAAGTTATTCATGAACTTAGCTATGTCATTTGAGTTAGTTAACACGCATTCACTCGTTTGTATGGAATGAATGGTCTGTTTGATTTCATTTGTTTGTCTTGTATGCATTTTTATTAATCCCCAAGTAGCTTTTGTTTTGTTGATACTATTTTGTATATATTTCAAGTTTGATTTACGTTTAGAATGTTGAATCAAAGATTTCAATATCTTTTTGTACTTCTTATAATAATTGACTGTACTTGTTGACCTGTCTTTCTGTAGTTGAATATACAGTTTTCTTTTAACTTTACTAGATACGACAATTCCTTTACTTTTCCAATTTGGATGACGTTTATGGGTTACTACTACTTTATGTAAAGGAAAACATGAGTTATATATTAATTTAAATATATCTAAGAAAGTATCATAAGCGTCATTAACATCAGATTTATCATACACATCACGAAAGCTAACTTGTGCAATATATTTTAAGAATATTGGTAGATATACTTCTATTTTATTTCTAATCTCATACCAGTATTTTTCTGTATAGCTTAAGCTGCATGGTAATGTTACAACTTGCCCAGTATGGTCCGATCACCCCGTGTTAATAATATCTAACTAACTGCTATAACTCATTTCAGTCAATTGCTCAGCCCCCTTATTCTGAACTCATTCGGTTTCGGAATCTATATATCCGTCTCTGTCATTCTCTATGGAAATAACAGAGACGGAGATATAGATTCCGAATCGATTCCGAAACTGAATGAGTTCAGTGCCCGTATTCTGAACCCATTCGGTTTCGGAATCGATTCGATTTGTATATCTCCGTCTCTGTCATTCTCTATGGAAATGACAGAGACGGAGATATACAAATCGAATCGATTCCGAAACCGAATGGGTTCAGAATACGGGGGCAGAATCAGGGGGCAGGACAATCGTTTTCAGTTGTGAGATTAGATTGTTTCTTCAAAAATATTCGTAAATCGGATGTTTTGCATATCTTAATATGTTATTAGCATTCATAAAGTTTAGGTACACTTTAATTTCACATTTAATCAGACTATTGTTACAATACGAATTTAGTTTTTTTAACATCTTTGTACACACGTTTAAGTAATAAATATTTACTTATTCTTAAAATGTATTTGCATTCCAAATACCTGTTTTAATTATTTGATAATATGAGTTAGTCATGCGAGCGACAATGTTTCCATGGCGTTCATGCAAAACTCCCTATCATAGACATTTTTTGGTTGTGCTTTTCCTTATACGCAAAGGCAGAGGGAACGGAGCCTACACAACCATCGTCTGTTGTTCTTATTTACTTCAATTCAGGCTTCATGGCTCAGTGGAAGTACGACTGCCTCCTGCCCCCGTATTCTGCCCCCGTATTCTGAACCCATTCGGTTTTGGATTCGATTCGATTTGTATATCTCCGTCTCTGTTATTTTCATAGAGAATGACAGAGACGGAGATATACAAATCGAATCGATTCCGAAACCGAATGGGTTCAGAATACGGGGGCTGAACCCATTCGGTTTCGGAATCGATTCGATTGGTATATCTCCGTCTCTGTCATTTCCATAGAGAACGTCAAAGACGGAGATATACAAATCGAATCGATTCCGAAACCGAATGGGTTCACAATACGGGGGCTGAGCTGTAGGTTGTGGGTTCGTAGATCCCCACCACAGAACAATAAGGGAATGATCCCCACATCCCAACATCAGTCGCTCGCCGCTCGCTGATACGATTCAAAGACAATTTTAAGAAATTGTTAATCTATTTATATAGTAATAGAATAGACCACCAATTCGTCAAAATTATCTTTGAATCGTATCAGCGAGCGGCGAACGAGTTATGTTCACTTAGCAGGCTTGAGGCTCTAGACAAACATTTGTGTGATGAGCATAGATGTTTGTTCTGTGTCTAGGTGTTTCTATGTATCTTATTATAGATTTACAAAAAAAGTGTAAATGTATTTTAGCAACCATCTAATTTCCACAAGCTTTGCTTAATTTAGGCTAGATGGTGCTGTGCGAGTGTCCATCAATTTTTGTAAAAAAAATATATTTATTCACATATTTTCGACAACAGAGTTTTAATCATAATCAAAGTCAAACACAAATTATAAAGTTGTACCTATGTCCAAGAAAAACCGAGAGAAGTCAAGTAAAAGAAGTTACGGTCAAGTCCTCGTCACTATAATAAAAAAGCAAGAGGATGAGTAAAGTTTCCTTAATTTTTATGAACTAAAGGACTTCTATTTTCATACATATGACAAGAAAAGAGGATGTATTTACATCCTCTACGTAAATTAATGATCTCTTATTTAAGAATTTGATATTTTTCATACATTAATTCTGTCTGTAAGTATGTAATTTCGATTTTATTGCTATGTCAAAGGAAGATTTAAAAAGATTTTAGAGCAAGAATCCAAGTCCCAAATGTGTTGATCAGGCAACACTTTTTTGATTTGACATTTCTTTGACATCTATCCTATATTGCTAGGATTTAAATGTTTTCTAAGTTCATGGGAAATAATATTTTACCTATATTTAATGCAGAAGGACCGTAAAACTAATCGTAAAATAACAAAACAACAAAAAAAGACGTGTGGCACTCGGAGACTGCCGCGGTAAAGCTATTGCATAATAGCTTTATGCGCGGTGTGTTAGGTTATTTTCGTTACGGAATTTCTGGATTCGGTCTCCACGCTCAAGGCCCGCGATAGAAGCTATGCAATAGCTTAAAAAATATTTTTTGCATGATAAATACAATGACCTCATTAATTCAATTTCTCTATCGTTTAAATACCCTATATGCGTACGAGCTCCATTCTTGGTCACACCGTTGTCGCTTAACATCAGGCGAATTGGTGGTCAATCTATGTATATGTAATAATCTAGATCTATGCAATGTAAAAGTTAATCTAGATCTATGTTATATAAAAGGAATGGTAATTTTATCACTTTTTCATTTAGCACTCATAACTCATTTTTGACTAAAATGACGCTTATACACTTTTACCTTTCGACTACGATGTCGCTTACACCCTATTACTTTTTTACCGTCGAATTATTATAGTACAAGGGTCAATGACCTTATCGCAGTGGTGTTAAAAATTAATACTCGCCAAGTAGTTTTTCTTATTACAGCAGTATTAGTTTGGACCACTTTTATTTTTCACTGTTTTCTTACGCTCAACGTGCGCAGCTATCTCTCTCACGTACCACAATTTTTTTAAACATATAAAATCATTGAATAGGGATATTAGAAAAGTTAGAGCTAAATTTGTTTATTTAGACAGGAGAAATATTTTGAAACAAGTTTTTCTTCGATATCTTTTATATTGGCTGAGGAATAAGAAAATATATGTTTTTTTCGAATTCCGTCGCCAGTATAAATGATCTCTGATTAAAACTTTTTTTAAATGCTTCGCCTCTCTAAATAAACAATTTTAGCTCTTACTTTTGTAATATCCCTATTCCATTATTTTATATGTTTAAAAATGTTATGATGCGCAAAAGAGATAGCTGTGTGTTTTGATCTTGACCTTAAACATGTTATTTGAACCGGTATCGGTAGGCGATCGCCGGTGGTTTGAACCGGTATATTGTTACTGGCAAGTGGCAACACCAGTAATAATGTTCCTTGGGCAACACTAATAAAAAATTTAAGAAAATTGTTGTCGATTTACCGTCGTCTGATGTCGAAAATTAAATAGAACCGCTAGTATTAATTGTTATACGACATTACATACTTCTCTAGTCGTTAATTACAACAAACTGATTTCATAAATTTGATAAAAGTTTAGTTAAATCTTTATCAATAAGGTTATACACCGACAGTGAAGTACACGTATGCATGTTTCTCATTATGTTTTCGTGATTACTGTGTGAATTGTTGTGTGATGAAGTGATTTGGACATCGGGAAATAGTAAAAGACACCATGTTACCCCTCGTACAAAAAGATACTCGCATCCAGATTGGGCATAAAGGTTCCGCTGGAGGAGTTGGTGACAAGGTCCAGAGCTGGTTCAGACTAATTTATTCTGATAAGAATTCTAGGAATCTCTTTCTTTTCCTTATTCTGAACTTGTCTTTTGCGTTTGTCGAGCTATTTTACGGAATATGGACAAACAGTTTAGGTGAGTCTTGTAATTGTTTAAAAGTCTTTATTATTTGGAGTTTTGTATGGTTGTGTTTTACTTCTAAATTAATTACAGTTAGAGTTGTTTTGACATTACTGTTCAAATGTGACTAAACTGTGTTCAAACTATGTTATAGCTTTTACTTTTTTGCAATAAAATAGTGTATTGTGTAGGGCACATAGCATGTAGAACTGATGGCCGATGGGGCCGAAAGGTTCTCGAGTGGAGACCACGTACCGGCAAGCGCAGCGTAGGAAGACCAGCCACGAGATGGACAGACAACCTCATACAAGTGGGGGGAAGACGCTGGATGCAAGCCGCTTCCAATCGGTCTTTTTGGAAATCCATGGGGGAGGCCTATGTCCAACAGTGGACTTCTTATGGCTGAGATGATGATGATGAGTGTATTGTTTCCTTACTTATGGTAATTTAATTTTTGTCAGTATAATAACTAAACTGTATACAATGCCTTATGCCTCTTTTAATTAAGTGAAAAATTACTAGTAGTTATTTGTGGGACATAGGATTAGCTGCTTTTATAATAGTAAGACAAATGAAAATTGTAAATTCTGATTACTCACACATTTCGCTATTTTGGTACTTTATTTTCCTGTATTTTTGGATTGTACCAGTATTTTATTTCAACCCATTTTTTTTTTTCTTGCTGAATCTTAGAAAAACTATTATTTTAAGGTAAACCATATAAACAATTAAAAAGGTATATTACAATAGGTATGTTTTTTCCTCTTTTCCCTGATATTCAATACAAAATCTCAACTCACAATCTGATACATAGTCAAAGTTTTTCTATGAAGACAGATTTCAGTGTTTCAAGTGTAGCTAAACTAAGCAGAACAATGTCAGTTGTAGGCTTAACTAAATCTATAAATATGTTTTTTTTTTTTTTTGCAGGTCTAATATCAGATTCATTTCACATGTTTTTTGACTGCACGGGCCTGGTCGCTGGCCTTGCTGCATCTGTCATATCCAAGTGGAGAGCTAACGAGCGATACTCGTATGGGTATGCTCGAGCTGAAGTGCTCGCCGGCTTCATGAATGGGCTCTTCCTTCTTTTTATTGCCTTCTTCATTATGAGTGAAGCAGTGGAGAGGGCAATTGAGCCACCTGAGGTAATTATAACCAGTAAACAATATAATAATTATTACTGGATGTTTTTAAACATAAGTAAATAGGTTTTTTCTAGGCATGCATGCTTCATGGTAGATAGTGTACAAGCCCATCATTGCGATAAAGTATATTAATAAAAAGAGAAATATAACCAACTGGTTGATAAATGGTATATGCTGGAAATGTAAAAAAGGTCATGACAGTAGTATTTTTTTTCTTATGAATCTACACTGTCCCACAGATGGACAAAGGTCTCCCCCATTTCCTTCCGTAAGTAGTGATTCAGCACCATCTGTTACCAGTCTTTTTGAAATGAGTTAAGAGCGTCACTCCAATGTTTCCTAAGCCTCTCTAAACAATGTAGTCCATTTGGCACCCACTGCATGATGATCCTGGCCTATCTTTCGGGATGTATGCGAGCCATGTAACTCCGCCCATACCTATTTTAGTTTGACAATTTTTTTGCCAATATCAACTCAATCGGCAGTATCATATATCTGTAATAAATTTAGTGATATAATATAACGAAATTAAAAATATTAGATTATTTAGAATTGATCAGTGGCTGATCAATTCTAAATAAAATTGTAATTAGAAGAAAAAAATTAAGAAATTCTCAACTTATATGTAGATAGTATCAAACAACAAGAAGCCTAGTATTAAGCCCACATATTGTGAACATGCATGAAGTTTTAAGTCCCAGAATTTTAATGATTTTTTTAAAGATCATGTGAAAGTTCAATATTTCCAAAAATGTTTTGGTTTTTCACATTCCTAACTAGTAAATAGTTCCTTATTTGTGCCTATTTCTACTTTGTATAGGTCGAATGTGTATCAGAGATTAAATTTAAATAAAAAAAATCAGATATTATTAATATTTCTACTAAGTTATAGCACTTTATAAGTGAAATTTCAGTATAAGTCGGAAAATCATAAAAAATATTAAAAAATTTGTTGCTTGAGGGATTATTTTTTTGGTCAAGTTGTTTTTTCCAAATAGGTCCCTGAACACACCCAGTCAGATTGTCTAACCTTAGGCCAGACACCGTGTATATGTATATAAAGGACCTTGAAAACATCTCCAATTATAAGTAGATTCGAAGATGCTAATCAATCTAGCTAGGTTTTAGTTTTAGTGAACCTGGATTGCCCGTTGTATCAGTCATAAAAAATCCGAGCAGAGCTTGATCGCCCAATCATTTACACTAGATTTCCCACAGTTCTTAAAATGAAGCCATTCACAACAACTGGTCAAGTATTCATTTTTTTTTCAGATCAAAAATCATAATTTATTACTCAAATCAATTTAAAAACGTTAAATTTGAGATTATGTAATCTATACTTTACATACTTATCTCATGCTTTATGTGCACTCTATTATAAATATTATATTATCTCAACTTAATTTCGATAAGATAAGTGATTTTCTATTGCATAGTATTGATAAACTTAATGTTATAGGTATTTCAGTGATATCGAAACCTAGGCACATTATACTTGCTACTTGACTTGACAGATATATGTGAAATGACGATTACATGAAAAGTACATTATTTCTTACTTGTCTATAGTAGTAAAATAATATCTCATCTCATACTACTCAAGCATAGTGCATATTTTCAGAAATAATCCTCACTGCTCGCTAGTCCACAGGTGATGGTGATATTATCGATCATGCAAAGAATAATTATAGTTTAAACAACTCAAGCAATCGACTTCAGTAATTCTTTAACTAGCATCAATTTTTTAATATTCATTTGGGCTGCTGTCACGTCGATTTTTCACTTTTTAAATAACTAGCTATGCCCCACAGTTTCATCTGGATAGGGAGTAAAAATAGTGATGATGATAATGAAATGTAGCCCATATCCATTTCCAGGTTCTTGTCTATCTATGTACCTAATTTCATAACAATCGGTTCAGCCGTTTGTTCATGAAAGGTACAAACAGAGATAGAATTTTAACTTTTATAATATCAGGATAAATTTAATAAAACTATATTCTGTAATTTTGAAACCATAGTCGGATTTTTCGATTCAAAACAGACGTGAGTGACCCATAGTTTTTTATTTAAAATGTCCAAAAACCATGTTAGTTTCCATAGTAAAAAGGATATTTTTTTTAAACATGGAATACTTAATCAGTACCTATATCGTAGTAGCTGACATACTTTTTTACATTATTAGATACAGCACCTTAGCAAAAACTATTAAAGTTGAACATAGGTTTTAAATATTAACTTGTAAATGAAATATTTTATCAGCAGAACGAATGTAACCAATGGTTGCGTTGACTTACCATAAACATACATTTGTAATTTCAATTAATTTGGCCAAAAAAAAATGCTAACTTTTGTCCTAATTTTTACCATGGAATCAATATTTTTTTCTTTACATAGGTATTAATAATACAGAATAATATGTATTTCTATGCAGCCTATATAATATGTATTAACCGCGCCCTATGGTTTCACACAATTAGTGATAAAAAACGGTGATGATGATGAAAAGTAGCCTAAGTTCGTGTCCAGGTTCTATCTATGTACTAAATTTAATAACGATCAGTGCAGCTGTTTGATCGTGAAAAGGTAAGAAACGAAATCAATCGAAACGAAGGAAGGAAATCCTTCATCTGCATCAGCTTAAAAAAAAGGGTCTTTAAAATCGAATAATTTTTGGATACAAATCTGTTTCCTTCATGTACTTACAGATACTTCGCGCTCAACAATCCCCATAAATAAAACGTTCCCATATCTCCGAAAAACGTTTTTAAAATGTCTATAAAACAAAATGTCAACTATCACAAAAATTCGAACGTGGTGTTTACTATCAACGATCGATCCTTTCACAGCGTCGATAAAGAAATTTCGTCACTGCTTCCATTGAAATAATGTTGACATTGTATTGCACCATCCGTTGCAGGTTTCGGAAACTTGAGCACGTAGTCTTTTCACCAGTACTGTCTGAAAGAGTGTGGTAATGGAGAATGTGCTATCGTGAATGGTTCGCCATTATTTTGTTGGCAAATAATTCGTAATGTGGTTTTCGTACGTGCGTAACGAAGGAAAAATATATAGACGACTAGCAGTGCCCCACCCACGTAGTTATGAAAAACGATGGTGAATAATGGTGATGAAATGTAACCTTCTATCTCCATCTCCAGGTTCTTAGCTATCTCTGTACCAAATTTCATAATAATTGGTTAATCAAAATCAAATATACATAGTTCGTTAGCTTGCTCGCTGGTAGATCATGTGTGGATCCGATTGATTCCTATTTGGTTTAGCTGACAATGGTTCAAACGTAGGCACAAAACAATTTTGAAATCTATATATATATATAAATAAAAATCTATATATCTATATATATATATATATAAAAGCGAAATACCATTCACTGACTCATACAAAATCTTAAAAACGACATAAGCTACGAAACTGTTTGGCATGTATGTTCCTTATGGGGTAAATAGATCAGTTAAGAACGGATTTTGCGAAAGGGCTGAATTAAGGGATAGAAATGGGGGTAATCGAATGTATGAAAGTACCTGGGTTTTGATGTTATGGGCATGAAATTTGCTATTTGGGTTACCTATTAAACGTAGGCCCCAAACAAATTTGAAATTCATTAATAAATTCATTATACCATTTCATAACTTCCAGGTAAAACACGAGCGCCTAATCCTCGTCTCCGTCCTCGGCTTGCTTGTCAACTTAGTGGGCATCTACGCCTTCCACCACGGGCACGGCCACGGGCACGGCGGACACGGCCACTCCCATGGCGGGCACGGCCACTCCCACAACCACACGCACTCGCATTCACACGGCGAGATCGAAGCCCCGACTGGAGGAGACTCCGCTATCATGCGAGGAGTCTTCTTACACGTTCTAGCCGACACGCTAGGATCTGTCGGTGTTATAATCTCCGCCATACTGATGAAGATCTTCGGCTGGATGCGTGCAGATCCAATCTGTTCGATGGCTATAGCGTTGCTTATCGCCGCGAGTGTTGTACCTTTAGTGCGTGATTCTGCAGGCGTGTTGATGCAAAGGACTCCAACCGCGATCGAGCGGGCGCTCCCCAATCTTTACACCCGAGTGGTGGGGTTAGCTGGGGTTCACGCTGTGTTGGATCCTCATTTCTGGACGTTGTGCAGTGACGTCCATGTAGGTGCGATTAAAATTGAAGTATCTAAGGGCGTGGACCCAAGGTACGTGACGGAGCAGGCGGCTCGGATATTCGGCGAGGCGGGGGTGAAACATTTGACGGTGCAGTTAGATTATTCCCCGCTTTGATGTTTAGAGGAGAAACGTATGGAACAGAAAGTTGAGCCAAGCTCAGCGACTTGATTTGGCGTTCTGTCTGGTATTGATGTATTTTTATGTTGATTCTGTTGTACCAAACATTTTTGTTCGAAACTAGAAACTCATGAGGTATTTGATTTCATATCTTGTAGACCGCCGATTTTTACCTATTTCTGGCCCAAAAGGCCAATCTTTGAAATAATCATAAAATTGAATGAAACGGCTAAATTATTCTTTGTACTAGGGTGGTGACCGATTCGCGTTTGTCGTAATTTATTACAAACAAGCGCCTGATTGGTCGTTCATAAAAAAAATCAGTCGACTTTTAATCAACCGCCTGGTGGTGGCAAAACCACCAGGCGGTTGATTATTAACCTTGCTCGTGTGAATTCTGATCAGTCACCACCCTTTTTTTACCACGTTATTTTTTTTAAATTACGAGGCTATCTTTGCCATAGTCATTAAATTAAAATTAATTGCAATGAAACATTGACTGAATGGATTGAATCCAGGATGCTGGTTGGTCAGCTAAAATACACGCATACTCGTAAATACTGACGTGCCATTGGTGGTTGTAGGATTTATAAGCATTTTAGGGCCAATCTATTTACTGAGATCCGCTTTTGCGAGATATAGAATTTCGGTGTGGAATTGTTGTCTGGTGCTAAGAAAGAAAGGGAACAAAGATGAACATAAATCAATTTATGCTTAAAGACTCGAAAGTTTCTTAAAGTGGTGACCGATGTAGTTTTTATATGCAAAATTTACCAAAAATAAGCTACTTATTGGCCGTTTAAAAAAACTGTCAACGGCGAATTGCAGTCAGGCATTTTGTAGCAATCAACTTATACTACGGTCAAGCGCAAGCCCATTTTAGAATGAAAAAAAAATAACTTCGACTAACGCAGTCAGTCAGGCACCCCAATGAAATAGTTTTATTTAGTTGAAACTTTCAAATTAAGAGAATTTTGGTACATCAGAATTGTAAAATGTATCAGACAGACATTCTTGTTGAATGAATTAAAAAAAAAAAGTTGTATCAATGTATGTAAATAAGGGAAAGTAACTTAATTTCTAATCTATCGTGTCTGATAGAGTATTGTTTATGTTCCGTTTTTTTATGTGTATTATAGCTGAATTTTATTATGTTTTCGATATATAACTGTAACACATTGATGTTCTGTGGTGTATAGATTATTTTTATACCTTTTATTTTATGTATCTTAATATATGGCTTATTTCCCTTATTGATTTATTTAGTGTGACATTCCAAAAGTTCTCATAATATGATAACTAATACTTAGATTAGAAAGAAAGGTAGATGAAAAGCAGTTAACTTGATAAAGCCTATTTTGGCAAAGCAAAAGGAGTGGATATTTAAATAGACTTTTACTATAGCGTAATAACAAAGTTAAAAAAATCTTAATCCTTCCGATTGTTTTCTGTCTCTAAATAATTATGTTTTTATATCCGTCTCAAAAGTAGCCTTGCCGTTCACGTTCTGTGTGTTCCGTCTGCCTTTTTTTCTAGTCCAAGAACTAATACATCACTAACGATGTTAAACTAATTATTATAATGTAATGTAGAAAAATTGGTAAAAAGTGTATGCATCTAATTTATTGTACATTTAATGTATTGTAACTTATTGCAAATATACATAGAAATTGTTAGGATAAGATCAGTATTGCCACAAATAAAAAAATCCACCTAATGTTTGTGTGAAAAGGGAATGTTCCTATGACATGGGCTTTTATTATTGTATTTATCGTTTTTTATATTGTTCAGAAAATCGTTTTGAAATGACGATATATCCAAGGGCGTCGCCAGCCCATGCGACGCCCAATATTATAGAGGATGAGAAAAATATGAATTGTAGGTACAGGTACAATTGCACGGCCTTAGAGCACAGCCTTGGCTACATTTTTTTAATCTCTAGGGGGGGGGGGGGGGGGCAGCTTCCCCCCTAGCCCCCAGACACTGGTAAATTCGCGACTACAATAAACTTTGGTCAGTCACTAATTTAAGAATATTCCTTTTCCGCTCTGACTAATGCACTTATGATATGAAATTATAGAAACTGTAAGTAACTAAATAATACACAATTCTCCCTATTACATAGGGCCTTCTTAGGTAGTTTCTTAAAATAGGCTCTATCGCTAATTTAGACTTAGGCGCATCTCCCACGAAGGAATTAAAGTAGAAAAGATCAGTTAACTGCTACTTAGGACGGCTTCATATAACCAGAATTAATTGCACTATATTTTAAATAGTTTCGTTTTGTGATAAGTCTTTGTGGTGGTGAGAAATAGCACTTAACAGGCGCTCTCGATCCGCGCCCTTTTTGGCTAGATGTCTCTATCAATGAACTTTATTGCCACACCACAGACGGACAATTGGTGAACTTCATCACGATTTTAGGGATGTTTCCTGTTTTCCTGTTTTTAAATTTTTGGCTGCTATTGGACTGCATACGCCGTTCTCGCAAGATTAACAATTAGCCTTAGTGATTGGTTATGCGGTTGTGCCGTCTTTTGAATTTCCTCATGTGTGATGTGCCTTAAATTGGGTCAATAGGACGACCGATTTCTATGTATTTGCTAGTCAAATACATTAAAAACAATTTTCTTAACAGCTTAGCATGGCAAAACTAATAATTTTTATATAAAATATTATCTAGTGAGTACATCTCATGGTGTTTCGGTTGGCCGTCAGATAAGTGATACTTGGTTAATTTCAGTTTTGTGTGTCGCATTATACAAAACCGAAATTAGTCTTAAAAGGACTTCACGCTTGTTCCGACCATTGGGGTAGACAAATACCTACTATATCTTTCCACTTGTTACAGTCCTGATACGCGTCTTATTGTCTTATTCTTTCATTTTCATTAGTGTTTTACTTATGCTCGTCGGTTGCAGGTACTTTTGACCTGACCTTTCTCCAAATAAAACCGGAATGAGGTTTAATTATGATTCTTTAAAAAAAGAATCATATTCATATTATTAAACCTAGCTAAAACACAAGCCAAAGTTGATAAATTTAGTAGGTCCATCTCGAGCGTTTTCTCTAATCATCAAAATCGCCTGTTTAAAAGTCCGCTAGTCTGCTATTCTGCCACATTAGTTCCCTATCCGCATGTCTAACGCTAATTTCGTTACATATTTCATTAGATATTTTGTTAAATTAAGACGTTAGTTCCCATTTTTTGCCATGAATTTTCTCTGCAGACTTAAATGAGGTATCAAATAAGGCAGCTTGCGATGTCAAATCGGCACAATAATTTTTAAAGCCTGTTCCGTCACACTGCTGGGCAAATGCCTCTCTATCTTCCTTCCATTCTTCTCGGTCCAATGATTTTTGAGTCCAACATGGTATGAATATGTTGATGTGATATTTGGCATTTGAACTCATGGGATGGGCGAAGACAGCCTGGAATAGGAATGATACGCTGCTTACTCACGGTTTACCTCCTCTTCTTTCGTAGTATATATATAGCCTTACGAAAGGCATCATGGCTTAGTGGTTGTACGTCTGCCTCTGAGCTGTAGGTCGTGGGTTCGATTCCCACCCAGGGCAAACATGTCTGCTGAGCATGGATGTTTGTTGTCTGGGTGTTGTATATGTATCATATGTATGCATTTACAATAAAAAAAGTATATATATGTATTCTATCAGCCATTTGGTCCCCATACTACAAGCTTTGCTTAGTTTGGGGCTAGATGGTGTTGTGTGAAAATGTCCTCGATATATTATATAACCTATAAAAATTTCATTCGGTCGTCCTTGATTAAGATTTCAAATTAATGTGCTGCCACTCGTCTACCATTAGCTAACTATTAAGTATTTTACAACTATATTTATGTAAAGGGTGTGATGTGAGGGTATATGTTGGATATACTTTAAGGGCTCATTGTACAAATAATGACCAATTTTTATCAAAACCTTAATTTTGGGATAGCGATAAAAATATCTGCTGTTTCTTATATACAGCTGACTTTAAAAAATGGTTGTCTGTAAGTCGGTTTACGGACGATAATTTTACTTGATAACGATGCGTCACAAGCCGAACGCTTAGGTTGATCGTGCCTCTCTATCGCTTGTTCCGCGCTCTCGTTTGCACGCTCGGCTCAGGCGGAACGTGACAATGAGTCATGCTTTTTCGTGCGTACAGCCGGCGTTCATCGATATATAAGACGTTATCACGTTAATAATGAATATGAACCCTTAAAGTTACTCCGCTTTTGCTTTTACACCTGTATATATTGCTTAAGGGCTCCGAGAAATTTTAGTTTCGCAAAAATATTCAAGTATTTCCACCAATTTTGTGTTTTAAACTTCTGTATTTAATGTGTACTAGAAAATATGTACTTTTGCTACAACAATGAAGCAAATCTCAGGTGTTGTGAGAACAGAAACCCATGAGACATTAAAAGTGAGACATGACATGCCTGTTTCATAATAAGATTTTTACGAGATTAAAATAAGTTACCGAAATATGCAGTGTTCCTTTATTTTAAACCTAGGTATAGTTCCCGCCACGTAACAAGTATAAGTTTAGGAAACTCAAACCCCCGACAAAAAAATGGCTGAACCGATTTTGATGGAACATAGCTAAGAACACTCCCGACTAATTTACCTTATAAACAAAAAAAAAACAATCAAAATCGGTTCATCCGTTCAGGAGGGGATCATCTCATCTATAGGCGATTCGTTTTGTTGCCGCTTATAACTCACTAGATTTGCCGCGATTTTACCCGCGTTGAGGTGACATACGGTGATAAATATAATGATGGAATGTAGCCTATGCCCGTTTTTCATGTTCTCAGGTATGCATGTACCCTAAACATAAAAAATAAAAAGTATTAATTTATATATTAAGAATTAATTAATTAATTAATTCTTAAGAATAAAAAAATGGTATATACGTTGAAAACATTGCGATTTTTATATCACTACTCCAAACAAAAAGTAAATAAGTGATAAGGAAAGGAGAATGCTGGGAGCCCGCCCTGGATCAAATCAGCGTTCATTTGGTATGCCCCGCTGTATATAGAAATATGTAGTAAAAAATCTCTCTTATTTTAAATAAATTTATTTTACATCCGTAAACAGACACAAACTCAATCATTTACAACAAAATTATTAAATTAGGAATCTGCATTAAGTATTTCCAAAATCTTACTGTTATAAATAGGATACTATAAGATCTATTACCGTGGGTAAAGTCACTGACGTTCTGTGATGCTACAGTAAACTGGAATCAAAGAAAGGAGCGATATGTTTTAAAAAAATAACTTTGTTCGGCGTTGCCAGCCACAAAAATCGCCGGCAACATATAAAAAATTCGCGTGTAAAGTTTTGTGCAAAGAGGTCGCAAGTGACTCTACCCTCGTTAAGGCCACCACACGTGATCGGTTTTTTTTCCTTCAGTGCTGCCTGATATAAAATCGGTGTGACTGAAGTGATTTGCAGCGAATTGATCGTGTATGGTGCACGTATCTGGGAAGGTCAGGAGATTCTGACCTTTATGTATGGTAGCCTCTAAGTAAGTTATTATTCAATCAGTTTCTTGGCCTTGAAGTACCTACGTAGGTATAAGACTTGCCATGTGGCGAGACCCAGGAGGCAGACCATGGAGAATATGCTGAAGAATAGGACCCGGTTATTGGTTGACTCTGAAACAAGATGACGAGGGAAACTATCATCAAATCATTTTGTTATTTGTTAAGCTGAGTTGGTTAGGAAGCTTATAACCGGAATTATAAAAGAAGGGGCCGCGCATTTTTGCGAACATATACGTTTATACTATATTTGAGTATTTGATTTTTATGCTTAATTAGCACTATGCCAGTAATTTTGTCTGCGCTATCCAAAGCGCGATAAACAAACCTTGAAATAGAACATGTAGAATATTGGTTCAAAAGACACTATAAATGTTCTACAAAACTCACTGCTTGACTAAATAACCAGTTATTTAGTAGAGTTGTGTTATTTAGTCGATTAGTAAGTAACTACACATTTATTTTATTTTTATGTAACATAACAAAGCTAATGCAACAAGCAAATAATGTAAGCTTGAGAAATTTCTGAAGTCGCCAACTGACTCACTAGACTCGGTCACTAAATATGTATATAAAATGTGACCTAAGTGAAGTCACATATACTGGTGGTTGGATATGGCCACGAGCCGAAGCAACTAGAGACCATGGCTCATAGTGTGCTTGACAACCGGGCTACCGGATAATTAGTGCCCACCCATAGTCTATTTCTTTAAATATTTTTCAAAATAGGACAAAAGGAAAACGTGCTGCCGTTTGGAAAGGAGCTTACTGCATGTCAAATGCGCGGGAGGCAAGAAAATGCGACAATCAAATGGTATCGATGGCTCCTCGAAAGTTTAAATTACGCAGATGCGACACAAAATGTATGAAACATATTGTCCGCAACTTGTGGTCGCATTCAGTGGCCGCCACCAGGGACGCAGAGCTACTAGGCTACCAGATTTAGTAAAGCAGGTTACATATAAATATTTCTTTTGAATACATATTAGTAACCAAAATTTTGGCCGAGCAATATTATTTCTTGCATATACTTTAGTATTAGTTAGTAGGCAAGCAATAAGTTAACATAACGTCAGGACATTTACCATTGGTGTCCCTCATCTCCTCCTCTCTTTTCCTCATCATGGTGAAGTCCTGGACGATGGCCTCGGAAAGGTCCTCCAGCCTCTTCAACTCTAGCTCCATTGGCTTCAACTTGGCTGCTTCACCAATCTGACAAATAGAATATTAATGTTGATTTTTTTTTGTCTAAAAAATATTGTAAGGAACAAATATGATTCATGTTGGCATAATCTATATGTTTATCTATTTAATATAACTAAAGCCATTACACAAGCAAGACAGTCCAGACTGAGTCGCATTCTTACACTGAAGGTTTCGCACCAGTTGTAAATGATTAGTTTTTTATTACTTCTAATTTTAGAGTGGTGATATATGCATACCTTGTTTAAATTTATAGTAGGAATTATCATTTCCACAATGAATTATGTATGTAGAAAAATTAAGAAATAGGTGAAAAATACATTTGTTTTACTTTTTTTTATTAATCCCTCTTTCTATGAAAATTACAATGAGACGTTAGTTTTGCGGCGTAACTAAAGGCTTTAGTTTGCTTCAGTCCAGTGATTCGATAAAATTCAAATTAATATTCTTCAAATGAATTTGATGTATTTCGTGATGACCCAAAAAACTTTGAAAGTCTGTTTTAATGTTTCGTGAACAAACATCTTATGGGAACTCCATATCAATATCACACAACAACTCATTCAAAGCAAAAAATATCACTATTATGGTTTTATTGCACAGTGAGAATTGTGTGGGTTTTTATGGGGGAGGCCTATGTCCAGCAGTGGACTTCTTATGGCGGAGATGATGATGATGATGAATTGTGTGGGTTTTAGGGAAACATAAAACAAGTAGACAGACAAAACTTCAAACACAAATGTTTAGAGTTTAGTCTTGCGTAAAATGAAATATAATTTTTTTCGAGTAAATTTAAGCTTGAGAATGGAATGAGAAAGAGAAAAGCAATGGAATCGGGTAAGCTTCAGGAATAAAAGATGCTGATATGAGCTTGCCCAATTTCCTTGCTTGTCAGTTCTCTAAATACGGTTTTCCTCATTCCAAGCAAGACGTTTTCCTCTTGGATCACCGAACTTATATCAAGAGAGCTGTGGTCTAATGCCTAACCTAACGAAATGTCTACCCTGTCGACCGCAAATATAATAATATTCGTATTTTAAGCAATCAAAAAAGAAAGTGCTTATGAGTAAAAGCATATGCTGTCTTATGGCCCTCACTCCTCGGTGTAAAATATGATATCAATTTATATTTAAAAAAAAACTACTAAAATAGACTACCTGAAATATGGCATTAGCGGCAATTCAAATTAAATTATATGAAATTACTCAAAATTACTTGAAACACTTTTAAACTATAACGGTCATTCATTAAAACACTATTATTATTAACGGGATATTTACCGTGGCCGTGGTTCGGTAAATATCCCGTTAATAATAATAGTGTTTCAAAATTACTCGTATCCTTAGGAAGCTGCGTGGTTCGGAAAGAGGTGGTCTATATACGAATTGCCGGCTCGACCGGACACTTCAGAATAATTTTGCCACGCGCTAGAATAAATAAGAGCTACTCGATAGAACGAGAACTCTTTTAAGTCATTAATACTAGTAATGGTATGGTAGGTGTATATAGGTTAATAAAAGGGCATGGAATTAGCGCCTGAGCAAGTTGACTTATGCTTTTTTACGTAGTAACAAGAGCCACTATTTAATTAACTTATTATATTTTATTTTAATTAATTAACTGTGTTAGCGGAGTTACTCTTCACAGAATAATATGTGGTAGGAGTGTCAAGTCTTTATAGAATTAGTTAGTGATAGGGCTGATATCTGCACATCAATATGCAACATGTTTTAGTGTAATGAACACTGTTAACAAAACACACTCGTCAATATTAGAGATGTTATTAAAATAAGTGCAGTATAATCCAGTTGGAAGATTACCCAGTTCTGTTGATGCAGTCACAACGGCCCAACGACCATGGACAGATAAATATAATATTATTATCATATAAAGCAAAGAAATAGAACAGAAACTAAGAAATATACTATTGCGAGAGAAATCGTAATATTACTAGCAATAACTATAAAATCAAAGATCTTTAAAATAGCTCAAAGATTCAACATTACAGCTGAGAATTGTTTTTCGAATATTTAACTATTTAAAATAAACTATATTGCCTTCAGTCAATGTTTGGAATGATTTATAAATCATTTTGAATTTAATAGTATTTTTGTATTCTTTAGACCTTAGCTGAAAATAGAGAATAATCATGTATAGAGAGAGTACTTTTTCATATTTTTTTATTTTTTTTACTAAAAAAACTATTTTTTTTTATCCTTTTTAGTCTGACGGACGTCATGCGAGTACAATGCCGAGCTAAGGAAGCTCTCCCCTGCTCTCGCTTCTCTCATAACACGTATAGTGCGAAGTGAGACGAGCGACTGGCGAGAGCAAGTGTTCCCGCCCTTACCTCAGGCTCTGACTGTGTACATATATTTTGGGTTTTTCGTGCGTCGATATTGAATCCACAACTTTAAAGACCTTTGTAAAAAATAATATACATATGTTATTCCATACAAATATAACACAATAGGTTTCGAATAACATTCAACTCTAACTTCAATTAACTCTATAGAAAGATTTTACCACAATAGGAAAAATCTTTGAACCATAAACTATTTGCATAAGTTAGCTATATGTACATTGGTATTAATTCTGAAGGCACACTAAACTAATTAAAATTGTTAGCTAAATTCAAATAAGCAGCCAAGTGCGTGACACGCGCAAAGTAGGGTTCCGTAGTTGCACATCAAAATTTATGTGAATTTAAAATGGGGATACTAAACATGACGTATGTTTATAGTATTAATTCATGGTAGTTTAAATGACATTTGCACGATTTTTTTTTCTTACTTCCCTAATTTTTAAGTTGATCGACTATTACTTGTTAACTTGTAAAGCCTACTTAGCCATGATAGTTACCTTTTAATTTCATCATATATGCTACTAGCATGATTTTTTTCATATTTCTAAAGTCAACCGTTTAGCGGTAGAGGTAGGTACACACACTTGACTCTAACAAAAGTTATCACTTCATAGCGTAAGATAGTAAATGTATCCCTAGATTGAAAAATGGTTTTCGCACACCCTCAATGTCTTTGATTATGTATCCAACGATACCCCACATGATGGGGCAGATGAGAAAAAAATAATTCATCACCACTTTACGTGTACGGGAGGTACCCCAAATATATCTTTTTAATTTTTTTCTACGACTTTCTCAGCTTTATCCATACCATATTACAGCTTTCTAGTACTAATAGGCTTTGAGCTGCGGACAGACAGATTGAATGCAATTCTCATACAATTTTTATACCTTATTTGAATTTAGTGATTTTCAGAGTTTTGATATTTATAATTGTAACCTCATATTTATTCCAGAATATAACTCGAAGGTCCCTCATTGGAGATTGTTCAAATATCCCTTGAAACAGTTGAAACAGAAACAACAATGGATATAATAAAAAATATTAAAACACGAGGTGATTGAAATCACCGTAAATCGCGTTTTGATATCTTCTTCATTAATCAAAATGATTGAAGATTATCATAATTCAAGATTAATATGATTCAAGATTAACACAATTATGCGGCTGAGTAATGTCACACAGAATATTTTTTTTATGTTCATGTGGATCAAAGTTAAATTCTGGAAAATGGGGGCTTTGTACATGCTAAAATAATTGTAAGCACCTGGCTACGAAACTTTCGATAACGCGGCTTCCACGAGATAGAACTACAGTAGCTGCTTCTATCTTTTATTGAAAAAGCAGCTAGCTCCAAGCGTTGACTTGACAAGACTTGACAAGGTCTTAGCATAGTTTAACTTCCCTTACATATCTAATAATGTAAATAACAATAGTAGATTGACAACTAAATATAACTCTTAATTTAATATTTATTTATTTAACACTTTATTTGCACACAAGTACAAAGTAACAAGCTGTACAATAGGAGGACTTAATGCTAATGTAGCATTCATCAGTCATCCTCATAGTGAAAGACAGACAGGATGTACTACTGTACTGTAGGATGGATGGATTTACTTACAATTTAAACAATACATATTTATTTACAACTTTGGTCATGTAAGAAATAATGCACTTTAGATATTAGAGCACAAAATCGATAAAAAAGATAATTTTTGCAGATCTAATACAGTAAAATAAGTCATATCTATTTATATACTTACACCTTCATAATTTTTGGCTTCAATCCCAATTTTGATATCCAGAGATACATCTTGGTTGATACTTCTGCGCTCTGGAAAGAAAAAAAAACAATTAAAAAATGCTATTTGAAAGATGTAAATATGAATATTCAGATTAGCCCTGGTTTCAATTAAAGGCTCCTTCTTAATAAAAAAAATATTTTTTTTATATGTAGTAATAGGTTTGCTCTTGACCGCCAACTCGACTGTTTTTTAAGCGACGTTGCGGTCTATGAAAATATATTTAATAGGAAAATCAACAGCTTTGTAACATTATTAATATATAATAACATAAAGTTAATTATAGATTTTCACAGATAGTATTGTTATTGTTTTTTTTTTTTTTTTTTTTTTTTTAACAGCCCTGTTTGTACAAACTGTCCCACTGCTGGGAACGGGCCATCTTCTCATTGTGAGAAGGGTTAGGCCATAGTCTGCCACGCTGGCCAAGTGCGGGTTGGCAGACTTCACACATCTTCAAGATCATTGAGAACTCTCAGACATGTAGGTTTCCTCACGATGTTTTCCTTCACCGTTTGAAGTTGGCGGCAATCAACAATACGCACATAACTTCGAAAAGACAGAGGTGCGTGCCGTGGGATTCGAACCCAGGACCTGCGGATCGCAAGTCAGACGGTCTCACCACTAGGCTGCCGGAAACACTAGGCTGCTTGTTATTGTTATCAATACTAAATTAATTTATGCATAGCTACATAAATGTACAACCTACAACACATGACTTTGTTTAGTATAGGTACTGCATGCCACTGTAACATGATATCCAGGACACATAATTTTTCATATTATTCATTTTGAAGTTCTGGTACCTACACAAATTATTTGTTGCCATACTGATATAAAAGTAATATGTATGAATACCAACACACAACACCTAAAGTAGTAATAGCATTACATATAAATAAAATATAACATTATAATATTGGTGGACATTTTCACACCATCACTATCACCTCCAACTAATCATCACAGAATTTTGTTTACTCTATATCTTTGTCTGATGGAAGTTGATAAACAATATTTTGCAAAATTTTAACAAAAAATTATTTGCAACTTCCGTCAGATGGGAACTATCATGTGTGAAAATGGGTTATTGAGCACTTATTGAGGGTATTTGAGTAAAATAGTAAGTTTGTACTATGGGAATCAAATAATTGATAGAATAATACTATTCATACTTTCCTCGTTCATGACGCAAGTCTGAAATATATTCATCTGTCTTATTAAGAATAATGCACTCACATTGAAGAAAAATGGCACTAAAAATCAGTAAGCATAAGCAGATGCATATTTTAACAGGGTTATTATGCTATCCATTACTAAATCGACAAGCAGTCATTGTACTCCTCAAATTTTGTTATGGGCACATTTCAAAATTGCAAATAAAACCAGCCTTTCCAATGTACTATTAGAGGTCAACGAACTATTTCTATAGAAACAGTATTTTTTTTTTGTGTATTTTAAGTTGTACTAAAAGTTATTTATAATGGTGAGTGAAATGACCTCTTTTGGTTTAATACACAATAGCATAATAAGTTACATCTATTTAGACATTGACAACTACAACTTTCTCAATAACAATTTTAATGTTCCTATTACCTTCAGATAAAATATGATTGGACTGCAAGGATTGCATTTTTGGAGTAGTGAAGCCTCCCTGAAGCTCTTCAAGCTTAGAAGGTGTTCGCTGATTCCCTATGTATAACAATGAAAATAAAAGGAAAGAAAACATAAAAACTCAACTCAACTGTTTATTTTTTTGCTCTGGATGAAAGTTTGTTTTTGTGGATTTACACTGTTAGATAATGGATGAGATTATTGTTTATTCAAAAAAAGAAAAAAATAACTCTAAGTTCTACATTATTTGAGGAACTTACCTGGTGGTACCTTCGATATGAAGCAGACTTCGAATGTGTCGTATGTCTCCGTCACAAATGTGAACTTTCCCTTTGTTATTGAGTCCCGCTGTGATAGTATGTGACCTTTTGAGTCACGAATCTATAGATGGTGAAGGAGCACAATTGAAAACAAATTATGAAGACATATACTGGATTTTAGTTAAATCGTTTTTAGCTTTACTATCGTCCGTCTCTTTCACGCATATCAATATTATTTCTTTTAGATTTAAAATGACTGAATGCACTTATAAAGAAATAGTCTCACAGAAAATTAGAAAGCAACATCACAAGTTTCCAACAAATATTTGATTTTGATCAAAGTTAATTTTCGTAAATAAAAATCATGTACCTATAAGTTGATAATTTGTAAAAATAATTTTTATTTATGAAAATTAACTTTGATCAATATGTAAATTTTGTCGAAAACTTGTGATGTTGCTTTCTAGTGTTCTGTACGACTATATTTTAATAAGTGCATTCGATAATTTTATATCTTCAAAATATAAAGCGGCTTCATAAACTTGAGATAATTTTGAAGTCATGCAAGGTAGTTTTATGACAGAAATTGGACATAACTGTACTTATCAACGTGAATCGAATTTGCTACAATAACTTACAATGTAGTCAACTCGCTGTCCAGGGACTTCAGTCACGTCATATTCACCCGCTACAAGCACGTTGGCATGTAATTCTTCTTTCAGACACTTCTGTGTATTGGGGGCTAAGCTCCACATGATAGCGTCGGTGCTATGCCAAAAAATACTTAAAGCCACCACGAGATAATATACCTCCATGATTGAAATTGTTTTTTTCTATCTATCTCGCAATAAATAATTCACAGTTCATAACATTTATTACCAAAAATAAACATAATTCTGTGTCAAGACCGATGAGTTGGCCCGTGTCGTAAAACGTCGTCGTCGGCGTATTTTTTTTATGTTGCCAATCTTTAAATTATTATAAATACGTAGAACGAAATGTAAATGAACGCAGTCCTATCAAATAAATATTTTAGCATTAACAAATTCAGTAAAACAATAAAAACAAAATAAAAATGGTCCAAAACTCTGCACAGTAGATATTATTGCATGCTAACTTACGATTTTGTTACGCTTGATACGCTCTTGACTGTACATTTTTTGTAATAAAGTATGCGTAAAACTGATATAATAAGTTATAATTGCGAACCCGTCAGAAGTATTCTAGTTAGATCGCTTATTTATTACGAAAAAGTTTATTGGAGGTAATGAAAACACGCATTTTTTTGTGAGGGTCGTATTGGTATTATTATTATTACTACAAAAAATATAGCATTGACACTCGGTGACAGAATACGAATGTAACGACACATCGCACAACAAAATTGGTCAATATAAACGTACACTCGAAAAATATAACTCTCCTTGTTAATGTTAACGCACTCGGATAAAAAAGAGGAAATTATTTCTGTAATGATGCGTGAAAAGAAACTGTTTTGGTGTGCTCATTAGTGATGTGCCAAAAAATAAAAATATATGAGAGAGAGAAAAAGATTTTCAATGGAGAGAACGATACTTGCAAGGAAGCGCTTGATATCCTAGAATGCTCTTTGATTTTAAGAATAAGTTCTTGTTTCTAAGAGATTAATAAATTGAAGGAATAAAAATTCAGCATTTGAAATGTACGAATTTAATTTGGAGTGTCACAATTTATTGGTTATCACTGCCATAATACTGTTACCGTACTATAAATGTTGTACATGACTTGTTGAGCATTAGACAAAGATGAAATATACAATTTTGTTTTTAGAGTGATAGAGATGTCAAGCAAATCTTTTATTTGATGCACTTTATTAGATGCAAATTATTTCAAAATATACTGAGTGCACAAATTGCATTCGTACTGAGAAATACGTATTTGGATTTATTATGTTTTCTGACTCAATTATTAAAATTTAAGATAATATTTTCGTTTCTGAGTTTGTACAGTTTCTGATTGAGTGTTATTTGACTTGAAGTGAATGGTGGCTTTCATAATATGCAGAAAGTGAATCTTGCACTTGCAACCTTGGAACTTGACAGTTCAATTATTTTCTAATTTTTCACAAAATTGGTTGGTCTTTGTACCTAATTGGATTGTTTTTGTG
The DNA here is from genome assembly GCA_947563715.1 of Lycia hirtaria. NCBI lineage: Eukaryota > Metazoa > Arthropoda > Insecta > Lepidoptera > Geometridae > Lycia > Lycia hirtaria. The sequence continues at coordinate 4,965,506 of OX387385.1, read as the reverse complement.
TAAATTTGTTTTGGACAGATGATATTTGGGTAATATTTTCAACAGAATTACAACTTTGTAAGTATATAGGATATTGCACAAACTGTGTCAGTGTTTACATAATAGTACATTACAGTTCATATTATTTTCATATGTTTTTTGGTACTACTTTATAGTCATGGGTTTTAACTATCTTAAATTATTTAAAATATTTGTGGTGAAAGTTTTAAGTGTTGACCAACTGAGACTTCTCTGAACTGATCTTATCTTAACATGATAGGTTAAGTTTATACTCGCATAAATTTTACTTCACCACTTATTTCATTATACCTTAAGGAGTTAAGTGTAGTTCTTATTTTAGATGCTGCCTATCACTTACAACAACTCTTCCATTAATAGTTATGGCAAAACATATTTTTTGTTTATGTGAATTTAGTCTTAATATATATTTAAAAGGCTAAAACCATATATCCATAGTACATAATATGTATACTTTAAATTTACTAAGGGGCCAGGGACTAAACAACTACTGATGAGTCACTGTGATTTTTGGAGACTAGATTAAGACATTTTGAAGAAAGATCAGGTTACACACAACCCACAACTGACAAAAACCGACTGACTGACTGACTGATAAAAATCTAATTTTCATATCTTTTTTTTGTTATTTATATATGTCTAAATGCAATCAGCAGAGCCATTAGCAGAAATATATGTATAGACAGTGCTACAGTGGGCATGTGCAGGTCGAGGCCTAATGACCTCATTTCCTGATTGAATTATCTTTTGCATGTTTTTCAGCTCTGAAACATTAGCTCTCTTCAGCCTTTTGCCTTGGTACAAAGGTTCCAAAACAATGTGTTTCGAAATATCACTGGTGCACCTTGGTATGCTAAACAACAGAGATTTATGAATATCTAGACATGCCAATGGTCAGAGACGAAATCCAGTATTATCAATAAAAAACATCTGTTTAGATTATAGGTAAATATGTGTTTAAACTAGGAAATTAATCAGTGTAATTATTTTTACAGGTTTCATAACAATGTTGCAGTCCAGTTTCCTTCATGGATGTAATTCACAAGAGATATGTGACCACCAGCCATCGACAATGGTCTGACTAAGGTGAGTAGATGACAAGTATTTATTTAAAAGAAAAACAAAATAACTGATAATTTTCATGCATGCTTTTGCTAGTACTAGTTGTAGGCTGAGTGTATATTTTCAAGAGAAAGTGTGACTCTGCACACACTTTCTCGCTCTCTCACTCAGTATAATTTATTCAATATAATAATTCTTGGAAAATCATATTTTGTCAGGGGAGATTAGGAAAAAGTGCATTTATTTTTGAGGGAGCTCTTGTCATTGTTGTGCGAAAATATGAAACTCAAGCAATTTGGGCTAAAGAAGGTATAGTGTTGTATAGTGCTGTTTTTGCTTATGGCCAGTTTTCAGAACTCATTCGGATTCGAATTCTATATCTCAGCTCTGTCATTCTCTATGGAAATCACAGAGACGGAGATATAGATTCTGAATCTGAATCCAAATGAGTTCTGATCCAGGGGGCAGATAGCTTAATGTGAAAGGTGTCATTAGATTCAGTTTTGTCTCCAGTTAATATTATCTATCTATATATCTTTAGTTGTTCCGTATGACACTAGAGGGCGCAAATGTCGTTAAAAATGTTAAAATACTTTTTCAGTCAGGTGTTACGTTCCATATTTAATGACTTACCTATTATTTATACTTATGTGTAGTAAATTCCACAAACTTTCCCTTCCCATTTATATATTTCCGTAACTCTATGTTTACCTAGGAAAATTACTATAAATATCCTGTTTTCTCGCAACATTTAATTTTGGGACAGACATTTATTTTTTGTTCCTTCTATATATTTATCTTCTCAAAAATCCATTTCTTCATATTGGCAGTCAGCGCTTTTTAATGTTAACAATATGTTTTATGTTAACACATAGTTGAGATCTTGACGTATAATAGGCTGAAATGAGCAAAAAAATCTGTAGAACTAAGTATAACAGGCGAGTTGGCTGGTAAGTGCAAGTTTATTAACGGATAAAAAACTGTACAGTGCGCATCATAATTATACTTTTTGAAAAAAACATCAATAATAGCACAGAATATCAAAAGTAACAGTAGCACTATTGACGACTGGCATAGTACCACAGCTTGGCACAGTAATTTTGTGGTCAGGCATTCCCCAACACAAGGAATCCTAGTGAGTGTGATACCGATACGTAAATTTTGTCAGTACTAATATACATCGTAATCCGCACAGTGAGGTTTTTCGAGTTCAAAGCAATACAGATGGCGGTAGATGGTACCGCCATCTAGTTTGTTGTTTCAGTAACATTAGATCGTTAAAACTAGTGCTGGGCGTTTTTTACAATAACTGTTTTAAAAACTAGTTACTCTATGAAAAACGAACAAACGCTTATGCCGATATGACACAACCAGTTAAAAAAAACAACCGAACGAAACGAATTCGCGTCGCGCGACTGCTGAGTGCAGCGGTGATAACGAAACGAAGCAACGAAAACGTATCGACTTTATGAGCGAATTTAGTATAATGTTCTATCTCTATTGCATACGGTCTATTTTTGATTGAATAGTAAACCCGTTTTTTGTAACTACATTTTGGCCCAAGTTAGAAAGTTCTCTATCTCAACTCAATAAAGTCTATTATTGATTGAAATTAGAAACCAGTTTTTTCTAACTACATAATGATACAAGGCAAAATATTCTTTAACGTAACTAAATAAAGACTAATATTGAGTGAAATAAGAAAAAAACGTTTTACTTTACAACCGTTTCTAGAAACGCTTTTTTCTAAGAAAAATCGTTAATAAAATTCAATGGGATAATCTGAGGGGATAACAAATTTTGCGATTTCTTGCGCGTGTTTAATAGATTATTATAACTAGGGCCCGGATTAATAGGTAAATACATATTTTTACTTGCAATGATTTTCGTTCATAATTATATTTTCTATATAAATTATGATATTTGGATCGAGAAAATTCAATTTTTATTTTCAATTTTTTTCCATATTTCTAATGTTAATCCATATTTAACAAAATAAAAATGAAAAATCCATATTTTTATGGATGGACGATATTTTTATTTTTATCCACGTTACATGGATCAGCAGCGCTGACTTAATTATTTTTAAGTACTCTAATGGCATAAATAGATTAGCTGAATGCTTAAGGTTTCGGTTTAAAAAGGTTGACAGTTTAGTATCAAATGTAAAGATATTTTTTTTGAAAGCTCCAAGTAGGATCTCAAAATTTAAAGAGATGTATCCCGACATTCCTTTACCACCAGAGCCAGTGCTGACTCTCTGGGGAACATGGCTGACAGCAGTTGAATACTATACTGAACATTTTAATGAAATTTAAACTATTATTTTTGCATTGGAAAACGAGGCTGCTAGTATTTCAGTCTCAAAAGAACTTCTCGAAGATAGAAGGGACTCTGTGTAACGATTTGGTTTACATAAAAAGCAATTATTGCTTTTTATCACACCAAATATAGGCTCTCGAAAATGCGACCACTTCACTAAGTGATAATTTGAAGATTATCGAAAATATCGAAAAAAAAAGTTTTTGAATCAGAAAGCACCGTTGCTGAAGTGGCTAAGCAAAATTAAGCCGCGTACCTACTGTAAAAAAAAAAGGTTTTCATACTTAAAAAAAAAAATACAGTATGCTGTGCGGAACAGCAACCAGCAACCTAGATATGCCCTACTCACTCCCACAATTATGCAAATTTAAGTATGCTCCAATCACATCCTGTGATGTAGAAAGATCATTCAGCCAGTACAAAGCGTTATTTCTTTAAAACAGAAAGTTTTAATTTTGAAAATTTAAAGAAACACGTCAATTCAAATGTTAATGAAACAGAAGCTGACTAAAATGGTTTTTATTTTATTTTTCGCTATAAACAGTGTTTTTAGGGTTCCGTGCCTCAATAGGAAAAAATGGAACCCTTATAGGATCACTTTGTTGTCCGTCTGTCCGTGCGTCGGGTGTCAAGACCTTTATCTCGGGAACGCGTAAAGGTATCGAGTTGAAATTAAAACCATATACGCAGATCCATAGTATCTTGTTGCAGAAAGAAAAATAAAGTGTCTCAGTTTTCGTAAAAAAAAAGTTACAGCTGAATATGTCGTAAAAAACGCACATTTCGGCGGTATTTGGCGGTAATCAACAATACGCACATAACTTCGAAAAGACAGAGGTGCGTGCCGTGGGATTCGAACCCAGGACCTGCGGATCGCAAGTCACACGGTCTCACCACTAGGCTGCCGGAAACTTTTACCTCTCTTTTTTTATTTCTCCTTTTACCTGTCTAAAATAGATTGATGTTAGGGCAGGCATCGTCTATTTTGCAATTCAGTTGTCTTCTATCGAAAATAATTTCATTTGAGCAGATGGATTGAGGGTAGTGTTATGCGTGTTTCTATATGTGAACAAGTTTTGTAGCAGTTCAAACTGTTATCACAAGTTACTCTTGTTTCTTTTCGTGTTTTCCATGTTCTTAAAAGATATTTTGTTGAACCGTTCGTTTTTGAAAAAAAAATACTCATTTTTACTTGCAGTAATTTTTGTCTCCAAAGCGAACTGTGACCCATGGTCTGAAGCAAATATCTTCGGCACGTCAGTTGGAGTTCACATTCTGAGTTCTTCGTATATTCTGTTCATTAGCTTTACTTATATTTATTTGAACAGGGCGACGGATTTTGTTCAACCCGGTCTAGTCGCCAATATTATGAATTAACATTTATTGCAATTTATTTCCATGAAATCATAAAAAATAATTGGACATGATACGTTCTACAAACTATGCTTAAAACATTAAAAGTCGGGTACAAGCTATACTTATAGCATGCACTACGAAAAGCTGTCAACGAATTTGTCAAGCTAGCCAAGAGAAGAGATGTTGCTGTAGCATTAAAAATAGTTTAATTAAAATCTTTAGAGCTGTATATGAGATTTTTCGTTAAAAATCAACCAAGAAAGGAGTTACTCAAAGTTCAATATACTAAAACTGTTATTTACAAAACTATTAGTTCAGTCCCTAGGAAAAGCGTATCATCCGACAAATTAAAATATTATGTTTATAAATACAACCAATAAATTCTAAGTGAGAATTGTTATAGAGATACGAGTGTAAAATAGAATGTGCGTTTATTTAGTTCAGCTAAATGCCGCTAGATGGCTCGATTGTGGTTGGTTAGTAATAAATACAATAAAAATAAAACAATTTTACTGAAAATTTATTGTTACATTTTCTGTATCAATAAACTCCAATATATTTAACATGATTATTTTTGTTTAAGTAATCCTTGAGTAAACCTTGCAGGTTGATTTATTTGTAAAAACACAACTTATTTATCAACTCATTCTGCCGTAATGATGTAATCGATAAAACCTGTGCCCATGCACTTATAGGTATATAAATTATTCAGTACATAATGGCCTTCACGATGTACATAATGTACATTAGCGAACACGCAACATACCGGCGCGGCTGTGGTTATAATAATAAGTAATACCGATATCATACAAAACAAACATTATATTACATTCACATACAGTTTTAGTAGCTAATGCTTTAGGTTTAGGATATACACGAAACCCAAAATCCTTGTTCGTGCTAAATTACACTAGAAAAAACCATAACAATGAAGTCGGCGCGCTAAGAAATAAAAAAACAAACGTTACCTAGGCATGAACCATAATTAAGAACCGTAGGTAGCGGTCTAGTCTAGCTATCGGTAACACTGAGCATGTGCTTTGATAATCCACCGTTGCAATATACAAAGTGACGTAACATCGCGAACGAAATCAAGAGTGCTTACAGAATATGCGAATTTAAACCTTATTCTCAGCACAGTTCCATTCAGGTAGTATGGCCGTGACAATGCGCGAGACTGGGCGGGGGGCGGGAACGGCGCAAAAGTGGGTCGACAGCGACGCTATGTGTCAAGTTCAAGGCTACGTTCGGAGGGAGGGGGGGGGGGGGGGGGGGCGCTAGTCGCCCATAGATGGCGTTGCGCGATTCGTTTGAAGTTCGAAAATTTTGCGAGCTCAGGGGTGCGGGGTGCGGGGCGCAGGCCCGTGGTGGCGGGAACGAATTTTCGGTGCAACTGGCAACATATACGATACGCTGCACTCGTGTACGAAACGTCGCGACGCGCAGTACTTTCGCGCAGCACTAGAACCAAGACTTAGCTAACCTAGCATCACAATAATACGGCGACATGGACTGGATGGAGATGGAAGACGTGGTATGTACATACGGTTATATTGAAAACGGTTAAAATCGGTAGCTGGAGTTTTTTTTTTCATAATTTTTCATGTGCTGAATGTTTTGCCTTGACCTATCCTAACATTTTATCAACTTACCGGACCTGGCTGCCGAATATTTTATCGTTTATGAGATATTTCCTTCATAACAATAGTGTATTTGTCTTCATTTTGAATAAATAATGCTGCGTTTTATATATTTGCAATCTTTCATATTTTCTCAAGTGAAATACAAATTCAGTTTCAAGCACAAAACATGATTTGCGAGTAATAATATCTCCAAGAATCACGCTTCCGAAAATAAAATAAAAATGGCTCACACTGCAAGGAACTAGTCATAAGTACTTCCTGGAGGCTATTATATGATTTTTATATTTTTTTGACTTACGTGTATTTCATGCCAACGTTACGTACGTACGTTACGTTTACGTGTTTTTTTTTGTGTATATAACATACAAAATGACTATTATTATTCTGATACTTTGATGTTTTTTATTTTTTTGTTACTCCCGCGTTCTTTTCCCTACTATAAAAATGTTTCTCTTCCTTTCTTCATACCTACCTCTACTGAAATTTTATTGTCAACAAAAAAAATTTAAACATAATTTTGTATAGGTACCGTATTATAGTATTTATTCGAGGAAAAAATTGTCATTTGTTAAAACGGCATTTTTGTGGAATGTCAACATTTCATAGACGCTAGTGCAGAACAAATATTGCAAATATCGAATCGTATAGAGGTTTATAATTAATTCAATAAATAACAAACATATGTATTTATTGTAAACGATCCCATTAAAAATGATTTAAAAAAATAGCCGGTAGTCCTGTAGCATTACACAAAATCATATAGTCAAAATTTGCAATTTGTTTAGTAAATGTGAAAGGTGGCAATAGGCACTGTATTGTCCCTAGCAGCTCTACGCACGAGGCGCGTTCCCGACCTGCCTCAACGCGTCGATCGATGGAGCGCTCGCTTCTAGTCGCCTAACGGTCTTGCTTCTATTTTTCACGCAAATTCGTCTGAGAAATTTTCGCCTTTGACAACTCTCCAAAGTGGTTTCTGTTCTATATTATGCACATCTATCAATCCATTGGCATCTTTCTTATAGTTTTCTTCTTCTGTAGTGTGAAAAAATGGTTTATTTTTTACGGTATAGGATTTCTTAGAAATAATCTTATACTGTAAATTATGCATTATTCATTTTGATTTTACGTCGGTTTCCTGTACTATCTATCGACTTTTCGATTTATCTAAGATGATTTTTCAAATGTTTTCTAGATCTGACGTACCTATTAGAACGGAATCATCTTTAAAACCATTAATTTTAGATCATTTTACAATGTTACTTTTTATAGCTACTTCACATTAAGTATTAGGATCCTTACAACAAAGAGCTTACTATATCTTACTTAGTCACTTAATTTTACCTTACCTTGAGCGTTGGTAAAGCATATTAAACGGGCTCCATTTGTTGCGAGTAGATCTGTTCCAGTCCACACTTCTATCTCAGCTTATAATAGGTTCCTTGTCTTTGGAATATAATACTTGTATTATGTGTTATCGGTTTCTTTCTTTGGAATATTTTCCAACTGTAAAACCACTACATCGGTACCTATTTCATTTTTAACTTCGTCGATAATAATGAACAAAACAGTCAAATTGCGTAACAGATATTTTTAAAGCAACGAGGTAACTACTTACATACCAGTACTGATAAATGGAGGTCCATCAATATTTTACAACAATTTTTTTCCATTGGAAATATTTAAATTATATAACATTGAATTTCTATCTTTGTTAGGTACATATTGGATTCTTTTCCCCATTTCACACATAAGAAACGAATGCATTCCAGATGTATACTACATTTAGTCTGGTTAGATAGTGTCATGTTCGTTCCTCACTTATCATCATATAGTGGTGATATGCCCTCAACATAGAACAAGTTATAACTTCCGGTATATATCTTCGTGGCTTTGTAATCTATTTTCTTAGTTTTGTCAGCTGACGATGACTATTATTTCCATTAATTATAAAAAAAAAACTCTTTTAAAGTATGATTTTTATGGATATAGGTATTTAATACCTACTTTTACCCGACTGCGTAAGGAGTGTTATGTTTTTCAAGTGTATGTATGTACCTATGTTTCTATATGATTGCCTACAACCTAAACGGCTTGACCTTGACTTGATTTTGAGGTGTGAGGTGTCGTTAGATTTGTCTTCACTTCCAGAGTGTCATAGGCTATATATTTTTGTAATAATAATACATAATTATATATCTCGCAAAAATAAAAAATAAACGTTTTTTCGTAACTTTACCTTGAAAAGAATAACTAAACCATTAAGAGATCATTTCCTTGTCCGTCTGTCTGTTTGTCTGGTCCCTTATTCTTAATGCATGGAGATTTCAATTTGAAATTATTTCAGAAACGTAGGTTTTCAGTCCTGAGTCCTTTAAAGCTGTAAAACTAAGCTTCTAACTTAACACAATAAAAAACCACCAAAACGGCCATTTTTGCCTTACATTTTGATACTCACAAATAAATATAAACCTACTGGGCACTTTCTACTGATCTTCACAAATATTGTATAAATTAGAGAAACATTGTGTTCAACTACAAAAATTAAGTTTTTAATCACGTATATCGCTATGAAATTAAACAGGCTTAAGGAAGGAAAAATTTATTACGAAATGTATTTTTATGATAACTAAAAAGTGTAAAATAAATTAAATTTAAATATATATATATATATATATTATTACAATGAAGTCGGGTTATATATATATATATATAACCCGACTTCATTGTATTAATATATATATATTTAAATTTAATTTATTTTACACTTTTTAGAAGATGACTGAAAAAATACAAGATTTCTATACTTTAAATTGAAAAGCATGTACCTAAACATAAATTTTTTTAAATGGGGGATATGCGCGTAGACGTTATTTATTTTAGACAATTATAAATATTTACCTAGTCTCTCCTTGAAAATTTTAGGGCCTCCTTCGCTTTCACATTATTATAATTTTTATTTATTTACAAGGGTCATGAAAGTAGCGGAAATTCTATAAAATGAGAAAATAATCCAAAATAAAAAATAAAAAAAATATCCAAAAATAAATATTAATATAATAATTTCCCCCTTTTATCAATGACTAGCTTCGCCCGGTACCCCGGTAGTTCGTTTATCTAGTTTGTACGGAACCCTCGATGGGTGAGTCTGACTCGTACTTGTCTGGTTTTATTTTTATTTAATTTACATAAGTCATGAACGTACCTTAAAATCGTCATTATGAGCATATAAACAAATTACTACATAAATAAAAAATTGTACGGAACCCTCAATGGGTGAGTCTAACTCGCACTTGTTCGGTTTTATTTATATTTAATTTGCATAGGTCATATACATACCTTAAAATCGTCATTATGAATAAATAAACAAATTACTTAAAATAAAATAAAAAAATATAAAAAACTATGAACATTTTAACGCTCGCTTCGCTCGCGTATTATTACTGCCTGGGTTTTTATTTATCTAGCTAGGCCATCCAGTATTTCGTAGTCCGAAAATTCCTAGAAAGGCTTGAATTATATCATATAATTTATCATCAAGGCATTGTTATTAACAACTTGGTGTACATTTGAAGCATGTAAGTGCTAGGGGCTCGCTAATACGAGCATATTACTCAAAAACGAACAAAACAACCTTAAAATTTTCGCGCTCTCTGCGCTCGCGCAGTACAACGGTATGTTGTGTGAAGTGGTATGTGGCAAGATAAAATGAGATTATGTTTAAACAAAAATTGCTTGGTTCTGGATCGAGGAAAATCCTTGTGTAAGCTATAGCTACCCACACCCACATGCAAAACACCATATAGCAAGAAATCGCTGGCATTTAGAGGGCACCTTTCAGTTTTTCTCCTACGGTGCCAGGCATGCTTGGATAAATTAAGGCCTTTCATGTAGTATGTAATTCATCCCAAATTTCCTATAGTATTCATTTCATCAAGTGTAGCATCAAACAGAAATTATATAATCCTTGCTAAAAGAAAGTAGTCACTATTTTGTAACGTTGGTATTCTATCTAATCTTGTACACCTATGCAGCGCGTTGCACTTATATGTTTACTTTGTGTACATGATTCAGATATAAAGCGACCTTGACTGCCGTTTTATCTTTGTCCAATCTTTAAATGTTGTAAGTACTGACACATATTTGTGTTACTCAACGATTTAGGAATAATTCCGGATTAAATTTTATCGAAAAATTGGAATTGGCAGTGCTTTTGCGGTGGGATCTGTTACTAAAGAATTATGTAATGTTTTCGTCTCCTTTACGAAGTTTAGGCGTTTATTAGGAAACATTGTATGTGATAATTTTCTCCAAATATGGTCATAGATTCACCTAGTATTCTAATAGAAATAAACGGTATAATTATCCGTAATAACAAGAGCGAACATACCGAATTATGTAACAGCAAATGCGCACGATGAAATAATTATGATAACAGAGTCCGTAATAAACTTTTTGTATTACGTATGCTACATTACATTAATTAATGTCGAATGTAAATTCATTTAAGACTTTTTAAGTGTTTTTCTTTGATGATTTGTCTGTTTTAGAACAAAAATATAACATGAATTCATGAAGGTAAAGCGTTGTATAATTACAATGTAATTTGTGCTGTAACGTTGAATAATATCATGCCTCGGGGCTCGTTCAGTGGTAGTATGTCTACCTTCTGAGCTGTAAGTCGTAGTCTGTGAGTTGTGTGAAAATGTTCTCCAATACACACACACACACACACACAGAGACAGTCCAAACCGTCGCTTAACATCAGGCGAGTCGGTGGTCAATCGTAGATCTATCTTCCGTAAAAAAAAAAAAAAAAATTTATATGTACAAGTGCAATCTAGTATAAACTGACCTTAGTTTACAACATGGCTTAGGTCATGGTCAGATAGATATCAAATAAGAAAAATGCTTCTGTAAAATCTATTTGCACTTGTACTTATATGTTTACTTTACTCTTACTGTGGACATTCTATAAACAAATTTACTTAGGCATAAATTGACACAAATGTTCCACCAGACATGCTTTTGTTGATATGTCTGTTTAGTATCCAGCAATTATATAATCAGCGACAGACTGTTCCTTTAGTCATGCAATTTGCATAGGTTTGTGACCAGACTGATTTATAACTTTAGCTGTAGACCTTGATAAAGCGTCTATTATATCACCTATGTCGATTTATTAGCGTCTAGTCTAGTTCAGAGGATGCATCTAGTGGTGTTTTGTATCATCAAAATTCACACACATGCGCATTGCCACACGGCAGATAAAAAAACCGGCGGAATGCGATATGCAACGTTAAAAATACTCGATTATCGCGTCGACAGCGACCACAACCGTACCAATAAATGAGGAGGAACAAAATCAGATGCGAATTATTTTATTAGCTCTTTCTGTGCGATAACTATTGCGGGTCGACTTAGGACCGTGTTAGATGAAGTCTCTCCTGCCCGAGCAGTATGCGCGTGTCGAGCAAATGTTTTCGGCGAATACGAATAATTGAGTGTGGTTAGACTTAGGTGGGAGTGAGGGGGGGCTCAGGCTGGAGATTTGGCTGTTGGCCTTGACAATGAACCGGCGGCGCGCACACCAGTGCGATTTTATTTGTATTTGAAGCTCACGCACACAGAATCATGAGTTATTCCACGAACTGCCTGCTCCCTCCCACACTATTCGATTATAGGGCTGTCTTGGTAAACACTTACCTTGAGGGCCTCTCAAGTTATTCTATAATCTAAATCTTAATTAAAACTGCTATTTGTATACAAATACGATTGATTAGAAATTTTACGAAGAACTCTCGGATTTGTTATCATATTATTGTATTTCCCTCAATTCGTGCCGCTGTCGTAATACTGTTTAACTTTCCCTTATACCAACAGCTCTGTTTCTTGTCTATATATTTTTTAATATACATTCATATAAAGATACCATGACCTAGTCAATTCGTCGTCGTCATTATAATCATTACTTTACAGTCCACTATTGCAAGCTCTCAATTCACGTAAAATAATATAGTCTACTTATCATTTCCAGTTATAATTGGTTTACATCAAGGTATCACTGTTTATTCCAGTTTCTTTTCGTGATCTCTGCTTACAGCAACCTTATCATCATCGTCATCTCAGCCAGAAGAAGTCCACTGCTGAACATTTTATTTATACATTATAGATCTACGATTGCCCACCAACTCGCCTGATGTTAAGCGACGGTGTGGCCGACATAGGCCTCCCCTATGGATTTCCGAAAAGACCGATTGGAAGCGACTTGCATCCAGCGTCTTCCCGCCACTTGTATGAGGTCATCTGTCCATCTCGTGGCTGGTCTTCCTACGCTGCGCTTGTCGGTGCGTGGTCTCCAGTCTAGAATATTTCGGCCCCATCGGCCATCAGTTCTACGTGCCTCAACAGTTATCAATACAGCAACCTCAACGGTGATTAATTCTATGTCCGGCGTACTGCTACTTTAGCCCTCAATTAAGTCTTTGGAACCTGTAATGGCTGAATAATTACATATTTATAAGCATATGTTACAGGTGGCGTTAACTACGCTTGGTTGGTTTAAGCAAAACGATTTTTGATTTCCAGAGATCAGAGATTTCCATGCTCCATGTGATCAACTCTGTGACCAATTTGGTAGATGCACCCAAATACTGATTGGGTTGTTTCGGGTTCAAGCCCCTTCAGTCGTGAAAAAATTTGCAACTGTCTACGCAGTTTTAGGTAGTTATTTTTGGTAGCAACCCTACGCCCAAAAAAGCTAACAAATTGCGGCCTCCCGGCGCGCCGACGCCGTGCCTGCCCTAAGACAACCTACACATAGACAGCCTAGGGCTGGCCGGGATGTTTATCGATACAGAAATGCTTAGCGTGCTCCAAGTCTGGATGTTGTTTTATGTGTATAGCATTCTTATGTTTCTGTAATTGTAATGTAGATAGGGATATATATTGTTTAGATTTTTTTTCATTATTGCCTCGTGTATTTTAGATATATATATACCTCATTGTTTGCATTGTTATAAGTTGCACGTATGTCTGTGTGTGGCATCGTAGCTCCAAACAGATGTGATGATTTATTTTTATTTTTTCGTTTGTTTGAGAGATGATTTGATTGACAGTGTATATTTGGCTAGCTACACTATGAGTATGATTTATAAAAACTCTTTCAGGCAATTTTTGTGTTACGACTTTTTTGGGTTTCAAAATTATGTACGTCTTTGTCATTCTACGATTTACGGATATACTAATAATATATCCTTTATAATTCAACTCTAACGTTTTAGACTTGAATATTAACAGGTCTAGCATATTATAATACTTATTATATGTTTTTTTTATCATGAAGGGTTGTTTTTGTCAGTTTATTTTTAATGATCTTAAAAAAACTTTTGGTCTACTGTTTTTATAATTGTTATAAAATTATACTTTACAAGAATACAGAAATTGTAAAAGTTTTCTCTATCATAATGTCCGTCTATTTAAAAAAAGTTTAAAGTTACATTTCAAGGTTCTTCGCTTACAATCAGTGTCTACCTACATGCTTCCAGATAATATAATGTATGCCTAGGTATAGACAGAAACTTTGGAAACGAGCTAAGTTAATTCTGTTAGTTTTTGTATGTCTGCCATATATCGGTCTACTTATGACATCACCACGTTCTAGGCTGTCTGAGAGCTCCCCTTTGTTCCGAGGAACGGAAGGTGGATTGTTTTTTCTTTCGTTTTAATTGAATTGAACGGGTTTGAATTCATTTTTGGTCATTGGATTAGGACAATTGTTGGCTTGAAGCGCATGAGTTTGTTTGTATGAAGTTTTGCAATATAGGCCGGTATAATATTTAAAATTAGTTCGTGAGGGATTATTTTTTTCATATTTCTTTAATATAATTTCGTACAATCAGATCAACGTTTTTCGGCTATACAGAAATAATTGTTATTTTAAATTAACGCAGTGTTGTTCTGGGTGTGCGATATGTCGATTTTTTTACCCGACTGCGTAAGAACGAGGCTTATGTATTTTTTTTAACATAGGTATGTTCGCCATCGTCTATCTAGCTCGTGCTGCATTTTTGAAGATATAAAATGACAGAATGAACTTACAAAAAAAAAACGTCGTTTGTAAAACTAGAAAACAAAATCACAAATATTCGACAAAACTTTCAATTTGATCCAAGTTAATTTTAAATTTTCATACATATAAATCATTTTTGCGTTAATTAATAATTTCCAAAAATGATTTTTGTGTATGATGTGTTTCATGTGTCCTTCTGGCACAGGCATTATCAAATTTCCCACCGATTCACGCCCTTACTCTTTTCTTACATTTACCTTCTCCTTTTCTAAATATTTGGGCACACTATGTAGGCCCGTAAACTATCTCTTTTTACTAGGCTGTACAAGAAGGATGGTTATGTTTTTCAGGTGTGTGGGTACATATTTTATTATAGATATTTGGATTGTATAAACCGGTTTTAACAAATTATGCTAATTAACTATTTACATGTAAAAAAATAAACAAACGTGATCGTTTAAAAATTAAAAATACTAAAAATAAAGTTGAACACTCTTGCTTCTGATTTGTTTAGTCAAAACAGCTTGTTAAATATATGTAGGTCGTAGGTTGTGGGTAGGTAGCTAATATAGGTATTAGGTAGGTACGTTAATAGTCTAGTAAAAATAAGATTTGTGACAACATAAAAGACAACTAAGTATATTGTTATTTAAATGAATATACTGGTGTTTTGAAATACATTTGACACAATTTCATAATTATATTATAAAAGCTAATTTTGTTACCTTTACACGCTCAAACGGCTGAACCGATCGTTATGAAAATTAGTGTAGAGATAGCTTTGGACCACGAGACCGACATAAGCTACTTATCATCATCATAATCATCGCCGTTTATCATGATTACGCGAGTGAACCCCCGGAACGCAGCTAGTCCATAAATCGGGGATTATTTTTGATTTATGATTTTTCCTATCATAATTTCAAAGAATCCAGTTGCAAATACTGTGATGTGCTCCATACAAACGGATTTATTTTTACTAAACTATAAGCACTAGGTGACCACGCGCCAAGACCAGCCATAAGGTGGACAGAAGATCTCATACAAATGGCAGGAAGATGCTGGATGCAAGCCTCTTTCAACAGTTTTTTTAAATCAATGGGAGAACCACTGATTAAAAAAAAAATGCCTAAGCCCAGCAGTGGGCTTCTTGTGACAGATGATGAGACACAAAGTGAGTTAAGCAACCTGTTACTAGTTCAGTCAAGTGGTACTACTATTGATCTACATTGAAATATCTTAATCCACCAGTCACTATTTTTTTTATACAACGACCTGGGTCTGGGTCTGGAGATATCATACAAGTGGCGGGAAGACGCTGGATGCAGGCCGCTTCCAACCGGTCTTTTTGGAAATCCATGGGGGAGGCCTATGTCCAGCAGTGGACTTCTTGTGGCTGAGATGATGATGATGATGATGAAGACCTAGGTCTGTGGTTGACCAGTATCATATGCACCTGTGCTACCCGTATTAGTAATCTGTTAGATCCAGATTTAACTTTCTATCATCTTCAAATTTCTGGAATCTTCATCTTCCTCTCTATCATTTACATTTAGAATGACAGAAATAAGAGAACTGCCCCCGTATTCTGAACACTTTCGGTTTCGGAATCGATTCGATTTTTATATCTCCGTCTCTGTCATTTCCATAGAGAATGACAGAGACGGAGATATATACAAATCGAATCGATTCCGAAACCGAATGGGTTCAGAATACGGGGGCTGGAAGCTTTAGAGTCGGTTTACCGCACTATGGGGATATAAAAACTGCTTGGTCTCGAGCATTGACGTATATGTATTAGCATATCTGTCTCTATTGTATAGAATTCATTTCGGTGAGTCAAGAGCTTCACGACCATATTCCACCCTTATTCCATCTTATTCCACTACAGAACTAGCAGAAAGTCGGCACATTATCAACCATTTCTCATTGAAATACTTACCAAAAATCCGTACTTAACGATTTCTATCGACATTGTTGATGTGTAGGCCTACAGTTACTGCACAGGAATGGAATGCTTTACGGCCTTCTCTGTTTCCTCAAAACTATATTCTTGGAATTTTCAATAGAATGAATAGATATCGTTTTAAAAGGGAGGGTTTTTTTAACGTTTTTAGTCGTAATCCGAAAATTACACATCGTAATAATAATAAAAAACCAGTTTTAGCTTGTACTAATGAAGTTCTTTTTTAAGATACCCCACATGATACCTACAGTTATCTCATTTTAAAATTTGGATCCTCATTCCTTGCATAAAGACCTTATTTTTTGTGATTAAATTAAAAATGTAGTTTTAGTTTTTTTCCTTCATGTGTACTACAAGACAATGCTTCTTACCAAATTTCATAATTCTAGGTCACCGGGAAGTACACTATGGCTATTGATTACTTTGTGAGTGTCGAAATATACGATTTTTTGCGATATATACGGGTGTAATTTTTTTTACAATAACCGAGAAGTTTGTTTTTTTCACAGCTGCAAGGGACTACAGATCTGCGTATATAATATATATATAATAAATAAATATGGTTTCAATTTCAAATTGATACCTCCATGCGTTTCCGATATAGAAGATCTTGGTGGACGGACAACAAAGTGATCCTATAAGGGTTCCTTTTTTCCCTTTGAGTTACGGAACTCTAAAAAGATAAAGCGGTACTAGGTACTTACATGCTGAATCAAATGTTTGACACGAGTCAAAGTAACCCACGTCGATAGTACTGCAATTGACTAATCCTATTATTTAACTATTGTACCTACTAAGTATTAAATAACCAGTTGTAGAATATCAATTTAAAACTCAGGTAAACTATTGACACAAAAGTTTTCATTAGTTCAAATGGTTAAATTAATCTGGTGTCTGAATATTGGAAGTTAGGCTAATTTTGCATTAGTTGACATCTGTAAGATATGGTTTTTGGTAAATCAAAGTGTAACCTAACCTTTAAGCCTCACCTGTGACCATGGAAGCTTCAAATGTTCGAAGTTCGACCTTAGTTTTACAATAATGGGGCCATTCATTTATTACGTAAGAGTATTTTTGCCAGTTTTTTACCCCCTCCCCCCCATATCTAAGAAAAAATAAGAGTAGGCTGACCCTCTCCCCCCCTGTGTAATATTTATTACGTAAGAATCTAAAGAAAAAAAATATTAAGTACACGTTTGGTTTATTGTAATTTTTATTTATATTTGTAACAATTTTTAGGAATGTTTATTTGTATTTTTATACACATCCGAGCGCACATCGGCACAAGCGCTGTTGCCCGCGCTTTTTCAAAGTATAATTTTAACTTTTATTTTAATTTTTGTGATCTTACGTAAGAACTATCAAGACTCCGGGGTGGGAACCCCCCTGTAAGAAAAAATAAGACATGTTCGACCCCCCCCCCCCCCTAAATCGTCTTACGTAATAAATGAATAAAGTAGAATATACTCGATACCTAAATCCGTAAAAAGTTGTATAATTTCAATGAGTATCTAACAATCGCGAAAACGAAAGAAATAATTATAATTAAACGAAAGAAATAATTAAAACAATATACTCGTATCCTTTATAATTCAAAACGAACGTTTTAGACTTGAATATTAACAGGTCTAGCATATTATATACTTAATATATGTTTTTAGGGTTCCGTACCTCGAAAGAAAAAAACGGAACCCTTATAGGATCACTTTGTTGTCCGCCTGTCTGTCCGTCTGTCCGGGTGTCAAGACCTTTATCTGGGGAACGCGTAAAGGTATCGTGTTGAAATTAAAACCATATACGCAGATCCATAGTCTCTTGCTGCAGAAAGAATAATAAAATTTCTCAGTTTTCATAAAAAAAAGTTACAGCCGAATATGTCGTAAAAACGCACATTTCGGCACTCACAAGGGAATCAAAACTTATTGGGTACTTCCCGTTGACCTAGAACTATGAAATTTGGCAAGAAGCATTGTGTTAGAGTACACATATAGGAAAAAATCCGAAAACTGGTCATTTTTTATTTAAGCACAAAAATAGTATCTTTACGTACCTAAGGAATGAGGGTCCAAATTTTAAAGTTCTTTAACCGTATCATGGTGAGTATCATATGAAAGAGCTTAATTAGCATAAGTGAAAACAGGTTTAAAATATTTTTACGATGTATATTTTTCGGTATAAGAAGAAAAATAAAAAATAAATATGATTTCCCCCTTTTATCTATTAGTTTGTACGGAACCCTCGGTGGGCGAGTCTGACTCGCACTTGTCCGGTTGTATTTCTGTTATTGATCAGTTTATTACTTTGCTGACTTTACCGGCTCATACATATCTAAGTACTTAGGTACCTTTACTTAGGTAGCTAAGTATTCTAAGCTGTTTGTTTAGAATTAGCTTGTTTGCTAACAAAAATACCTATGACCATATTATTTATAAGCTTAATTTGGCCGCAAACAGCATTTATTGCATCGCGTAATTATAAACGACTTCCTTTAAATACTTAAATATAAAAAGGAAAATAGGTATGTAAGTTTAATTTTCAGCCAATCGAACCTTGAACCTTATTTACTCCAATTATACAAAATAATCTCTTATATACTCAGTTCCGCGTTAATAAAAACCGAAACAAATTATTATTTAATTTTAATTAGCTCTGATCTCTGATAAACAAAACATGTCTCGGCCGGCTAACCTAAATATGCATGCCGCATACGCTCGTGCAAAGGGCTTCGAAACGATGATTCGTTGCATCCGACCAATGGCAAACGTCAGTGTTGGCATCGCTTCAGGAAAATTAAACCGTTTTGCCTTTATTCGTCGAGTTATACATAAAGGGACCAATCTGAAAGGCGATGGGCACGTGGACAGTCGTGGGGCGGCGCGTGCGTTCACCGTGCTTGCTGGTGGGGGATACAGCCGCCGTTGCGTGCACGCACTCACTGCGTACTGACAGTGCGTGCGAGTCGCTCACAGCATGTAGTTTCCTTCGAAATTTAAATACGTTACGTGCACAGAGTGCGACGGCCCTGACCCTTCGTGTGTTAGTGCATCATTGTGATTTGTTTGTTTAAAATGTGCTCCGTTAAGGATACGTGGTTGTTTTCGAACATCGCTACGACTTTGGATATGATCGAATCCTCGACACACATATCGCGACACGGTAGTGTTTTCGTAAGTATTCGCGGCTTTTCCTGCGTAAAATCGGTTGTAAAATGTTTTCAATTTCAACCGACTTCATAAAAAAGGAGAGGTTTCAATTCGGCTGTATTTATTTTTAAACCTCCATTTATTAACCGATTCAAACAAATCTTATTTATTTGAAAGGATATACTTTCAGATTGGTCACACATACCTCCATAATTATCAAATTATCGTCATCAAAATTGGATCAGTAGTATTTTTTTTTTAAACAAAAAAACTGAAAAGATGTGTCATCTAAGTTAACGAAACTGCGTATTTCGAAATTGCTGGTTTCAGTGTTTTAAACTATAGGTAAATTATACATGGAATGAGTTTTATTGTAAATTATTTTTAATGTAACTGTAAATAAATGTTAATGATTACAAATGTGGTAATTAAAAAATATCCATAATGTAAATATTCTATACTTACAATGTAGAGAATCTAGACGGCCCGTGGTTCGTACACGCGATGTGATATAGGTATAGATAATGGATGTTTACATAGAAAATCGTAAACAACTTGATAAAAACAGATTAGAGTATGGTTGGTCTTGATCTTGTGCTATATAAATACTCACAATCACCATCATAACACATAGTAGATTGTAATTAGGCTTTTAAAATTATATCAAAGAGTTCTGTTACGATCATGATTAATCATCGTCTTAAATTCTCTGTCTTGTTTTCGCAAGTGTCATTACGTGTTGGCGAGAAGTTAACAAAATATGTTAAGCATTGTTTAAAGTTAAGTAACGTTTTTCGGTAAGGCCAACTAAGTTTAACCCTGCGTGAGTGGGAGGCTATCTTGGTAGGAACATGTCCTGAGAATAGAGGATAGCCAATAATAGCAATATATGCAATAGGGCC
This sequence comes from Lycia hirtaria, assembly GCA_947563715.1. Taxonomy (NCBI): domain Eukaryota; kingdom Metazoa; phylum Arthropoda; class Insecta; order Lepidoptera; family Geometridae; genus Lycia; species Lycia hirtaria. The sequence continues at coordinate 4,945,026 of OX387385.1, read as the reverse complement.
TTAAACATGATGGTAGAGGGAGAGGGAGACCTAAAAAAGTTTAGATGAACTGTGTGAAATATGATATGAGTGTGAAAGGTGTAAATGTAGAGATGAAGTCTGAGAGTGAAGTGGCGAAGGATGCGCTGTGCCGACCCGTTCTCGTGGGATAAGGGCACGATAACGATGATAACTCAATATGATGTACCTACAGGGAAATATGTGGTTTGGGGGCCATTCATTTATTATGTAAGACTATTTTTGACAGTTTTTGACCCCCTCCCCCTATATAAGAAAAAAATAAGAATAGGCCGACTCCCTCCCCCCTGTGTAATATTTATTACGTAAGAATCTAAAGGAAATAATTTATACACGTTTGGTTTATTGTAATGTTTATTTTTCAAAGTATTTTTTTTTAGGAATATTCATTTGTACTTTTATACACATCCGAGCGCACTTCGGCACTGGCGCGGTTGCCCGCGCTTTTTCAAAGTATAATTTTGACTTTTATTTTAATTTTTGTGATCTCACGTAAGATCTATCAAGACTTCCCCACCCCCTTGTAACAAAAATAAGACATGTTCGACCCCCCTCCCCCCTAAATCGTCTTACGTAATAAATTAATGGCCCCTTGGTGGTCAGAACAAAATGTTAAAAGATACAAGCTTGACTGTTTTGAAAATGTAGCTTAGTATCCATCTGCTTAATTTAGTGTAAAACGATTCCACGCTAAGATAGGCACAAAAGCCAACTACAAAACGACTAAATTAGGTACAGACAACATGACTGTTACAACGGTAAATGTTTGTGTAAGGTTGGTTACGTGAATTTGATTTTGAACCTAGAGGCTGTGTTCTTAGAAATCTGTTTCCATATCTTTTATCTGTTGTAAAAGATCTAAATGCGGCGCTGAATTAAGACAGGGTGGAAAACATTACTTACGTTAACTTGGGTCGGTATTATTGTAACTAGATAGTCTCCTATAATCTCTTATAACTCTTACACCAGTACGTAAGATATTGAATGCCTAACATTATCTTTATCGTATATCTTCGGCGATTACGGAATGATTAATGAGAAGCCAGACAACCTCTTAAAATAACCTTGTTTGGTGTTTCTCACAGTGATCATAGGCAAAATTCTTCATTTTAACACGCTTTTACTAGCTTCACCTTTAAGCATGTTTGTTTGTTTGTTTGTAACCGACTCCTTTGGACTTGATTTTGGCCTACTTCAAACGGTCAGATTTCATTCAAACTTTGAAGACTTATCGAGGACCGATGAAAATACAATAATTTGAAGCGTGTTTTTTAGTTTTTAACCGAATTCCAAAAAGGAGGAGGTTATCAATTTGACTGTATTTTTTTATGTTTGTTACAACTTTCGACAATGGTGAAGCGATTTTGATGATTCTTTTTTATTTGAAAGCTGGTGCTTCCCGTGTAGTCCTATTTCAATTTGATCCAGTTCTGACAAAGGCATCCATAAGAAGTCGGTTGCTTCAGTTTTTTAAACTAAGTCTAATTATTTAAACTGTAATTATTAGGATCTTAGCGCGCCTGTACTGAGCACACGGACAATGATTCCGCCCGGGATGCGTTATTACAAAGCCTATACTGTTTGAGTCACGAGTCAGACTAGATTTTGTTTATGCATATTACTCGACAATACCTAATCTATCTCAGTAAAAAAAAAAACTCAAATGGATGAGCTTTTTGCTTTAATATTTTTAAAGTAAATGCACGGACAAAACCTGGTACTGTATTATACATGCTCACTCAAATAGATAAGCTTTTGTTAAGATATTTTCAAACATTACGTACTAACAAAACCTAGTCGTGTAGAGGCTCACCGCCATATTTGTTTATCGCGAACGCGATAATTAAGATTTTAGCAGAAAAAAAAATCTGTAAATAATTTAGTGGCCCAAAAAGTAGGTTAGGTTATGTTAGAACATTAAAAACACATCGCGCGAGCCGAGCGAGCGTAGCGAGCGTGCCGCGGCAGCGGCCGGCGAAGCGCTAATTAATATGTTTTTGTACTTAACCTCAAAAACGATTTGAAAAATGGTGATATAAATAACAAATTCATTAATTTATTTCTCAGAAAAAAAATTGTAGTGTTTTTCACTTTGCCTTGGGTTTTCGCACCCCCTTTGGGGGGGAGTAATATCGGAGGATTGGTAAATATCGGTATCAAATTGAATAGCGTTTGTTGCTGAAATGTTACATTGAATTTGTCTTACAAAGTCTATGCGATTTCGGTCAAATTCTGTACTAGAATAGATTAGGGTTTTGTAAAGTTTTTGTCAAACAAAAGCTCGTCTATTAGAGTCTGACTTTTGACTCAAATAGTATAGACTTCGTAAATACGCGCCCGGGATGTCTCGCAATTACGTACATGATGCAACGAGTGGCCGACTGATTGTTTGTAGTATTTTTATATTTTTCGCTATATAAGTAGGCTAAGCACTAACCGTGGGCTTTAAGCCCCTATAAATTGTTACTAACATATTGGACCACGATGTCTCTAAACAAGATAATTTGAATTTGTAAATTTATGAGATAACCAAGGCTTAAGTGGTATTCAAATCGAAAGTAGGTACCTACTGATGAACCGTCTTACTTATAAACAATGAATAAGGACATAGTTAAACATTGTTTTGTTCCGTTTTCGCACGCGACAGTTCCCGTCTGACAAAAAGTGACAAGTTCATATTCAGTGAAAAGATTTTAACACGCGTTTATAAGTAAGACGGAAATCTGATGTGTTCTAGATTGGAAATCACGATTCGGATGACGACAGTGTAGGATACTGACATTCTGTGTATTATGAATAGACAATAGACAATGTTTTTATTGTGACAAAAACTTAAATATTTACATGACTTAAACCTAAAAACTGAAAACTAAGTTTTTGCCACAAGCCGGCTCCAGCTCAGCATGTTGCCGATTGTTGCCAACCGCAATAGACGATGCGAAGCGAATAGACGATGTGGGTTCGATCGTTTGGCAAGAACTGTTTATAGGTAGTAGTATAAACCTTCTTCATGGAATTACCCAGTTGAAGAAGGTATGGGAAATTGCGATAGATATTATCATTGTGACAAACCGCCCAAATAAAAGCGATATATCATAAAAGTTAAAGCTAGTTAAAAAGTTCCAAACTATATTATTATTACCTACTATATATAATACCTTTAAATGAGTAATTTTTGTATATATGTATATATACAATCTGAATCTCGGAAACGGCTCCAACGATTTCAATGAAATTTGGTTTGTGGGTAGATTAGGGGACGATAAATCGATCTTGCTAGGTTTAATTTTTAGTGAACCCGGATTTGCTCGTATTTTCATTCATAAAAAAATCGAGTGGAGCTCTGTCGCCCAGGTACTACTTTTTTATGAGATTTTGATTTCTATAACAAAACAAACAAATTGAACGTGGTTAAAGAAATATTGCTGAATGTACACAGAGAAACGAGATAATCTAAGTACATAAACCTTCCTGCACAAGGTTTTATTAATTCAATAAAATGTACTTACGGTGACTAAAAAAAAGAGCGGAATCTCGACTATACTATGCGTCAGGAATATCCATGGCAATCTCTCGGTTCGATGTTGAGACATAATCTACCACTATCCATTAGAGATCGAGTTTCAATAGCAATTCTTTTTTATTAAAATATTCGGCTAAGTACCTACCTATGACCAAAGAAAATTAAATTAATTAACTATGTAATTACACTATTAATATTTTGGGGAAAATCAAGAATCTTCGAGTTAAGTACATACAATGTTTGAGTTGGAGTTGAAGTTACCCGCGGACTATTTTTGTTAGTTTTTGACCCCCCCCCCCCCCCCCCCCCCCCTATATAAGAAAAAATAAGAATAATCCGACCCCCCCCGTGTAATATTTATTACGTAAGAATCTAAGGAAAAAAATAATACACGTTTGGTTTATTGTAATGTTTATTTATACTTTTATACACATCATCCGAGCGCACTACGGCATTCGCGCGATTCCCGCGCTTTTTCAAAGTATAATTTTAACTTGCGCATTTTTGTGATCTTACGTAAGAACTATCAAGACTCCCTCCCACCCCCTTGTAAGAAAAAATAAGACATGGTCGACCCCCTCCCCCCTAAAACGTCTTACGTAATAAATGAATGGCCCGTAATGGGCGAAGCAGGCTGATTTGAATGATAATATTTCTTTGTTTATTCAACAATGATGATAGTCTTATTTTATCGTTGTAAACGTCTAGCACTGATGACTATCAAATATGTCTCACGTACCCAACACTGAAGATATGAATAAATAATGTTTTTTCTTTGCCGGACATTTGAAAGTCAGCGCGTGCCATTGATCTGAATTAACACTTGTTGCACTTATTATCTGTTTTGATCGAGTATCGTGAGAAAGATGTGAGTACAAAGTACCTAATAATTTGAATAAAGTGCCAAAATAGAATTTTACTATTGTAACTGCCGTTTCACGCGCGAAATTTTGTTTGTAGGTATGCTTTGTTTACCTCTTCTTATTCTATTATTGTCCTATTTTCTACTAAGTAATACATATTAACGTTACATAATCGATAAAATAAGTAATTTAGAAAATTCATAGTCGGTTATTTATCTGCCATCGTTTTACTAAACTCGGGTGTTTCTTCGAAACATATATTTTCATAAGGATGAATTTTGTTTAGTTTAGTCGCATTCGCGGTATATGATTTGTTGTGTAAATATTTTGTATCACTATTAAATATCTGATCTATGGTAAGTTAGAGCAGATTTTGAGAGATAGATCCTAGCTTCTAAGGTATGGCCCTTTGTGGCAAAAATAACAAATTTCTATACATTTTCAAAGCCACCAACGGCTATCGAACATACCTTTAGTTACCGGACAGAATTATCGGTTGCTGCGCCTGCTAGCAGGTACTCGTATCTAGTGCATTATTATGTGATGACGCGTGGTTGGCCCGGCGTCCTACATTGGACACGAAGTTGCTATTTACGAAATCTCACAAGTTTCAGTGTCTATCTATTTAACCAATATATTTTGGTTTGTCAATCATTAACAAGTTGTGTGGAAACAAATAAAATTTTAAATATGCTGGCTATCATTCATTCTTCATAATTTACGCACGTAATTATATTATTAATAATTATTAATTAATAGCACTTGTGGTGCTTGCGACAGCATGTCAAGATGTTTCATTATTTTTTATATATATCTGAATCTGACGAGTGTAGTCTTTTTGATCTTATATTTTTTGGATATTCACAATTTTCACAATCCATCCATGCATTCGCTCTTCCATTGCCTCTACGCTTCCATTCATCGACAGTAAATTTCATCATTGCTATGTGGTTCAAATTCAAATTACTTATTTACTGCGTCATTGGTTCTCTTTTTGTTCTATGATATTTGTAATTCTACTATGTTATGTAGTACTATTAATGTATTCTGTGATTCTACATAGCAGTTTTTTGATTCGTGTTCTGCGTGTAATTGGCGTGAAGGCACGAATAGATTATGATTGGCTCGACAAAAGTATGATACCTACATGATAACATTATATCACACACGTGAGTAAGAAAATAATATATGTTATGGTGACGTCACGATATTATACACAGCAGCATCTCGCGATTTTACCTTCTTTTGTGTGTCAAATTGGTGTCTCATTTAAGTAGTCCAGTGTACGGAAGGCCCAAGTACCCTTAAAGTTTTATGTCTCCAAAAGATTTAGTGTAATTTGTCTATTAGTCACTAGGGAAAAGGTCTTCTATACTTCTTTAATTATATTTTTACGCTAATTCGATACCCTACTAGAACGTTTCTGGTCTTACGTCAATTTTGTCATAAAGTTCATGAAACGCATTGCGTCATTTTTATGTAAGAGTGAGACATCTTTCTTGAATAAATAAAATGTGTCCTTTGGTCGTTTGCTCGAGAATAAGTTCTGATTTAATTTGAAAGTAATTTAGAGCAAGAGCCCAGATCTTTTGTAAACGTTAACGTGATTAAATATCCAGTAAGAGCGGATGAGTGAGTTTTCCGCGGCCCGGGAGGCGCGGGCAGGCGGCTCAGCGCCGCTGCCGTGGCGTAGGTCGGGCAAAATGTCGATGGCCGAGCAATGTCACCCTGAGCGGAGATATTCGGCCCCCCTCTCTACCCTCGCCTCACACCCACCGCACTCCTCCAAAATCAAGCGCCGCACGTAATTTCCGAACGGCAATTTAGCGGCGTCTTTGCTTTTGACTGTTTTTTCGATCCTCAACCGCGTACTGGAACGTCGCGTCCCGACTCTGATAAAAGCTCAAATTCGACGTGCTTCGACTTATGAAACAAAAGTACAATTTTCCTCTTCAGAACTTTTATTTGGAAAAGTGTCATATTACGAAATCATCTCGTGTGTCATCTCTGTTCAAGATGTATCAACTTGTTGTAATGGTAATGTGGGGTCCAATTTGGTTAATGTTGGGGTAGGTCGGTGTATGTAAGTTTGCTGGTTATATAAGTGAGGCACGCGGCGTAGGCAGGTGCTTACGAATCCTGCGATCGTCCGCGTGATATTGGGCGATGTCGGTCGTCGACCCCGCCGTTATCTGCGTTATTTAGCCCGGCTCAATGTCGACGCAATGTCGAACCGCGCTCGAGTTCAGAGACCGAGTCGCGTCTACGTTCCTCGCTCATGTTGTTCGACCGAATTTTTGTAGACTTAACTATACATTACATTGTATGTTTATGAAAATTTATGTGCGCTTGACAGAACAGTAGGCGTATTGGAATTAATTATTTTGTGTTCTTTCTGCCTATACTGTCTATACTGCAATGCAGTTTTATATAGTTACGTTTTTTTTATAAGTTCCTCATTTGAGATATATGGGTGATTCTAACATTAATTCACAAAATGAGTTTTAATGAAACATTTCTTGATTACTTACAGGAAAATACCGCAGTCTATTATTCACGTTTCGATAAATCGTGACTTTACACAACGTGTTTTTTTCTCTGAAATGTCTCATTTCCCTCAATTATATATTTTGCAAAGGAGAAGACCGTCTTTGGTTCTTAAAAGGAGTAAGATGTTGTAATAATTGAGCGAGGTTATGCTCATTCATACTTTTCGAGCATGAAATGTAGGTGAAACTTACCTACTACCCTGCATGCCATTCATGTACGGATTCATCTCTTTGGTAGAAAGGTATACTATTTTTAGCAATAAGGGTGCCAATTGTTTTATAATATTTTTAAACTTTTTAATTCTTTACACGTGGTCTTTTTAACCGACTTCAATAAAGGAGGTTATCAATTCAGGTTGAATTATGTATGTATGTAACATTGTCAGAACTGCACAGTTATCGTATAGGTATGCTAGTTTATACCAGCTTCTAAACATGTGTACCAAATTTCATAAGTGTATGTATTTTTATATGTTTGTCCACGTATTTTTAAGGAACTAGAAGTCGTATTCCAAAAATTCTGTTACCTCAAAAAATAGTTAGTGTACGTACCTACTTAGGTAGACTCCCAGTTTTAATTTTTTACGTGTTATTTCTTCCTTTGCAGTTAATTAGATTGTTTTGAAGTCGGTTTGATTTTTAAATTATTTTATGTTAAAAAAAAAAACAATTATATTCATAAATACTGAAAAAAACATGAAAGTCCGTTCGTTTTTATTTCAGTATAAATAATAAGATATGTTTCTAATTTTCTAAGTCTTACTTTAACTCTTTGACTCGCATACGTAATACTCGATTTAGTGGAACTTCGCGGAGAAATGAGACATGAGTTGTTTTAAGACCGTGCTATGTAGTTGTCGTAACATATAAAGCAGCTGTACAGCAAGTCTCACTCGGGCTGTGGGTCGCGACAACCTCGGTCCCGCGGAAACCGTGTGACGGTCAAGGCCGACGTCTAGACATACCGCCCTGCCCCCCGCCTAACCTCGTTCCACACCCCTGCAACCCCGCTTACCACGCGACTCGCGACCATACCTCTATCGTACCTAAATTAACCACCACAGCCGATAGATAGAAGCTTCAAAATTTTAAAACAATAACGTAACTGACCCACCTTAACAACAATTTCATTACTACCCTAACTACGCGTTATCTATGAAGTGATGGCGATAATTCAAAGATAAATTGAAATAATATTTAAGCGTTTTGTGTTTTAATTCAAGACAATCTGAATTCATTTGAAAATATTAAAATGCATTTTGTCGTTTTGGTTGACTTTGAAGAAAGGTATTGACAGGTGCAGTTAATTATAATGTGCATGTTTAAATTTGAATTTAAAATATACTAATTAATGTTTTGTAAGGCATTTTAACTTTTTATAATGTTCATAGCTAATTGATTTAAAAAAAAAACTACTTTATTGCTTAGGTACCTATTTGTTATTGTTTTACTATTTCGCCTGTATCTTCGTTACATATCTAGATGATCTTTTAATTATTTCAGACGAGAACAATGAGTAGTTAAATTAATAATGAGTATATTAAATACTTAGTCTTATGTAAAAAATAATTAAAAAACAAAAATATTTATATTTAAAATATCTGAAAAACCGACTTCATGATACGCAATTTGATCATAACTAAACTATTGATCCGATATTAATGTAATTTCTATGGGACCAATCAATCAAATCGGTTTATAAATGACGGAGTTTTTCCGGTAGCAAACATTTTAAAAAAATACAACAGAATTGTTGCCTTCCTGTTTTTGTCGTCTGTATAAAAAAACACGCTACGAATTGATCCTCTCCTCCTCCTTTTTTGAAGTCAGTTAAAAATACAGAAGCCCAAATGCAAAGCTAAAGCTTAATTTAGATAAGAAATGTTCTATTCTTGACAATATTATCTCTCACGGAAAAATTGAGAGGTGACGCAACCAGCTCGCGGATGAATTTGTGCACTTTGCGTTCGCGACCTTGGACGGTGTCTAATTTTGAACTGGTTAGAAAAACAAGAAGTTTGCTTGATTTAATGACTAACTAAAATAAGTAATCATTACCTAAAAATGTAAGAAATTCGATTGCAAAATGCAGCATAGGATTATAACACTACGAAGAAATACACGAATTGAAATTGATCAACCGATTACACTACATGAAGTAATAATATAGATACATATGTTTTTGTATGTGTATACACACTAAAAGCATATTAATCATCTTTTGAACAATTGAGTGCTAAGTACCTACAAAGCCAGCAATTTTATACACTTGCCCGCTTCAATATGTTTCACAGCCGAAATTAGATTCCCTTCTGTAAACCTACCCAAAAATATTACATAGCTCGTCTATTCCACGCTACTGACCCAATGACTTACATTTGAACCCGGTGTCTGAACTCTCGAGGTGAAGGGTGTGGGAAGACAACAAAAACGCCTACTCGTTCAATAGGTCGAACCTAATGTATAGGTATATAATATAACTTGTACATTTTGGGCATTCTCAAATCAATACTGGTATCATATGTAATTGTATTTTACTTGTGTTTGAATATTTAAACAAGTATTATTGTTTTATTCCAATACTATTTATTGTACCGAATTTTATTGGCTGAAATGATTATTTTTAAGCGCTATTTTTACGATGTTTTGTGCAGTATTAGTTATGTTATTTCTTTAAAATAGCGGTATCGTCAGATAAAAATCTATTAAGTCGTTTAGGCTAGATACATACATACATAAAATCATGCCGGTTTTCCCTTACGGGGTAGGCAGACCAACAAATACCATGAGGACGTTTTGTCGCCACATGTACAAAATGTACAAAATATACAAAATGTACAATATATTGGTTTACATTGACAGGGGGTTAGCCCATGACCTATATAAACGCCAATGTAATATGTATATAAACAGATAAATATATGTAACATACACGTATGTGTACTACCCCAAAAATATTAGTCCCCGGGCCGACTGGTTAGACATTTTCGATGCGCATCTACACAAATTATAAATACTTTCGACATGGTATGAGTCAAATAGAGAGAGCATCTGTGCAAACGTTTATATCACTTGTACATGAACGTTGCACAGACTGTTCCTCGGTGTTACATGACCGTTTCAGTAATAAAATGAAGATACCTACGTGAAATAGGTGCGCCTTATCACGTTTTTAAAATGTTCAGATATGATACAGCGTGGAAAAGTACTGTTACTGACTAGTAAGTGACAAGCGTTGAGAAGCGCATTGAGGTAGGTCTGGGTTCTCCATATTGAATACTCAATTCCGTTGGTTGGTAGTAGAGCACTATTGCTGGCTATTTTAGATCGTATTGTTACGTCATTACAATGACAGATAAGATTATAATGTTTACATGTATATTGTTATCTTTTCCTTTGTGTTTTATATGTTAATGTTGGTCGTGCAGTTTTATTTTAAACTTTTAATGAGATGAAATATTAACTCTTCTAAAAAGTGTGGGTCTGTTAGAAAAGTGTATAGATTTTTTGTTAAATTAAAGCTAAGTATAAATATCTAATTGGATTTCCAAATTCAAACGTCTCTAGAATGAATAAAGTAGCGAACATAAAAGATTGGATTTTATTCATCAGACTTGTTATTTAATTCAATTTTATTACTGGAAATTCTAGAAATAATTGTGATGGTCCAGTTTTGGTTATACATTGGAAACGTACAAAACAGATCTGGCTGACGAAATATCCGCAAGGATCACGTTTCTTATTTTTGTTATACTATTGATTAATTGACATAGGTCATATGTATTCGTCAAAATATCGATAACAGTAAATGATGAACTATCAGGTAGGTATTTTGTAGGCATATTGGTCAAAAACGAAACCAGACAGTAATGGAGTGAGCGTCCCAAATCGAAAAATGATTTCGGAGCTCCCTTTGTGTGGGTGGTTGCCCAATAGGGTTGCCGCCCGGTCTATATTTCCCTAGCCGTCCGTAGTTTTCGCCCTGCAATTTTCGAATATCACTCTGAGAATAGTCAATACTTTTAATCCTACTTCAATAATAGTTTCCCGCAATTTCGAGGTCTATTTTGTTGAAAGATGTTTGTTTGTTTGATCGTTTATATTTTATATGTGTTAGTTTAATAAGATTGATTAGTTTATATGTAGTTTTTGTCACAATAATCATTTTATCTATTATCTTTGTGTACGGCTACGGTTAATCGCATGGGATTATTGCACGTGTTTGCACCGGCCTCTTTTTATTCGACAAAAAGATCTAAAAATAGGCTACTACATAATATCCAATATTTTTGGAACATATTGGTCCTCGTATGTCGATTATGAACGTAAATTTCAGCGTCATTCCCTTTTCAAGCAGAAAAAAATGTGTCTGCTTTATCACACGAAAGAAGTGAAAACTTCATTAAGGCGACGATAATACTACATGCTATTTTTAATCTCCTTTTTTTTTAAGTCGATTAAAAATAGCAGCACAGAAATGACGCGTTGACTATATCTCACGTTCCCTTAGTCAACTTGAGCCGACTTTACCCGAACGAGCGTTACATAACCGAGTGTGACGGTTCAATCTAATTCAATGCCCACAAAATAAAGCGCTCAGTGCGCCTAAAGAAGTTTTCACTTCAAAAAGTGACATTGACAACCCTATTTCCCAATTTTGCGTAAGCGTTCCGGCCGGGCCTGCCTCAAGGCAAGCGCTGGAGCTAAGCCTGCCTCAACGGTGTAGGCACACTGGCGTTCGCTCTCGGCTATTCCAAATGACGTTTATCTACGAAGCGAAGGTGAGACCGCGGGCAAGCGGTCGGTGAACCCCACCGCGTGTTATGATACCTATATACCTATTTTGCGCATACGTAAATAGTGTCGCGCCGCGGCGCAGGAATCATGTATTTACCTATTGGATGTTTTTATTTTTATTGTATTTTTTTTTTTTTTTTGGTTGATGGTTGATTGGGACGACTAATAGTTGTCTAATTTATTCGTGTTATGAAATTATGTAACGGTGTCATCTATTTTGACTATGACTGCAGTATTTTCAGATTATTTTTTGTAAACGAATCTTATTTTATTTTCTTATTTAAATAAATATGATTTTATCTTATTTTTGGCATAGTTATTGTGGCAAAAATTTGAGCATTTAATTAATGATATTTAATTATTACTTAATTTTAACTAAAATATTAAACACTTCACACTCTCGGGTCATTATTAGGATTCCCTGTGTCGGGGATGTCACTGAATACATGCGACCGTAAGGACTAATAACACCCAGACTAATAGATAATTAAATTCAATACTTAAATATATTATTATATGCTCGGCCGGGAGTCGAACCTGGACCTTCTGTTCCTAAAGTGGATGAGTCACCATTGAGAGGTTCCTTGACTTAACTTTTTTATTTTCAAGCTATGAACAATTGAACACAGGTTATATTTCGTAATGTCACAATGGTCGGAACGAAGCAAGCTTTTAAGTTAAGCTACTGGAATGCTATTTTAGCTCTTTTTTCTTGACATCTGATTTTAGTTACTAACTTTAAATCATCACTTCAAAAAAAAAATGCTGACCTTGCCTAACCTGGGTTTTCACCAGGTCTTGCCCGATGGGGTATTTAACAAGAAACGGATACAGTTACTCAGTCAGAAAGTTAACGAATCACGCTGTTTCAATAGCAGAAAAGAAATAGCATGTCATGCTGCTTCTTTTGCCAACGCACTTGACCTACACCAAGTCATTACAGACAGACGACAGTCTGAAGAGAATGGGTTGGTGTAGGTCATAGCGCCGCTAACAATCGCTTTAGACGTAAATAAATTAACACTACTGAGTAATAGTGACTTAATTTGGTTTTCGTTTTTGGGGTTCCGTGCTTCAAAAGGATAGATGAATCTTTGTAGGTTTTGTTGGTCTGTCTACCTGACTGTCTAGATCTTGTTACTCACGCTTTTCGCGTAATTATCTCTAAAGACTACAGGGACCTTTATAGGATTTCGTGTGGCCGCCTGACTAACTCGTGGCACGTGGATAGAGAGGTATAAAGTTGAAATTAGTGTCAAATACTTTGATCTGCTGTACCTTATAGCTGTGTCACTTGCAAATAAATCAAAACTTATGTATATAAGGTACTTCCCGTTGATTTAAAATTATACAATTTGGCAGGAAGTATGGTTTTACTCTACAAGACGTGAAGAAAATAATATGAAAGTTTAACATATTACGTTGAACTCCAACAATCGGCAATTTAATATAGGTGATTTAAAATAACCACCTTTATTAAATAGCCAATTTTAACAACACACAGAAAACATATATATTTTCGCGTATTTTTTTGGGAATTGTGATGGATTGGTTCCGTTGTATCTGGATAGTTTCCACGTAAAATTTTGTACGGATCCTTCAGTGCGCTAGTCAGATTCCCGTTTGTCCACATCTGTTTTATTTGGCTACAATGCTATTGTAATATATATATATCCGTATACTTTGTATTGGCGTCATGTTTCGTGCAGTATCTTAGTTTTTGTAAACAATTTTTATCATTGTTTTACAATACACGGATTACGTTATGTTACTGTTGTTATTTTTACCAGAGGGCTCAACAAGGGGTAATGTTTTTCAAATAACTTCAAAAAAGTAGGGATTCCCACTTCGGTTGCATTTTTTTTTTGTTACCTTTTACCTCCTTCATTTCTAAACCGATTTAGAAAATTGTTTTTATTTGTAAGATTTTTTTTTTTATATTATCTTCAAAAATGTGGGTATACGCGAGCGAGACGGAAGATGATCGGACTACGGACTCTTAAAATCAACAGCGGGCCAAACCAATGAACTAATTATTGAAATATACAACCTTCACGAAGTGTAAGTTATTTAAAAATAAACTCTTCAGCCACCTAGGGGCCATTCATTTATTACGTAAGACTATTTTTGCTAGTTTTTGACATGGACATGGTCCGACGATAAGACATGGTCGACCCCCCTCCCCGCCTAAATCGTCTCACGTAATAAATGAATGGCCCCCTATCATGGATCTATTTCAAGAAAATTAATAGATATACATAATACTAAATAATAAGTACCAAAATATCTCGAATTCGTATTGTGTCTACCTACGCAAGATTGATTCATACTCGTAGATGTTATGTCGTACCTAAATCATTGCATAGTCGGCCATTTAATGAATTGATCGCATTTCATGAAATAATAAGCAGATGATTTTTTCATGAAATGGCTCGACTAATGTCGATTGACGAATGTAATCGGCTAAATTCATCGATTATTTCTAGATATTTTCATTAAATAACCGATCAATGATCATATGTTTAACATGTTTTTTAGGGTTCCGTAGCCAAAGAGTAAAAGCGGGACCCTATTACTAAGACTTCGTTGTCTGTCTGTCTGTCCGTCCGTCCGTCCATCCGTCTGTTACCAGGCTGTATCTCATGAACCGTGATAGTTAGACAGTTGAAATTTTCACAGATGATGTATTTCTGGTGCCGCTATAACAATAAATACTAAAAAAACGAATAAAATAAATATATAAGGGGGCTCCCAAACAAACGTGATTTTTTTGCTCGTTTTTGCTCGATATTGATAACGGCAACAGGCAGACGCTTGAAATATTCACAGAATATTGTGTTATATTATTCACTTTAAAAATAAATAATTAAATTAAAATAAAATTAATATTTACGGGGGTCTCCCATACAAAAAACGTGTTTTTTTTTTTTTTTTTTTTTTTTTTTTTTTTTTTTTTTTTTTTTTTTTTTTGCGTTTTTATAGATAATGGTACGGAACCCTTCGTGCGCGAGTCCGACTCGCACTTGGCTGTTTTTTTTTTCGTTTTTGTTTTTGCGAGCTTTGTATAACCATTCAAAAGATTAGGAAAAATCTATCGATAAGTCATAGATCAAGCCGTTAAGGCTACACAAGATATAGCAAACGCTAATGAAAGTAGAAAGAGCAAAAGACGTGTTTCAAAATCGTAGCCAGGTAGACAAAACCTATGTCGTCCACATAGGTTTTGTCTACCCTAACGGGAAAAAGGCGTGATTGTATTAATACAATTATTTAAGAAAAAATATATATAAAAATAAATTTTAAGTAAAAAAAGTATTTATATTTACTTACACTCGAAAAACATTAACTTCCTTTTCTTTGCAGTCGGCTTAAGTCATAATAACACGAGGGTATACCTATTGCTATAGGCCCGGTCTAACTTACGAGTCGTCGCGGCGTTTAAATAAAACTGGATTATTACTCTTGCCTGTATAGAAGCTACAATTGTAAGGGAATAAATCCTTTTCAGGCCACCTAAGATTCAGACTTCGTTTCTGCGTAAATTTAATATTTTCGGCAAAGAACGTAGGGCGTCCCAATGACCTACCGTAACCGAACACCCAATGTCTGGAGCATTTCCATTCCATTTATTTAAGGTTTTATGTTATTAAGATCTTCTGTTTTATCTATCTTTTTAACCGACTGTCGTCTTTGGATGCATGTATGTATGTATGTTTTTATATTATCCCGTCAGCTTTGTCTCGATTTTTGTAATATCAAATATCATAAATAAAAATTATAAACGAGTTCAAATGCCTAACTAAATAGGTTATTTTCCACCATTGTGGTCCAATCTACTATTGCAAACTTAATAATTGACTAAAATAATTAAAATAATTGACTAATTGACTGGCCTTGTGGCTCAGTTGGTAGTGTGCTTACGTCTACCTGCTGAACTGAAAGGTCGTGGGTTCAATCCCCACCCAGGGCAAACATTTGTGTGATGAGCATGGATGTTTGTTCTGTGTCTGGGTGTTTCTATGTATCATATGTGTTCTATCAGCCATCTAGTTCCATAGTACAAGCTTTGCTTAGTTTGGGCTAGATGGTGTTGTGTGAAATGTCCACAAATATTTATTTATTTATTTTATTTTATTTTAATAATGACTTTTATGTATGAAAATTAATTTAGATCAAAATGTTTTTTTTTTTTTCGTAAATTTGTGATGTTGGTTTTTAGTGTTTGAAGTCATTTATTTTTATTTGTTAGTGACAGCGTGCTGCGAATAGTGGTACTACTAAAAACTAATTATAGTTTTTAGGTACCTCCAAGGATAAATTTATGGTTATTGTAATTAATTAATAAATAAATAAAAAAAAATTTTTTTTTTAAGTTTATTCAGTAAATATTTTTTTCTCAGCCATTACTGTCCCACTGCAGGGCAAAGGCCTCTCTTCCCTCTTTCCATTTTTCTCGGCTTAGAGCTTCCTTACTCCAGCCGCTACAGTGGTGGTCAATTTATATCTTCAAAAATGTTGGTGTGCGCGTCGTGCGAGTGAGACTGATCTTATTCTATGGCTCATTTTACTCGCCATGGGGTGTCTGTGAGGTTCACAAAGTAATTAAAAAAAAGTTTAGTTTACTTTGTGGTGAGGTTTGTCTATTTTTTAACAAAATGACAGGTATACAACTTAGTGATTTATTTTTCGTTTTCCCCCAATTAGTAGCTTGGTGTCCTTTGACATTTGTATATAAAATGGCACAAAATTGCGCCTTATTTTCCCTAAAATCGCATCGATTTTGGGTAATTTATCGATTGTATGTAAATTTATTTGAATTAAAACCTCGTTCTATTTATGAAACAGATGGACCGATTAGTGATGCATACCTACCTACATGCATACATACATGTGATGCATGTTACGTGTATTGTATGTGTAATTGTGTGTGCATAGATGTTTTGTTGCGCTTGCACTCACTATCATTAACATACATAACACCGACAATGTCACGAGGACGTTGACCCGATTATCTCATCCTTGAATTTTTTTTACTTATCGTAGATATATGTGTTTCGCAGCGTTGCGCTCCGTTCTCTGCGAAGTGCAAATAGTCATGCACGTAGGGCTGCCATATTAATAATTATAGTTTAAACAAGTACTTACTTAAAAAAAAACTTTTTAAGTTTATTGAAAAGAAAGATAATGATGTAGGTAATGTATTTACTGTATTTTACTAGAAAATCCCTTTCATTTGATACCCATATAGTGGGGTTGTGTTAAAATATGAATATGCCTATTGTGGCGGCGGCCATCTTGGATTTACAATAATACAGAATATACTAAATTGTATTGTCATCAGGACTAAAGGTGTATACCGAATTTCAGATCGATCCGTCAACTGCAAGGGGGTAAAATTTCAATTACTAAATTTGACCCAAACAAACAAATAAACAAACAGGTCAAGCTAAAAAAACGTTTAAAAATTGAATACAGTCGATTTCAAAATACGCAATTTCGTTGACATTATTTGTTCCAGTTATTTTGTTTTTATAACCAAAGTACTAAACCGATTTTGGATAAAATTTATATGGGACCACCTCTGAAGTATAGCCTATTAAATAAAAAAGAATCATTAAAATCAATTTCTAACTGACGAAGTAAGCGTTACAAACAAAAAAAAACATACAGTTGAATTGAGAACCTCATCCTTTTTGGAAGTCGGTTTGAAATAGGAAATTACGGTGTGCTGCCGATACGTAGTAGTATTGAGCTTTTAGATAGTCTTTAGATGTTAATAAATCGGTAAGTCCCTTCATCTTTTACTAGTTGATTATATTGAATAGGTATACATAGTAGATACTTTAGAATTGATTGAAATAATTTATTTGATTTATAGTTTATCAGTCACAGTCTTCCTTCATTTGCATGAAAATTCCAGGTGTCTAAAATTCCGGACATGGTTGGAAATTGCACATATGGCAACCCTGTTCGAATTAGTTTTTACTCCGTAAATAAAAATTCTCACCTACGTCGGTTGCATCGTTTCGACTTGGCATCGTTTCACATTTTCGGATAGAGGAGTATTTAAAAACTGAACTTGTTCGACCGGTATTCATGGAAATGAGATTTCATTTGATTTTTCCGTTTTTTTTTATAATGGCATGGAGTCAACATGATTGTTTGACTACTACTGAGTAGGTGTTTCTTCTTTATATAATAAAATAAGTATGTTTATCATCATCTCACCCATAAGAAGTCCACTGGACATAGGCCTCCCCCATGGATTTCTAAAAGGACCGGTTGGAAGTGGCTTGCAGCCAGCGTCTTCCTGCTACTTAGATGAGGTCATCTGTCCATCTCGTGGCCGGTCTCAGTTTAAGCATTTTATGGAAAAGACAACAACAACAATAAAATAACTTATTTTTCAACACACTTGCTCGTAAAGTGGCCCTTATTCAAACGTTTTTATGGCCGAAAAGTATCCTATAAAACACGCGTGCTTTTGACTTTTCTATTACGCACTAGTGTCTTTACTTTACAGTTTTTTATTTTATTTGAACAGAGTTTTTACTTAAATTAAATATTTCAGTTATAAACGGGTGTTTTTTTCCTCGCAAGTGTGTTGAAAAACGTCGTATGAAACGCGTGTGCATTATGGTCATTACACTCTCGGCTCTATTACGCCCTCGCCTTCGGCTCGGGCTGCAATTCCGCCTCGACTGTAATGACCAACTTAGCACACTTGTATCGTAATGTACTAATATAATGGATGTATATACGACATAACTAACTTCGTTTATGAAAATCGATCAAGCGGTTTAGGCTTTTTTTATTCGAAAATAGGCTTGCTATTGTTAGCAAGTTCGCTGGTGTTAAGCGATAGTAACGGTCTACGATGGAGCACGCTTGCCTAGAAGAAACCTATTCACTCGCGATATGAAGACGCCTATGCAGATTATATCTATTCGGAAAGGCCCATTCAGGAAGTGCATTCCACATTTTGGCGGTACGCACAATGAAAGTGGAGCCAAAGCGTTTCGTACGTGTTTTCGGACGAACACTCACCGAAATGTATGCGATAAAAAACCGATAAACTAGCAACTTTGCGACGATGCTCCAGAGTCCAGACTTAGGAGTTTAGTCCGAACAAGGGAATCGTCACAGAAGAGCCTCCTAGCAGCACGCCTTATACATTCGAAAGTTCATTTGGTTAATTATAACTATGTACAAGTTTAGATGAGTGTGTAAGTGAATAGGTATCTTCTGGGCAATCGTGCTCCACCTTAGACTTAGTCCTTGCTCTAGTGACTAGCTTTGACTGGCCTTGTGACTCAGTTGGTAGTGTGTATACGCTGAACTGTAAGGTCGTGGGTTCAATCCCCACCCAGGGCAAACATTTGTGTGATGAGCATGGATGTTTGTTCTGTGTCTGGGTGTTTCTATGTATCATATGTATATATAAAAAAAAAAGGATATATGTATTCTATCAGCCATCTAGTTCCATAGTACAAGCTTTGCTTAGTTTGGGCTAGATGGTGTTGTATGAAATGTCCACAAATATTTATTTATTTATTTATTTATAGTGAGACAAAATCAAACGCAAGCCCATTCAATGTAAAAAAATAAATGATTTGGTCTTAGAATTATACGGGTCTATCTCGCTAAGTTCTATGACGTCAATATTGCTTTCACGATAACTTATTCAGTTAAGCGGGAGTTCATAACTTTGTTATAAATCATTGTTGCATTTAAAAACGTGGCAGTACACGTGTTTATTATTTTAAGATTTCAAATAATTTTAACCAAAGGGCGCTTGGCATTAGGTACTCATATTTTTTACCGACTTCAAAAAAGGAGAAGGTACTATATTCGACTGTTTGTGTTTTTGTTAATTGTGGACCGATCGATTTTGAAATTTCTTATTGCGTTGGAGCATTGGATTCAGTATTGGTTTGAGATGGTCCCATAATATTTTTATCAAATTTGGTTAAGTAATTTCGTAACATCTCGGGGTGTGTGAAAACCATTTTTTAATTTAGGAATCCGTTTGCGAAATATTATGCTTTGAAGTGATTTTTTTTTAGAGTCAAGTGTCCTCTCTCTCTACCAGCTAAACGGTTGACTAAGGAAAACTATAACACAGC
Source organism: Lycia hirtaria (assembly GCA_947563715.1). Lineage (NCBI taxonomy): Eukaryota > Metazoa > Arthropoda > Insecta > Lepidoptera > Geometridae > Lycia > Lycia hirtaria. The sequence goes on along the minus strand of OX387385.1, from coordinate 4,925,150 downwards.
TAAGTAGGCTTTACAAGTAGAGTAATAGTCGATAAAATAAAAAAAAATTACTTAGAGAAGAAAAAAAAAAATTTCGTGCAGTCTTTTTTTTTTCGACGATAGATATGCGCTTGACCGTCAACTCACCTGGTGTTAAGCGACAGTTACGGTCTACGATGGATCGCGCTTGCCTAGAAGAAACCTATTCACTCGCGATTTGAAGACACTTAACAACTAACTAAGCTAACTAACTAGATTTCAACTAACATAAGTTTAATCGTATATTCGTCATCCCCATTTTAAGTTCACATAAAGTATGATGTGCAACTACGGAACCTTACGTATGGCAAGACACGCACTTGGCCGCTTATTTAATCCACCTTTCGAAATCAGAGAAACCATATAAAAACTTTTCACTTTTTCATAACTTCTTTCGATTGCGTTCCTCAATAAATCTTAGTGGAAGCCAGTCATCTGTTTCTGAGAATTCGAATTACAGACATCGGGGGCGCCGCTGTCCTTATTTCATTATTTTGTTCATTCGAGACCACAGAATACTATAGTAGTATATATGTCGAGACGTTAGTTCCCATGTTTTGCCACGATCGTTCTCTTTTTAAACAGTCTCTACGGCTGGTTATCGGTCGTGATGAAACCCAACTAAGTTATTTGCTTGTATATTTCCGTATTTTAGTTTTTACCTCTCCTCATCCAAGTTTAATGTTATATTATTTTTGACCTTTTTATTTTTCTATTTGTTTTCAGGCGCACATGACAAATATCTTCAATTCCCAGGTGCAGATGATGTCAGCGGTGTCTGGGGAGCCCCTGCTGCGTCGTGTGAAGCAGGAGACAGACCCCTCGCCCCAGTACTCGCCGCCCGAGCCGCCGGCCTCGCACGTGCAGCCGTTGCATCCCAGGCAGATGCCTATGATGCAACCGCCTGAGGTAAAAATGGTAAACATCTTGCATTTATGTTATCCTAGTACTTAAATTGTCTTGTACTCGTTTCTTACCACCTCAGCTATTTATGTTATCCTAGTACATAAATTGTCTTGTACTCGTTTCTTGCCACCTCAGCTCACGGGCCCCCACAGGCGGATATTATATTCCTGTGATATACTGAGGCTACGAGTATCTGTGTTAAAAGGAAAACAAAATACGCGACAACAGAAAAGCAGTTTTTGAAGTCTAATTTACGATTTCGTTAGGCTTGATATGCTGTTGAGTGTACGTTTTCTGTGAGAAAGTATGCGTAAAATCGCTGTAAAAGATTATAAATGCGCATTCTTTAGAATAAATCTAGTAAAACCACTTGCTTATTATGAAAAAGTTCGTTGGAGTTTACGAAAAAACGCATTATTTTCTTTTTACGAGAGATGTATTATTATTATCACTTTATTTATTTTATTTCTTAATTTTTATAGTTTTTTTAATAAAGTTTTTTTTTGCAATACATATATAAAACACAAATAGCATAAAAAACTTAAAAACTAGGGTGCCGCCGGCAGCGGGGCATTATTATTATTATTACAAAAAATATGTATAGTGTATGACACTCTGAAAGTGAATACGAATCTAACGACACCTCGCACATCAAAATCAGTCAAGCCGTTTAGGCCATATCATATATCAGATCATATAGAAACATATAAACATACGTTCATACAAATATACATACACTCGAAAAACATAACCCTCCTTCTTACGCAGCCGGGTAAAAATAGAACACATCTTTTGCGTTTATGTTTTCCTAGTACCAGTGTTATTAGCTTTCCAAGCCACTGCATCTGGCACCTCAGGATTGTTTATTATGAAAACGCCCGAGCTAAAATGGTAAAAACTTTTGTATTTTTTTTATAGATATCAGATAGATCTACCCAACTAACTCGCCTGATATTAAGGTGGTACGTCACGCATGCGGCGGGAAATTCAATTTTCAGTTTTTTTGTCCTTGTAGCGAAGTCAGGTATTTTTTGTAATTGATCATAATGTTTGCGACAATCTAAAGTTATTCTTTATATTATCATGCCATTCTGTTTACTTATAATACATCATGTAACATATATTAACCTAGTAACCCATTTTTAGAAAATCAAGCAACTTCTCGGGATATGTAAGCAACGAGGTGCATTATTGATAGTTAATTTGACATGAAAATATAAAGAATAATCTTAAATTGTCGCAAACATTGTAAATACTTAATTAATTATTAACCGAGCTGGGCCACAAGGTCACAAAAACTGTTTGAAATTTGAATTTCCCGCCTCATGTGTACCGTTGGCCCTTAAGCGACGAGGCTGGAGCTCGTCGATCTACAAAATATCTATTCACTCTAGCCTTGAAAATTCCTAGAAGTGTTTATCTTATCCTAGTACCTACCTAAAGTATTATTTGTTTCCCAAGCCACCGCGCAGGCGCGCGGCATCCCCCGCCTGATTTGAACAAAACATCCTATTTGTTTATGTTACCCTGATACTAGTCGAAGGAGTTCATGCGCCAGATGGAGAGACGATAATTCGGGTCCATAAAGGCTCAAAGAACAGTATTCAAATAAAGCTATATTCATTATTAAGTTTGAATTGATTTTTACCCAGCTTAAAAAGGAGGGTTATGTTTTTCGAGTGTAGGTATGTTTGTATACATATATGTAAGTTTGTACATATGTATATGTATGTTTCTATATGATATCCTACACCCTAACGTCTTGATCGATTTTGGATTTTGATGTGCGAGGTGTCGTTATATTCATCTTCACTCCCTGAGTGTCAGCTGTATGTTTTTGTAATAATAATACATCTCTAGCAAAAAAAAACGCATTTTTTCGTAACCTCCAACGAACTTTTTCGTAATAAATAAACTTTTACTACTTTCACTTTGGTGATTTTACTAGAATTATTATTCTAAAGAATTTGCATTTTTAATCTTTTGAAGCGGCTTTACGCATACTTTCTCAGAAAAAAACGTACACTCGACAGCGTATCAAGCGTAACGAAATTGTATAAAAACTGTTTTTTTGAAGTCGGGTATATTGGTTTTCTTTTAACCATACTTGTAAACGTGTTTTTTCTGAAAACCTTTAGATCTCTCTTTTCTTGTAGATAATTTACGTGTCGTGACGTGAACTGCTTAGGTATAATTTCCAAAGATAAAGATTTATGCATTATAATTATAGCAGTAGCAGCCAAAATAATAGACCGTTAAGAGATAAGGTTAAGCAAGTGTCGTCTTCTAATTTTTAGGGTTCCGTATTTTTTTTTAATTTGCTTGCTGCATCGCTGTGAAACTTGCCTACTTCCTTAGATTTGCACGTGTTGAACGTTGCACAAGCTTGCACTGAACCTTGATATTATCTGTACCTAATCTTAGCTAGACAACAAAGAATAATAAACTTATTATTATCATACTTATGTGTAAAAAAAAACAGATTTTTATTAGTAGATAGACATACGAGTATTTTACAGAATTATGTGACGCTAGGTACAGTTGCAGATAACTAAGTCTATCGACCTGTATTTCAACATCTTCTGCTATGACACACTTCTGGATATAGGTATTTTCTTGTGTGAAACATCTATTGCAATGCCTTGGTAGTTAAACCAACTCGTATGCCGTGACGGAAAATGGCATGGTGCTCTTTCGTGTCGTCACGCCGACACTACGTTACTGCTCTCAACTTCTTTGTGTGTGTGTACGCGTATACTATAACACTTATTACTTTCAATGATTGGAGGAAAAATTAATATATTGAACTCTGTGCTTTTATCTGTGAGTTGTAAGTTATGCCTAGTAATGCCTATTTTCAACTTTTTACCCGACTGCGTAAGAAGGAGGGTTATGATTTTCGAGTGTATGTATGTGGGTATGTATGTTTCTACAGGATCGTCTACAGCCTGAACGGCTTGACCGATTTTGATGTGCGAGATGTCGTTAGATCGTTTTTCGTAATGATAACACATCTCTTGTAAAAATAAAAAATGTATTTTTCGTAGCCACCAACGATCTTTTTCGTAATAAACAAGTGATTTACTAGAATTATTCTAAATAATGCGCATTTTTAGTCTTTTACAGCGATTTTACGCATACTTTCTCACAAAACGTACAGTCAACAGCGTATCAAGCGTAACGGAATCGTAAGTTAGACTGCAAAAACTGCTGTTCTGCTGTTGGGTATTTAATTTTTCTTTTAATAATAGATACTTATTTTTATACCAATTATATCTACGTTTAACCACCAACTCGCCTGATGGTAGGCGACCATGTCGCCTAGGATGAAACACGTAGATCCAGAAGATATCTATTCACTCTAGCCTTGAAAATTCCAAGGTTATAGTTCTCAGGAAACAGTAAACTATATAATTTAAATATGAGACTCGAGACTAACTCGAGTTGCAGTTTTATCACTTTCTAGTTGCATCATGTATCTGGGCCTTTATAATATCACGTTTCTCTATTTCAGACTCGGGTGTGACTAATTTCCTTTTTTTTATCAGCCCTGTTTATACAAACTGTCCCACTGCTGGGCCATATTCTCATTTTGAGAAGGGTTAGGCCATAGTCTACGCTGGCTAAGTGCGGGTTGACAGACTTCACACATATTCAAGATCATTGAGAACTCTCAGACATGTAGGTTTCCTCACGATGTTTTCCTTCACCGTTTGAAGTTGCCGGCAATCAACAATACGCACATAACTTCGAAAAGACAGAGGTGCGTGCCGTGGGATTCGAACCCAGGACCTGCGGATCGCAAGTCAGACGGTCTCCCGACTAGGCTGCCGGGAACTTCCTGAAGAGTCTGTAATTCGACCATCATCGTCCGTCTCGCTTGCGCATACCAACGTTTTTTAAGATATAAAATGACTGAATGAACTTATAAAAAAATCGTCATTTAGTGCACTAGAAAGCAATATCACGAATTTCTGAAAAAAAAAAACAATTTGATCCAAGCAAATTTTCATACAAAAGTCATTTTTAGAAATTATTAACGTAAAAATGATATCTATTTATGAAAATTAATTTGGATCAAATGGAAATTTTTCGCGAAAATTCATTAAACGTTAAAAAAGTGCATTAAACGATGACACAACAACACAGTTCATCCAGTCATTTTATATCTTCAAAAATGTTGGTATGTTCGAGCGAGACGGACGATGGTTGAACTACAGACTCCTAAAGATTCGCTCAACGCGCGCAGCTATCTCTCTTGCGCATCACAACAAAACATATAAAATCATTAAAAATCATTGTTTTTAAACATATAAAATCATTAAAAATCATTTTTAAATAAAAACTACGGGTCACTCACGTCTGTTTTGAGCCGAAATATCCGACTATAGTTTCAACCGCATTCGGCGGTCTTTTTCAAAGGAGCAGCACACACGTCACTCTCGGTCGGTGACGCGCCTTGCACTGCGACGTGCCGCTCGTGCCGCACGTGATGTCATCGACGTGAGTGACCCGTAGTTTTTATTTAAAAATGTGTGAAAACCACGTTAATTTCCATAGTAAAATTAAAAATCATTGTTTTTAAACATATAAAATCATTGAGTAGGGATTTTAGAAAAGTGAGAAATTGTTTATTTTGATAGGAGAAATATTAAAAAAAAAAAAAAAAACTTTTATATCTTTGAAATTGGATGAGGAGTAGGAATAATTTTTTTTCACTACTCCATCGCCAGTATAGGTTAAATCTGAATATATATTTTTTATATTTCGCACGTGTTTATCCCTTAAGTGTTGAAAGGGAGAATTGTTTAGTCTCTAATCTTGTTGATTGCGCTCCACCTATTTAAGAGATAAGTAAATTATAAATGCATTCGACTCGAGATAAGCGTCTGCATTGGGCGCTTGTAGCTATGCAAAAAACACCCAAGATAAAACTTCAAGGATTTAGGTAGACTGAAAGCAGCCTCGGATCTAGGGGGGGGGGGGAGGGGGGGGGGGGGGGGGGGCAAACCGGGGCATTTTCAGGGGCGCAAAAATCATAACTAATATGATTAAAAATAAAATAACTTGCTCCACAAAGCGCCTAGAATACGAAAGCTTGGTAGACTCACCGTTAACTTTTAAGAAAAAGGCGCCACATAGATAATTATATTAAGTTTTTTTAAGTAAGTTATTTTAAGCGCTGGAGAGAGGGGCGCCACCGTCAAGTTTCTGCCCCGGTTCGAAAAAATCGTAGATCCGGGGCTGACTGATAGATCTCTGCTTTGTTTTATAACCATAAGGTTCGGTAAGGATAGTGACGATGATTTATAGTCCGTAGCTGATAGAATACATATATACTTTTTAATATTTATTTATTTATATTTATTTCATATTTATTATTATCATTTATTTTATTTGTTACACACAGAGTAGATAAATGAATTATGCAATGCCCCACAAAACCGTTTGACTCTGGGAACTAGTGTCCATACCATTAATAGTCTAGTAAAAATAAGATTTGTGACAACATAAAAGACAACTAAGTATATTGCTATTTAAATGAATACTGGTGTTTTGAAATACATTTGACACAATTTCATAATGATATTATAAAATCTAATTTTGTTACCTTTACACGCCCAAACGGCTGAACCGATCGTTATGAAAATTAGTAAGAGATAGCTTTGGACCTGGAGACGGACATAAGCTACTTGTCATCATCATAATCATCAACGTTTTTCATAACTACGCGAGTGAAACCGCGGAATGCAGCTAGTCTATAAATCGGGGATTATTGTTGATCTAAATGATTCTTAGTTATTTTCCTATCATAATTTCCTATCAAATACTGTGATCTGCTCCATAAAAACGGATTTATTTTTACTAGACTATAAATGAAAAATAAGAAATGAATTACGTGGCGGTATTGTGTGTCGGGTTGCCCTCTTCCCTAATATATTATGGTTGAGGAGGGCGATGGCTGGCACATGCGTCATACTCGTGATCGGGTGCTGCTTGCGGGTCCTTGGTTTGATCGTGCCATGCACAAAACATAGTGATAAGTACTTAAATTAAAACAAAATCTTCCCGTAGCGATAAGTAGTAAAAAATAGTTTGTAATTATGACTAAGGTCACGGACCCTGGTGTCTGTGGAGCTAAAAATTAAATTAAAAAAATAATTAATTAACATTCCACAACTCATTCATTCGCAGTTGGACCTCGAACCAAAAGAAGAAGTAAAATTCTGCATATCGCCCGGGGCTCAGTCAATAGTGGGCAACACCAGTCCGGAACAGCAGCACTGTTCCTCCACCACCGCTGCGGCAGCCAGCGGCGCCCGAGATGATGAGCCGCAGCGACGGGCCTGCCTCGTCTGCGGGGATACCGCCTCGGGGTTCCACTATGGAGTCGCTAGCTGTGAGGCTTGTAAGGCCTTCTTCAAGCGGACGATACAGGTTGGTCTACAGCTGATGCTGGTTTGTTTTCACTACATATATAGACCTGCGTTTGGTCATTATAGTTTGACCGCACCTTAGGTATATAAAAAAAGATTTTTGTAATCCGAGTCACGTGTATTGTATTACTTATACCGGGTTTTAAAACATTGAATAAATTGTCAGTGTCCTTTTTGACCACATATCAAAAATTTTCTAAATAAATATGCTTCGCTTTCGTATCGCGTCTCGCATTTGCACACTGTCTGATCTGACTAGATTGAAACGATACTAAATATTACAAAACAATAATTATATTTTGTAATATGTATATAATATGGTATATTTTTTCCAGTTATTCTGTTACAAAACCAAAGTACTGAACCGATTTTGATAAAATATATATTTATACACATACACCTTTGACGTATAACCTACCAAACAAAAAAAACTCGTCAAACAAGAAAACAGTTCATAATTGGCGTAGTAATCGCATAACAAATATTTAAAAAAATACAGTCGAATTGAGAACCTCCTTCTTTTAAGTCTGATAAAAAAGCCTAGTTTTAGGAAATTTTAGGTTATGAAACATATATCCTATAATATATATGAGGCCTTATTTGTAGATTTTAATACAAAAAACTGTTAAACCAATAGGCCTTTCTGATAACTCTCAGAACGCTCGTTACCAGGGCAACATAGAGTACACGTGCCCTGCGTCGAACGAATGCGAGATCAACAAGCGGCGGCGCAAGGCCTGCCAGGCTTGCCGCTTCCGCAAGTGTCTGCGCACGGGCATGCTGCGCGAGGGGGTGAGGCTGGACCGCGTCCGCGGGGGGAGGCAGAAGTACAAGCGCTTGACCGACGCGCCGGCGGCGATGCAACCGCGACCGCAGCTCGATGACATCAAGGTATGCACTTTATATAATGTGTATGCAATCACGCAAACTTTATTTGACCTATTTTTAAATTAAAACTACGGGTCACTCACGTCTGTTTTAAGTCGAAAAATCCGAGTATTGTGAGTTCTGACTGCTGGAACATTCCGGACACTCATGAGAATTCTAGTGAAAAGGACTCTCCCGTTGAACCGACGTAAGACGACCAACTTTCCAATCCTTTTGCAACCGATGACGTCACATGACGTCGACGTCGCACGACGCACATGATGGCACGAGCGGCACGTCTCAGATCGAGGCGCGTCACCGACCGAGAGTGACGTTTGCGCTGCTCCTTTGAAAAAGACCACCGAATACGGTTGACACTATAGTCAAATAAACTTATAAAAAAATCGTCGTTTGTAAAATTAGAAAACACATCACAAATATTCGACAAATTTTCAATTTGATCCAAGTTAATTGTCATACATAAAAATCATTTTTAACCGACTTCAAAAATTATATAAGAATGTTTGTGATGTTATTTTCTAGTTATACAAACGACGATTTTTTTTATAAGTTCGTTCAGTCAATTTATATCTTCAAAAATGTGTGGGTATGCGCGAGTGAGACAGACGATGGTCGGATTTCGGACTCTTAATTTGTGCTGAATAAGTCTCCACGCGAGGAACAAAATATGAATCATACAGCATTCATATTTTGTTCCTCGCGCAGCGACTTGCTAATTTTGACGTCTCAGAAATCCCACACCTCATTTTACCGACAGGTCCTAGAAGCCCTGTCGTCGTACGAGCCCGAGATGTTTTCGTGCGCGGCGCCGCCGGCCGGCACCTCGGACCCCGCGGCCAAGACCCTCGCCCTGCTGGCTGACCTGTACGACAGGGAGCTGGTACAGGTGATCGGATGGGCCAAGCAGATACCCGGCTTCACTGAACTACAGCTCAACGATCAGGTACGCCTGCCAAAATCGACTGTTGGATGAATTTTTAGGGCTAGTCCAGGGAGTTAGTTTCACATTCGATTAGAATATTTTGATATCAGCAGTAATTAATAAGGAAAATATAAGTTCACTTAGGGTCTCGCTTCATTTTCGCGGTCACTTGGTTTAGACAATCGACAGGCTGACAGTTGTGTGGTTGTGTGTTCAGATGCGTCTCCTGCAGAGCACTTGGGCGGAGATGTTGAGTCTGATGCTGGCTTACCGGTCGATGGGAGCGGGCGGGGGCGGGGGTGGGGGAGGAGGAGGCGCGCTGCGGTTGCGGTTCGCGACCGACCTCACGCTCGACGAGCAGCAGGCGAGGGACATCGGCGCCCACGACCTTTTCTTGCACGTATGTACACATACAGACATTTTTTTTTTTAAAGCAATTTTTAACGGAGTTATTACGTATATTTTACATAATTTTATGACCTGCACCCTTAGTACACGTTTTTATGAAGAAACACGTCGATAAAAGTTTTCGTACGCCTCTATAAAATTTTTACGTTTCTCTTCGTAATCCATAGAGGGCGCTTTAAAAAATGTATGGAGGTGTACGAAACCTTTCATCGCCGCGTTTCTTCATAAGACTTGTACTGAGGGTGCTGATGTTTCGAACACTTTGCAGCGTTCGTGGTCACAGGTGAGACTAGATGACGTTGTCTTTTTATGTTAAATCTAGGATTGATCACAAACTAGCTAGATTTTTATGTGACGGTGTGGCCGAGGATGGAGTTCATCGATCTAGAAGATATCTATTCTTGAAGATTTCAAGATTTTAGCTCTCAGGAAACAGAGATGGCGGCTAAGAATTCCATTCCTGTACATTACGCATCAAGGACGTAGACTAATATAGCTGTGTACGGGTTTTTGACATATCAGTGAGAAATGGCAATGTGTGTACATATTTTTGTTTGTGACAAAAACAATCACAACAATAAACACATAAAATAAACAAAAACAAACTACAACAGTCGTTTTTGTCACAAACCGGCTCTACAGATGACATCACATGCACTTACTCGATTGAAAAAAGGGTAAAAGAACCCATTAATGATTTAAATAAAATAAAATATTTATGTAATAGGTGAGATTAGTGCTTAGCCTAGTGAATACGGACGCTGTAAGTCGTAAAATACGCGATGAATCCGTATAAAATGTTTAATTTTAATGAATGACAATCGCGGAAACCTTAGAAAACATTAAATAAAATGAAATAATTTGATAAATACTGCATTTATTTTGCTGTTGCTGTGTACACATGCCTAGGAATACAATTTAGTTCATAGTTTCTATCGTATTTATGACGTAAATGTACCAATTGTATTTAATTGCCTAAATAAATGAAGTGTGTTATTTGACAGATCGCAGGCGTAGTGAAGCGGCTGGAGCGAGCGGCCGCCATCCGCGAGGAGTGCTACCTGCTTAAAGCGCTCGCCCTCGCTAACTCTGAGGCAAGGATCGATGAGCACGCGGCGCTGCGTCGCTTCCGGGACTCCATACTGGCTGCGCTCAACGACGCTGTGTCCGCTTTAAGGTACGTTCTCTTTGTGTTTCGAAATTAGACAAATATAGCACCTAATTCCGATTTAGCAGCCGATGCCTTCACATTACACGGGGCTTTGTTGCTTTCGTCGCTCTGCTGCAAGTTTTTCCAACAGAGCATACGTCGGACATTCCATACAACGGCGCGCTAATGAGTTACACATAAGTTGACGTGACGTCTGTATGTAACACATACGCACACATGTATGGGGTTATTATGGTCGTAGTTTGATTGCCATTCGCTCGTTACTTCAATTGAGATTCGAACGCTTGTCACTGACAAATGAATGCGCCGTGCAGGCAAATTTCTACAAACGACTGGTGAGCGCGGGGGAGGGACGACGACTCGAGATTGGCGGGAAGCGCGGAGAGTGTCAGTTTTGTGTGAAAAGTTTGTATAGAAGTACTTTCTAGAAACTGCCACCATGAAGGTAGAAAAGGTAGAATTCTGTTGCCAAGGAACACGCCCTTTAATCGATCAACATTTTCACGATGTCAATTTTACGGTATTTATTATTAATATGCCAACCGAATTACTACAATATGGGTGAAAATATTGCGTGTTGGCAACACTGACCTCTATTTGTATGGGAATTCCGTTTTTGAATTTAATTATTGAAGTGGCCTCTTCAGAATTGCTCTTATTATATGAACAAGTTATGTTATTTAGTATAAGAGTTCTAAAAGTTCTAAATAGGTTGACGAATACAAATTACGATTAGTAAAATATAATAAAAAAGAACAACACAATAATGGCTAAGCAATACCAGTGGCAGATTAGCGATCATCCGTGAAGATGCGAGGTGTGAAAAGAACTGCATATACCTTAAACACTTATGTACGACCGAAAAGGGTAGTTTTTATTATGCCGGCGGGTGATACCAACTTCATTATGGCGTCAAATCAATGTTGTCAACACGTTATATTTTCGGCCAATGTTGTCAACACGTTATCTCGTGGCATTATTAATAGTAAATAAGAATTGCCGCTATTGCAGTGAAAATGTTGATCATTTACAGGGACTTTAACGGTGTCTTCTGGAAGCTCTCACTTGAGGGTCAGATCTCATTCCTGGCTAGGTGTGATTTACCGACCACTCCGTCGTTTAACAAAAGGTAAGCTGTGGTCAACATGCCTGAATTGTTAAGTATAAAAAGTGGTTTGGTATCAGAACTATGGTAGGCTATCATGCTAAGGTTTCCTATATCAGTTCGAAGTCAATGTTGGCATTTGAATCCATGAGGAGGTTACCATGGATCAACTTGTGCTATCGGGACATGCTTCATAGATTTGTCCCCGTGACACATCTGAGTAGTTGGTTGGGTGGGTATGGGTAAATAGATTTTTCTTAATCCCAAACGCTCATATAACAATTCGTCTGATAACAGAAGTTTAGTAATACGAAAGTTTGTTTTTATATGTTAGATTCATTTGTAGCCGTTATTCCGTACAACAGATTTTAAATAGTGATATTATTTATTAAAAAAATTGCCACTTATACACTTATATAACAATACCGTGGAAGTCGAATTTGCATACTTTTCAAAAAACTGTTTCCTATCAGAATTATAATATTCCAGAAATGTGTGATATATATATCCAGGAATGATTACTAATTAATATTCCAGAAATGTGTGATATATATATCCAGGAATTATTACTAATTAATATTCCAGAAATGTGTGATATATATATATCCAGGAATGATTACTAATTAATATTCCAGAAATGTGTGATATATATATATCCAGGAATTATTACTAATTAATATTCCAGAAATGTGTGATATATATATCCAGGAATTATTACTAATTAATATTCCAGAAATGTGTGATATATATATCCAGGAATTATTACTAATTAATATTCCAGAAATGTGTGATATATATATCCAGGAATATTTACTAATTAATCAGAACTGTAGAGTATACTAGGCCAAATATATTGTAATTACAAACGCTCATATAACAATTCGTCTGATAACAGAAGTTTAGTAATACGAAAGTTTGTTTTTATATGTTAGATTCATTTGTAGCCGTTATTCCGTACAACAGATTTTAAATAGTGATATTATTTATTAAAAAAATTGCCACTTATACACTTATATAACAATACCGTGGAAGTCGAATTTGCATACTTTTCAAAAAACTGTTTCCTATCAGAATTATAATATTCCAGAAATGTGTGATATATATATCCAGGAATGATTACTAATTAATATTCCAGAAATGTGTGATATATATATCCAGGAATTATTACTAATTAATATTCCAGAAATGTGTGATATATATATATCCAGGAATGATTACTAATTAATATTCCAGAAATGTGTGATATATATATATCCAGGAATTATTACTAATTAATATTCCAGAAATGTGTGATATATATATATATATATCCAGGAATTATTACTAATTAATATTCCAGAAATGTGTGATATATATATCCAGGAATTATTACTAATTAATATTCCAGAAATGTGTGATATATATATCCAGGAATTATTACTAATTAATCAGAACTGTAGAGTATACTAGGCCAAATATATTGTAATTAGGATGCGCTTCGCGAAGACAGAAGAAAAAAGTTATATACGCCACGATAATACTTCTCTACTCTATCTACCTCAATTTTACAGACCCGCGCACGCGCGTTCTTTTACTAGTTCACCCTTCCCACTAAGTTTCAACTAAGAGCGCTTCGAAAGGGCATCTACAAACACGTCATTCTGCTAGCAAAGCATTGGGGACACTTGTATGCTGATATATAAAAAAATAAAAACTTGTCCATATTCCAGGCCATACAACGGCAACGCGGCTCTTCAACAGCTCCTCCTTGTTCTCCCCGCGCTGCGACATGCCGACGTCGCTGTCCGTCGGTTCTGGTCGGGGGTCCACCGCGACCGGCGCGCGCCCATGAACAAACTCTTCGTGGAGATGTTAGAGGCCTCACTCCGGTAGAGTGGATGCCGACGAGGTCACGATACGGGGGAGATACCTGACAGGTGGAGGAATAGACTTTGAAAGTTGCACAGTTTGATATCCCTGACATAAGGGGGAATAAAGATTTTGGCAGTCGCAGAGATCTTCACGGATCGTATCCTAGGTTTTTGAAGTTTAACCGGGCTAAAAAAAAAGTGTTAAATCTCTGTGTATGGAGAACTTATATACCTCAGGTTAGAAGAAATCTTTGTATCCTTGTGAACTTTGATGAAAGTTCCTTGGGCTGTAGAGGATTTCCGTGGAAAAAAGTACAAGATTTCTATGTGTCTATGGTACAAACACTCGGGTAATGAAAATGTTATATAAGGGTAACTTATTCTTTCTATACCTCTGCGTGATTTCAGTGATTGTTTATCGTAACATGAACTTGATCACTTGAAAGGACAAAAATCTTAACTAACTCTGGCAAGATTAGGGATTTTTATATCCTCTCATAGAACATTCATGTGGATGTTAGAGGTTTAGAATAAATACCTCTTGGTAGGAAATTCTCTAAGGATTGAAGATGTTTGTTAACAGAGGATAACGCCGGGTAACAGAGGACGCTAGGAAAAAGATATGTAATAACTGGATTTGTAATCCTCTGCGGGCAAGCTGGGTATCAAAACCTTTTAGTAATTGTGACCTCCAGGCCTCGGTGGGCTTTTCACGCTTCTTCAGTTCTGTGACGGCGCGCGGTCGCGATGCGGGAGGCGGCTATTTGTGGACGATGAATCGATGCAAATTGTAAAATCGATTCCTTGCATGGAGTCGATTTGATCGATGAGATGATCGTTCGAATCTCGCAATCGATTTTCTAAGAAATCATGATTTGATTGATTATTCGAGTAAAATCGGTTTCAGAAGCAGTGGTTTAACTTTTCGGTTTACATTTACCGATCAATACAATATAATAACTGTACCAAATATTTCCATTTGATGCTTTTGTATAAATGATATTGGCGGATTTGTGATACATCTTCACAAGAGCCATAAACAAAAAGTTTTTTTTTTAATCGATTGCGGAAAAATGGGAAGAGATGTATTTAGTGATCGTTTTTGGATTGGTCACAATTGGCCGTCTCCACTAGACGTCTCCATCACATAACATATCACCGGCGAAGGTTTAGTTTGCATTTAATACCTTGTACATAGAGTTAGAGAGTAGAACCCCACGGCTGTGATTGAAAACGGCTCGATAAAATATCCGTAGATCTATTTACTTATTCACTTTTTACGAAACGTATGGACATGGAAAGTTTCTGAAAAAAAACTGATATAATCAATGTTGTGTTTTTTGTGATAGCCGTTTTGAATTCATGAAATTATTTTAAAATATTCTCTCGCCAAATAAAACGGCTTAGGGTAAGTGGCTAACCAGATGTCACCGGAAATTTTTGCGGATACATCTGGTTTTCTGATTGGCCATTGCTTAAAATCTGTCAATCGATGCCCAATCAAACCTGCTCGCGACAGTCCAATCACGGCCCTTAAAATTTTCTAATTGTCTAATGATGATCGCTTACAGAGTCCGCGCCACCACTCAAGTCTTATAGACGAGGCGCCTCGATCGCATTTCGGCCATACATACTATTAAAATATTCTGTGTTCCGGCAAACAACGACGAGCCTGTCAAATTTAGTTCCAAAATTTTGCCGTCGGACTTCAGAGTGGTGGCACAAACTCTACTATAAGTTTATTCCGGTTTAAAAAGATCAGTCAATTCGGAAACTCTCCTTGTCTCGATGAATAGATCTACCGGCGTAGCAGTCAATTGGTCCCATCATCGTGTCCACGCGCCAACAATGTACAAATGAATGGATCTAGTACAAAAAACTTGTTACTATTTTGTATATTAAAAAAATATATTCTAGTTTTTAAAACGGTGAGGAGACGAGATTACGGACGGTCGAGGAAATGATCCCATTTGGTGAGCGTGTGCGTGGCGTTGTACCGTGTGAACACTACACACTTTTTGAAGTGAAACCTCTTTAGGCGCGTCGAGCATCGTTCGGGTAAAGTTGACTCGAGTCGACTAAGGGAGCGAGGGAGATATAGTCAATGCCAATGCGTCTCTGCTATTATTATTATTTTTTATTTTTTTAACTAAAGATCTACATTTGACCATCAACTCGCCTGATGTTAAGCGACGATTACGATTGTGACGATTGTGATTTTGCATTATTAATGTCGCCTTGATGAAGTTTTCACTTCTGTCGTGTGGTCTTAAGCACACATTTTTTTATCAGTATCAGCACCAGTCGTGAGTATGAATGAACAAGAACAGGGATGGACTGGTGGTCAATGACCATCTCTCTTAGGGATATCGGGCACGATCATTTGCAATTGTCAATTAATATTTTATTGACCATTTTAGCAGGATTCTGTGGATTGAGCAGGATTCGGCCGACATCTTAAAACCTAGCAGGAAGTGCAGCAGTTCTTAAAATATTGCATTTTACTCCAAGAAATTTGCATTTTTTGATATTATTAAGCATTTCTTGTGCTCTTATTGTTTTTAGTGATTTTAACATTTTCAGTAGTAAATAGCTGGTTTTTGACAGCAGTCTCAGAGCAGGTTCAGAGATTTAACACTGGTCACTGCGTCGATATTGATGGATCAATGGACGTGTACCCACGGCTATGAATAAACAAAAAAAAAAAAAAAATGATATTGACGATTTAAAATGATAATGTCCGTTATCCTATACTTTTGAAAAAAAATCTGATCTCTCGTTGGTTACAAGTTCGTATTTGTTCATTCATTTTGTTTAACGCTATCTAGTTCAGACCACAAGTAAACTGTTCAAAAAACATTTGAAATTTCAATTGTCGTAGCGGACATTTGGTACCTACAATACTAATGTTGTAAGGGATACTGTTTACACTTAGAACAATTGATATTTATAAGACAGTCGATTAGGTAATGCACTAAATTATGGGTCTCAAGGCTGCTATTTAACATCACTTGCTCGTCCCTCGCTGATACGATTCAACGACTATTTTGACGAATTGCTAGTCTGCTACTATATAAATAGACTAATTTGTCAAAATCGTCGTCAAAAAAATAATAAAATAATAATAATAGTTTGGCTGCTAATTTGTCAATTAGCAGCCTTGAGGCGATGTTTTTTATTCTAATCGCTTACAGCAGATTTTTCTGCCACAATTATAACACTGTACCTACTTTAAAAGACTACTGTGACAGAGGGAAGTTCTGGCATTTTTGATACTATCTTGGTCCCTTTCACTCCTATGATATTTGTAATGTGAGTGATATGGACCGAAATAACCAAGAGTTCGCTAAAGTGCCCACGAGTATCTTCTGTTTTGTGTGCATAAAAACCTTTTTCATTGCAATCATGATAATTTTTATTGTAGTGTAATTGACAACGGTATGACGTCACGCCCGGTCGCCCCTTGACTTAGGTAGCGTGAAATCGCAATAAAATACAAACGGAAATAAACGCGTTTTACTTTTTTTATATTGATAAATAAGCGGAAAAGAGACTTGCAGCTGATGCGTAGTTTTAGTACGCGACGAATCATATATAATAATTGAAAAGTAAATAATTTTACAATTTTATCGTATTTGTGGTGCCTCTCCAGGATTGTTTGTTGTCTCGCTCGTATTTTCGATGTTATAAAATCATTGTTATTATTATGTACAAGTTGCATAAATCAAATGTAATTTGTATGTTTCCGCGTTTTCCATCGTAGACCACTTACATAACATCTGATAAGTTGCCAATCTAATGCGAGATTACTGACATACTGTATGACATGCAATACTCAAAGATTTATAAATATAAAACTGTAATATAAAATGTAATATTACCCCGGAGGTGGGCGATGTTCCCCGCGACACAGTTTTCTAAACTACTGTGGGTAGCAACGTGCCCTTACTGTTATTGTAACCCTTTATTTTAGTTCCAAATAAAGAATATTTCATATTTCATTTCATTTAGTATATGCATGTACATACATATTTACCAGACCGCCCAAAAGGAGGAGTATGTTTGTAAGTATTTATAAAGGTTATATTATACCTTATTGTTTGAATTTCATGAACAGTTGAGTTTTTTGTTTTTATTTGTACTGTCGTCCTATGCGACTTGTTCATATTAGTGATTTCGTGGTGGTTTTATATAATACGATACGTGCGAGCGAGATAGCTGCGAATCTTGATGATTGCCGCGCAAATTAATATTTTATAATGGTTCAGGTATTGTTTCCCCGACTGTAAAAGAGAGAGGGGGTAATGCGGAGGCCGTATTCGGCATTTATATAAGTACCTAATGTTATTTTTTTTTTGCTTTGTTTTTAATGGCACTGTTCACAAATTTAAGATCAATATTATTAGATGAACATAGTAATTTGTCGAATAGTACGAATATGGTATGGCTGGACCATCGTCTGATGCATGAGAGAGAAAAGATAACTATATATGAGGGATATACATATATTGCCATGTTTCTATCTTTCTCTATCGGTAGTCAGGCCGTATCATAAGTTTGTGTAATAATAATCTAAGAAGTCTTGAAATTGCGTTGTATCTATTTACACTTATTGGTAAACTTGCTACTCAAACTGTTTCCATATGTAAACAAAATTTTATTTGTACAAACACAGACTCTTTTGGCGTGGGAATTGATTATTTACACCTTTACACGTTAAATATTGTCATGTTAGTGTGTCTGTTGCTATGCGATATTTTCTATTTTGGATGCGGTATCATTTAAGATATTTGATTAGCGGGCATATAAAAGGGGAAAGCGGATGTCTAATTCTAAATATAAGATGATATTTCCATTTTGTTGATTTTAATTTTTCTGTGTAATGTAATTTGAACGATGAGTAGTGTACTTCGTCGCTTCTATTACTTCTCTTTATTAATTTTATTCAAACTTCACAGCTCAATTACAAGTTTTGTTTTTTTTTATAAAATAAAAAGAAAAACCATAAAAAATATTTTTATACAAGGTAGATCTACGATTGACCATAACTCGCCTGATGTCAAACGATGGTGTGGCCGAGGATGGAGCTCGTCGATCTAGAAGATATCTAGTCACTCTAGCCTTGAAAATTCCAAGATTGCAGGTCTCAGGAAACAGAGATTTTATTCTTGTATTCTTGTTTTTTTTTATACATAAAATACCGAAATTGAATATTTTATTAAGGCTTTTAGAGGTAGAAATCAGTTTTTTACTGTTTTATTAAAAAATGCACGGGCGCTGTAGTAACGACAAACTAGCGGTAAATTATCCTATCAAAACGCGCTTAATTCACAACTTTGATCCGGAAAAATTCGAACTTTTCTTATTTTTTAAAAACAAAACTTTTTTTTTATTACTGATTGGCCATGCCAAATATATACCATGTGTGATTTGTTTGAAAATGTCACATAAAACTTTGTTTTAACTTTAGGATGATCAAAATTGTACAGAATTTTATTTAACTTTGTTTTATACAAGTTTGAACACTAGCAATATTGATACAAGATGTTCAGTACTCGATTCTTATTCCAAATAATTAAACAAAATAGGTGGTCAATATTCTGGAATCTTGGGAAAAAAATATTATAAGTTTTTGTTTTAGAATTTGTTTCGGTTTTATTTCTTTATACAGTTCATGTGATTAAATACCTAATTAACATGTGTTTGATTATTGATAGTGTTTTGAACAGTCAGTCTGTATACCTAGATTTTGCGACAGTGCCATGCTTTTTTTTGTTGTACAATTGAACAGTTATACGAATGCATTAATTATTTTTATTTAAGTTTCAACTTAGAAAATAACGTGTATACAAGATTAATATGTATTTTAGACCGCTGTTCCACTGATGCGAAAAAAATAATATACATTATATCTGTATGTAGGATAGTGATATTTTGGATTGCCATTGAATGGTGTAATGTTAAGCGATTGTGTACCTTAACCTTGAGTATATAAAGCCTATTGTATATATATCGACTTAGATGTTGTATGTATAAAGTGGAACAGTATTATAAAATATTGAATACCTCAATCCTGTTACCAACTACACAAATATGTTTATATAGCACATTACTAACGCAAGATTAGGGTCTATTCAGATATACGCGATATCACAAGTCGCTGTGATTGAAGACAATAATGTACGACACGATAATGTAGTGTGATAATCAGTGACATGCCGATTTGATGATTTGTTCGAAATGAAATGGATCGTTCAACTGGCATGTCAGTTGAAACCCTTTGGCCAATCAAGAAAAGCTTTTCTAAGTTCCAGTTCGAAGACAGCAATAGCCCATTCCAACAAAGCACGAGAATAACACCAATCAATTGGAGCATAGAACTTTTAGCCAATAAGGGCGTGTCACTAATTATCACGTACGCTATAGACACCTGTTGTTTTTATGATTACAAAGAAATACATTTGATCTGAGCATTGTCTGTCTGTACTAATACAACCATTAAAAATTATTTCTGTTGCGAAAATGGACATATATTCTTGATTTAAATCTAGAATTTGATGCCATTTACGCGAATGCTCAAGGAAGCATTTATTGATGTCTGAGTAACGCTTATTATATGCTACATTTTATTTATTGTATTTTAATAAATAAAATGTAGCATATAATAAGCGTTACACAGACATCAATAAATGCTTCCTTCCGCACATATCTGAATAGGCTACATTCTCACACGAGTCACTTTTCTATTGTTTGTTTTCATTATAATAATGCTTTTTGCTATGCAAATCGTGAAAACAAATGAAAAGGTTGTAAAAGTTAATTTTCCTTTAATTTTTTACTGTACAATAATTGAAAGTTATTTTACATATGCACCATAAAGTGGAATGGAACTTAACCGTCTCAAACAAGTTCAAAATTACGTCATCGAAATAGCACTTTTGGGCTAGATATGAGTATGGATATCAATTAAAATTTAATGGAAAAATGCATCACAATTAAATTCCACTTTTTATTGAGCTGTTGTAACGTTTTCTGTTAGTTATTCTTATGTTAAGAATATTTTACTTTATTTAATAGTGTTTACTATATTTTTAAGTGTGCGGTGGTAGTCTGAGAGATGAGTGTGATGTGCCAGATTATTTCCTAGTTTTTAAGTTGAAAATGTTATTGATCTGCGATTACCGGAGTTATTTTTTTATTTATGACGCTAATACGCCAAGAATCGCAGTCGAGGTGAAAAATGTATTGAAATGTGAACGTTTTTGTCTTATTATTTATAGCTAAGTAGCCTGCTTGTTTTTCCTAAGAAAGGTGTACTACTGGTTTTTGCTTAAAAAAGTAATACCATAATACTGAAGGTTAATCAATCATCAAGCAGCCGTGTGCAAGCGTTACTTAGTTCTTAATTGAAGAAGATTGTTTGTGTTCACCTCAGTTGCAAAAAAATGCATTTTTGAATATATTTTCATTTTGTCTCGTTAAAAGCTAATCAGTACTGTTGACATTTCAATAAATTTTTCAATTCTACCGCTTTGGACGTAAATATCTGCGGTCGGAGAAATTTAGGAGTATATTTATTATTGTGAATAATACGTAATGGTTATATCAATTGTTTTGGTCGTTCATTTCTCATATAATTTGCACATACATCGATGTGTGAGAGATCTCAAAAACAAGGCCCAGTGTGATTTTTGTTTTATTTAAGGACTCTGGTAGAAGTCTCGACGTTTTGTATCGAATTCGATCGATAAATCGATGGATACACACAGTTTAGACACAGTTAAGTTAGTACAGAGAGATATGATCGATACACTCGTTTTGACGATTTTAGTTTGTCACATGAACGGAATATGACTTACAAATTGAAGGAAATTGGTGCTAATTCTGTACTAACTGTTACGTCAGTTGTCTGTTTGAATCGATTTGTTGATCGATACTATATGTCGAGACTTGCCACTGGTCCAAAATGTAAACTATTTGTACCTAAATTAGAATTAATGACTACTTTTTGATGTAAAAGTAGAGTGGAATTATGTAGTATGAATATTAGTGTAATCTTGGATCAAATTTTTTATAGAGAACATAGAAACCCGTGTCTTACTTTTGTATTTAATGAATTGTACCTTATTTTTTCTTTACATAATGTTATTGTGAACCGGTCCCGGAATAAATGAATAAAATATTTAAAAAACGGTAAAAAATTATATGTGCTTTCATTTATAACGCCTTTCTCGACTAGTAGTCTCAATTTAACTAACAGAGGGTCAAATGGGTGCGGTCGAATATGTGTTTCTTCATTAATTTCGTCAGTCTTCCGCAATTTTTTCGATCGTTTGTCCTAATTCATTATTACACGTTCGAATATGGTATGGACCATCATCGCAAAACTAAATTTCATCACAATCGGTTCAGCCGTTTAATCATGAAAGGTAACAAACTTACCTTTTCTGATATTAGTAAGAATTATTGTGACAAATGTGTTACAGCAAACACACACCAGTTATTTTTTTTATTTAAATTAAAGTAAATAAAAATAAATCTTATTTTTTTATGTTGTCTCAAACCTTACTTTAACAGGAATATTAGTAGACTATTATAAATACACAGAGAATAAGTTTATTATCGATAATTTATTTACATAATTATATCTCATACATTAAATTAACATCAATTGGTCAGTCAGGATCTCAAACGATAGCGAATTGCTCGTACAACAGTTCACGCACTTTGTAATACTCTTCAGATAGAATGCCTTCCAGCGCCACGCGGCCGTTCTCCAACTGGAAATGGGAAAATTACGTATAATACAAGTATAAGTTTAGAAAACTCAAAAACCCCGACAAAAAAGAGGTTGATCGAATTTAAAAAAAAAAAAGGTAAGAACTTCTTACCTTACCTCTTTTTTGTCGGGGGTTTTTGAGTTTTGAGTTTTAAAGAGGATTTCATTGAGTGTTCTTACTAAGAAAAAAAAATATTTGTGGACTTTTCACACAACACCATCTAAGCCCAAACTAAGCAAAGCTTGTACTATGGAACTAGATGGCTTGATAGAATACATATATACTTTTTTTGTTGTAAATATATACATATGATACATAGAAACACCCAGACACAGAACAAACATCCATGCTCATCACACAAATGTTTGCCCTGGGTGGGGATCGAACCCACGACCTTTCAGTTCAGCAGGTAGACGTAAACACACTACCAACTGAGCCACAAGGCCGTTTGTAAGAACACTCGATGAAATCCTTTTACAAACAAAAAAAAAAAAAAAACTAGATCAAAATCGGTCCATCAGTTGAGAGCTACGATACCACAGACAGACACAGATATACATATTTTTTGGTCGGGGGTTAACAATAATATAATTGTAAAGTAACATAAATATTTAGACAAAGGTTCGAAATTGAAGGTTCTGGTTTCTGAACCATACATATAAGCAGAGAGGCTTTCTTTTTGTATTTTCAAGAAGTCCGTTTACAAGAAGAGGCCTGCAGCTAGTGTTTTCTATGAAGTCAACTGTCCACCTTGTGGCTTGTATATGCTATGCTTGCCGGTTTGTGGACTCCACTCGACAAATTTTCGCCCCCATCGGCCATTAGTTCTACGTGCTATGCGTCGTGCTCATTGCCACTCCAAATTGCTTATTGCATGTATTCATGTATGTATAAATATAATGAATCTAAATAAAAGTTTTTAAGAGTTGACGGACTGAGTGCCTAAAGGACGACGCTGTCCTGGAAAGCTTAGAAAACGAAATCCTAAAAAGCTGCAATATAAGAGTATAGAAGTATATGTGGGGATTGGAGACTCACCCGCCGTATCGCCAAGGTGCCGTTGCAGCACTCGAGCGCGCCGCCCGCGAACTCCGCCGCGAGGCCGATCTTGGCGATGGCCGCCCGCAACTCGGACAGACGCACGGAGTTTATGAACTTGGCCGCGTGTGCCGTGCCGGGGGCTTCTTCTAGGGACATCATCACGTCGGTCTCCGGCTCATCTGCGGAGAATAAAAGTATTACATTGCTACTACGTTCCGCGGTTTTTTTCTGGCTAGACATACAGCTTAGCAGTTCGTCCATTAATAAGTCTTGATTATTTACTAATCCGCTGTGCTATGTAGACTATAAGTGTCATAGCTGATATGACTCTAAGTTAGAGTATAACACTGACCTCCAGTGAGACGCTGGTGCCTGTTGGAGACCTGCGCGGAGATCCAGGCGAGCTCGGCGGAGCCGGCGCTGCGCCACGCCACGCTCGACATCAGGCTGTCTGTCAGCTTCACCTGCGGAACAAGTTTACAATATATTATGTATACTATAGTAATTAATAAAATACAGTAATTTCGTGTTTTTTTTTAATGTAGAAATAGGTTCGCGCTTGACCGCCAACTCGCCTGATGTTAAGCGACGTTGCGGTCTACGATGGAGCGCGCTTACCTAGAAGAAACCAATTCACTCGCGATTTAAAGACTTACGATTTAAAGACCCAGATTATATCTATCGGGCAAGACCCACTCAGGAAGAGCATTCCACATTCCAGCAGTCCGCACGATGAAAGTGGAACTAAAGCGTAAAGTGAATGAAATAGAGCTTATATTATTATTATGAGGTCACCATGAGATAGATGAACCCTCACTCTAAGTAAACGGCTGGTTGTTCATTAATTTGTTAATTCAGAAGGAACGACGTCTCTTGTTTGTGACTGACCTGATATATGTGGGACTCCGTGGTAGCGTCTATTGTGTCTCCCTTGTTAGGGATGTAAATCTTCTCGATGCCTTCACTCTCGCAGTGTTTTCTGGGAATACAACAAACAAGCGATTTAATCACACTAATTGACTTGAGCAAATATTGAGCAAGTATTCGATGTTTTGAGTGTTTTACACACTGGACACTACCGTAGCCAAAACGGTAAAAGCTTCCAGGTACAGATCGGGATAGTGCGGGTACAAGTCCCGTCGGATGTGTGTAGATGAATAAAACCAACAAAATAACGAAATTGCTTTTCGTGTACCAGCTGATCTAGCATGGAACAAGCATGGAAGGTAGATAAAACAGTTCTTTTTTTGTATTGGACCTACGCGATTAGCGATTTGCCAGTATCAATGTATTGAGATATCTTCAAGTTTCTTGAATAATACAAGTTATATGGTGTTCTAGTCACATTCTAAGTCACGTAAGCAGTCATTTTTAACTTTGAGTCTTGCCTCGGTAAAGTAATGGCGACTTTACTAGAAGCTTACACACATACAGACAGAAATGGATAAAATTAATAACTAGGAACCCTCTAAAACCTATCTCTCTCTCAGATTTAATCTTTCTATAACTTTGCAAAGTTAGTAAAACAGATTTTTACTGACTGATTTCAGGTCAGAGGCCTTTCGGCGGCTTAATAACTTTGACACTGGGCTGGCCACTCAGTCTACACGAACTTACTTTTACTGACTAAAGTTAAAAATACTTGGTTCGATCCCCCCAGAAAGGGTCCTATCACCACTCCTGTTAGTTTACGTTTACTGTAGTATATTTATTGAGTTACTTCAGGGTCTGCAGGGCTACAGTCCCGGCTCGGAGGCCTACGATGGCGCGCGGCTTGGAATGCGCCACCACGCGCAGTAGGGATTCGCCGTCACACCGCCCTTCTAGCTCGATGTACTGTATGTTCGCCTTTATAGCTACTTGCCGTACTGACGTAATGCATTTCGTTGGGATTTCAGTCATTTCCACTGCAATTAGAGGAAAAAAAACTTATCTTAGATTTTTGAAGTGAAAACTTCTTTAGCGTCGAAGTGCATTTTTTGGATGGGTAAAAAATGTTAAACTCGCGTCAGATCGAATTCGTAAGACGGACGGATTATTTTAGTTAGAAACACATTCTAACGTTCTGCATTTTAAATTCATTATTGTATGTACAAGTTTGTCCTTCTAGCATGACGTCATTTCATTGCGCCGAATGATTATTTTCGACACATGCACGTAAGACTCGTTAGCTCAATAGGTTAGAGCATATATATAAATATAAATTTCAATTTGTCAATCGGAGGGCGGAGGTTCAAATCCTTCACGAGTCAGTTTTTTTGTTATTTTACTTTTTAGTTTTCACTTCTGCCGGCACTCCCGGAGTGCAACCCGTTGTTTTTTTTACTGGATAATCCGGCAGGTTAACCCATATATTCCAGTTTTTTTTAATTAGGTGACTATAACCATATGGACTATGGACTATGACTGATCCATAGCTGCCCGGAAGAGATTGCTTTTAAGGATAAGGCCACCTGTTGTCAGCCTAATTTTGTGAGATGATCCGTTATATTTAGATTTGTCCATTTGGTGTACAAGACGGAGTTTATCTACCATTTATACACATTAAAAAGGCCTCATCCACAATGACCATGCGATGTCTAGTATGTGGGTAGATGCATGCAGAGTGCGTGGCGAGTTGTTTAGGCAAAGGTTACGCATATTTTTTTTTTACTCAAGCTAGATCTACGATCGACCACCAACTCGCCTGATGTTAAGCGACGGTGTGGCCGAGGATGGAGCTCGTCGATCTAGAAGATATCTATTCACTCTAGCCTTGAAAATTCCAAGATTGCAGTTCTCAAGAAACAGATATGGATATATTGATCGGTAGCTAGGCCTGTCAGTGCGATCGCCACGAGTAGACATAAGCGTTTGAACTTATCGCGAGCTTTTGTTTCGATTTGGTAACATCGCTTGCCGCGCCCTCCACAGTTACTTCAAAATAGACACAAACGGTGTTTTTTTTATCAGCCCTGTTTGTACAAACTGTCCCACTGCAGGGCGCGGGCCATCTTCTCATTGTGAGAAAGGTAAGACCATAGTCTACCACGCTGGCCAAGTGCGGGTTGCAGACTTCACACATCTTTCAATATCATTGAGAACTATCAGACATGTAGGTTTCCTCACGATGTTACGGTGGTTATTTTGACAGATATTTTGGGCCTCGCTTTAACACACAAGACGAAATAACATACTAGCGAATCCATGTTCCTTGGGCTGTCGGATGTTCTAGTTAGTGGGCGATCACTCAAGATTTTGACTTACATATTTATAAATAAGCTTGCGACAGCCAACGCGCTTTATGTCAAAGTCGACGTGGACACCAGACAGCTGATAAACGACTTATATATTTTTTATTTGTAAATACATACTTATGAAACATATAAAACAGCCAGACACAGAAACATATGCTATCCATGCTCATCACACAAATGTTTGTCCTGGGTGGGTATCGAACTCACGACCTACGGCGTAGAAGGGAGGAATACTACCAAATTGAGCTGTGAGTAATCTAATAACATTCAGACAAATTAAATCCATAAGGCGGAAACAACTCTGGCAGTATATTCCACAATCTAAGGGTTCACGCGAACATTGCTCTTCGTCGAGTCACGACAATTATCCATAAAATGGTATCCGTTTAAAAAAAACTTTACAGAATAAAACAATGGATATTAAGAAATAAAATTTGAATCTACTTTTGAGCCCATTTCAATTATTTCAACAAGTGCGAATAACGTTTCAAATTGACAAATACAAATACAAATAATTTATTGATAAATATGTCATTTACAAGTCAGATGCTTTTAACCAATGATAACTATAAAAAAACAAATAATTATTAGTTAAAATTGTGTACACAAGGTACTTCGAATTTGTCCGCAAAGAACTCTTCAGCGCTATAGTAAGCCTTGCTTTGGAGCAAAGATTTTAATTTCATTTTAAATATGTTAGTGGAAGATGCACTCCTGATATACTCCGGTAAATTATTGTAAAAACGTGCGCCACACACGTAAACAGACTTGCCATACCGTCAGGTTCCTGTTTCGCGACCGGTGTCGGCGCTACGTCTTTGATTTCTCCCTCAGCGTCCACTATTTCTGCCAGTCTGTAATCCTCGGGCTGCAATAAAAACAACAATATCAATTTATTTTCTATTTTCATTTACCGTTGCACCCGGCGCCGGTGTGCACGTCGTGACGTAGCGGAATGACGAGACGTCACTACCCATATGTCTACCCCTCTCTAGTTAGTAGCCAGTAGCCCTTGATGATCGATCAAGATCGTATCAAAAATGGAGAGTTCCGGAGACGTACGAAAATCACTAACATAGCACGTAGAACTGATGGCCAATGGAGCCGAAAAGTTCTCAAGTAAGACCACTGGCAAGCGCACCGTAAGAACACCAGCCACAAGATGGACAGATGACTTCAAACAAGTGGAAGGAAGACTCTGGATACAAGCCGATTCCAACCGATCTTTTTGGAAACCCATGGTCTCAGGAGGCCTATGTACGGCAGTGGACTTTTTGTAGCTGAAACGTTGATGATGACCTTGATAAACTCGTCGTAGTCGAGCAGCCGCCGGCGCACACGTCGTGACGTACAAGCATGTCGTGCATGACGTACCGGGATGTCGTGCGTGAAGTCACTACCTACATCTCTACTCCTCTCAAATCAGTAGTGCGGTACTGACCTTGATAAACTCGCCGTAGTCGTCGTGCCTGGTCCGCTCGTCGTGCGCGGGGTATATGGCGTGGTGTCGCTTGTTGCTCTTGAAGCAGCCGCCGGCGCGTACGTCGTGACGTACAGGCATGTCGTGCGTGACGTCACTACCTAGATCTCTACTCCTCTCAAGTCAGTAGTGCGGTACTGACCTTGATAAACTCGCCGTAGTCGTCGTGCCTGGTCCGCTCGTCGTGCGCGGGGTACATGGCGTGGTGTCGCTTGTTGCTCTTGAAGCAGCCGCCGGCGAGAACGTCGTGACGTACAGGCATGTCGTGCGTGACGTCACTACCTAGATCTCTACTCCTCTCAAGTCAGTAGTGCGGTACTGACCTTGATAAACTCGCCGTAGTCGTCGTGCCTGGTCCGCTCGTCGTGCGCGGGGTACATGGCGTGGTGTCGCTTGTTGCTCTTGAAGCAGCCGCCGGCGCGCACGTCGTGACGTACCGGAATGTCGTGACGTCCCGTTACTACCCACATCTCTAGTTCCCCGTCGGAATCTGAGTCAGATGATATGCCCGCCACTTCTTCCCTGGAAAATATAAGGACACATAAGAATAAGAGTTTTTTTAATACTACTTTCATTATAATATCTTTTGTTATCTACATATTGTTTTAATTGTACTCTTTCTGCTAAATATTTTTTTTTGTATTTTGTATTTTTTTGTATGTTTTATTCAGCTTTTAGCTGAAGATATTTATTTTTTTTGCAAATTCATACATATGATTTTTATTAAACACCCAGATAAAGACCGCAGCTCAGCAGAAATGTTTATCCTGGACAGAGATCGAACCCACGACCTAGAGCTTTACAGGCAGACATACTACCAACTAAGCGGCAAGGCCAGTCTATTAATATTATGTACTCTACAAATTTTTATATTGATAAAATTATGTCGGCAATCTAAATTGGGATAGTTAATAGTATGTAATATGTCCATTTTAAAGGCATTGCACAGGTGTCAAATAAAAATGTCTAAAATTGGTTACTGGACTGTCTGACCATAGGGTAACTTGAGGCAGATTTTATATTTGAGGTTGTTATTAACAAGCCAGGTTAGGTTGTTCAACAGGTACTCACTTGGGCGGGTTGTTCATATACAAGAGCTGCTGTTGCAACATCTGTTCCAACTCCTGTCCCTCCAGCCTCACTCGCTTCTTGACAGTCAGCTCTATCGTGCGGTTACCTCCTTTCTCTATGAGGTCTCTGGCGAGGGTGCCCGGAGATGATCTGCGGACAGACAAAAGATTTTTGCTAAAAAAAATATCTGTGATAAATACAGCGTTTTTTATAGATTTTTTGGCAAGGCGATTGACCATAGCTTACTTCATGTTGAAGATGGCTTTGCCTGGTACTGTATTTTTTTTTCGATTATTCAATATTTACGATTATCCCACGGCACGCACCTCTGTCTTTTCGAAGTTATGTGCGTATTATTGATTGTCGCCAACTTCAAACGGTGAAGGAAAACATCGTGAGGAAACCTACATGTCTGAGAGTTCTCAGTGATCTTGAAGATGTATGAAGTCCGTCAACCCGCACTTGGCCAGCGTGGCAGACTATGGTCTAACCCTTCTCACAATGAGAAGATGGCCCGCGCCCAGCAGTGGGACAGGTTGAATAAACAGGGCTGATAAAAAAAAAAACATTATTTATGTAATTGGAATCATAATTAAGATATTTGTAGCTTTTACCCACCGTCCACTTTAAAGGGTAGCCAAGCCATGCTGTTTGACCAAGACTTAAGGCTTCCAGAGATAAGTATTGTAGCGTTAGACTTTGTAGAATTAGCGGCTTGGCTCTTCAGATTCAGTCAGATTTCATCTGATACATTTTTGTCAGTGAAAGTAGTTAGACATCGCATAAATTACCAAAAATGTTATCAGAAAAGTGGTAATTTACGAGTAAAAACTTATATGTGTGTAGTCAGTGTAGACAGACTTACTAGGGAAGTGCCGCCAACTTTAAATGAAGACGTGTTTCCGAGTAGCAAAGAGAAAAATGACCCTTCAATATCAGTTTCCATGAAAAATAATGTTGAAGAGTCGTTAAATTTCTCTTTTAACTGCAAAAATATTTCATTACCAACTGATTTGGCGTCCTCTGTTTGTGTCTACTTTGGGACTTTATTTTCTCCGGGAATATAACATGATATGTTTTTACTCGTAAATTACCAGTTTTCTGATAATATTTAATTATATTTTCTTTAAAATGGATAATGGCAGTCGAAGTTGAGCATACCTAACGGTTCGTCAAATCTTCAAAGTCCCGTAACTCGTAAACTAGACGACCCACGGCAAAAATATTTTGTATATATCCAACATACTCAAAAATTACAAAAATCGAAAATATCGTCATTTTTACGTTGTCCGCTTCACGTGAAATTACGCCCCATTATTATTAATAGGTATTTTATGTGTTCAAAAAAAGTTAGTACATACGTAAGTGATTTTATCCACAAATTTATCTAGATTTTCCATTTTAGAATTTGATATATATTTTTAGTATAACTAAAGATATACTAAAAATATATAAAATATCGTTTGTGTACATCTCGCATGACAAACAGGACTACCTAGTTCAGGCACATAAATAATATGTTAATGTTTGTATTACATAGCATTAAGTGCTTTACCTGGCTGTCAAAACAATAGAATTCTGCGCATGCGGCGCCCACTGCAGGAACAGATCCCTCGCGAACCCAGACTCTAGGTCCGGGAAGGAGGCCAGCACCACCTTGGGTCCGGGCGTGCGCGTCACTTCCGCCACCGAGTGGCAGAGGTGCAGGTGACGGAGCGCGAATGGGTTGCTCCGAGCGCCTTCGAATGCTCGTGTCAGCTTGTCGCTCATCCACTCTATCTGTACGCAGGAAACGAAAAATAACAAAAAATAGTGACTACAATTAAGATTTAATAACCAACAAAGAAGTTTCCGGCAGCCTAGTGGTGAGACCGTCACACTTGCGATCCGCAGGTCCTGGGTTCGAATCCCACGGCACGCACCTCTGTCTTTTCGAAGTTATGTGCGTATTGTTGATTGCCGCCAACTTCAAACGGTGAAGGAAAACATCATGAGGAAACCTACATGTCTCGAGAGTTCTCAATGATCTTGAAGATGTGTGAAGTCTGCCAACCCGCACTTGGCCAGCGTGGCAGACTATGGCCCAACCCTTCTCACAATGAGAAAATGGCCCGTTCCCAGCAGTGGGACAGTTTGTACAAACAGGGCAGATAAAAAAAAAACAAAAAACACAAGTCAGAATTTAAAAAGAAAAAAACGCATTGATTTGATTGATTGATTGAAGTATATCTCTCTTGCTCCCCTAGTTGACTTTAGCCGAACGAGTATCATAAAGCCGAGCGCTATGTGACAGCCTAAACGGCTTGACCGATTTTGATGTGCTAGGTGTCGTTAGATTCGTCTTCACTCCCTGAGTGTCATATGCTACACTTTTTTTTGTAAAATAATAATACGACTCTCGTATTATTTTACGCAATATAGATCTACAATTGACCGCCAACTCGCCTGATGTTAAGCGACGGTGTGGTCGAGGATGGAGTTCGATCTAGAAGATATCTATTCACTCTAGCCTTGAATATTCCAAAAATTGTAGTTCTCAGGAAACAAATGGCGGCAAAGAATTCCAATGCAATGCATTGTTCGTAACCTCCAACGAACTAAAAACTATTCTAAATATGTCCATTTAAATAAATTATACAATTTCTTTGTATAATTGAATACTTTCTCATAAAAACGTACACTCAACAGCATGTCAAGAGTACCGTAAGCGTAATTTACGGTACGAAAATCGCTCAGGCTCGCAGTCCGATATTTTGTTTATCTTTTATTATACAAACTTGTTTTTTAGGCGACTTGAGACAGCTTCTCTCATTTTTTTACGCAAGATAGATCTACAATTGACCGCCAACTCGCCTGATGTTAAGCGACGGTGTGGCGAGGTGTGGAGGAGTAATGAATACAATGACTCGACTGGCCTTGTGGCTCAGTTGGTAGTGTGTCTACGTCTACCTGCTGAACTGAAAGGTCGTGGGTTCGATCCCCACCCAGGGCAAACATTTGTGTGTTGAGCATGGATGTTTGTTCTGTGTCTGGGTGTTTCTATGTATCATATGTATATATTTACAACAAAAAAAGGTATATATGTATTCTATCAGCCATCTAGTTCCATAGTACAAGCTTTGCTTAGTTTGGGCTAGATGGGGTTGTGTGAAATTTTGCACAAATATTTATTATTATTATTTATTATAATGACTCCTTAAAGTATGTCTATCGTTTATATCGTTATTTGAACATCACCTGTGACTTGGCGAACTCGACAACGTTGTAGCTGACATTGGACAACAGCAGCAGCGAGTACGCGACGAGGCCCGAGTCCTTGTTCCTCCACAGCTGGTCCAGCATATGAGCCAGTTCCAGCACTCTCCCTGCTGTATCTGTACACACTAGTACGCAGCCTCCACCGCGGAGTGTCGTTAGGATCGTCGCTGGAATGAGTAAGAAAATTATTATGCATAACACGCATTCACATTTTTTTTAATATGTAGATTTATTTGCATACTAAAATAAATCCGAAAAAGCATGAGTCTTACTCGCACATTGAGGCTTCAGTACTTCCATGTAGCATATAAACACAGAAATAGGACTAATTAGAAAATGTTGCTATAAATCTATGAATATTTGTAATTTCACATATTTTCTATACACTAGAAATATTCTGAAATAGAGATAATGAAAATATTGATGAAAGCGCCATCTAGCGGACTTTGATACAATAAGATGACTGATTATGTCTTACGACAACGTGATAATTTGTTTAATTTTAAAATGACAGGTTACTGATAATATCTAGTGTTTGATATTTAATTATTATTTGTTGATTTACATCAAAATGAATCCTATAATCTTGCTATTTTGAGACTTGTAGATACAAGTTACTTTCGAATGTTAGTACCATTCGAAAGATACAGCCGTTTAAGTATAGGACAGACAGACAGACCCCATAGCCTTATGAATAGGCTACCGCACCCTTAGTATGGAAGTTGTTAGTTAGTAGTAATATATAGTTGTCCTTTGTGCATGTTTATTCTGTTTAACTATGTATACTAAGCATGAAGTAATAGTGTTACATTCATTTTGTAATATTGATCAGGAATTAGAAGTCAGATGTGACAACTAAGCCTATTTAAAAATATTGTGTAATAGTTTACTAGACTATCGAGAGCCATCAAAATAAAGTTAGAATTGAAGATTATCAAGAATATATTACAAATCAACATGTAAATATGAATAATGCGGCGCAATTACAAGATGTGAAAATTCTTTGATTAAAAAAGGTTTGAAGTGCACTAAAATGAATTCTTACTCATAAGCTTCTCATCTCTCAATCTCCGCCTCGGCTGCACATAATCAGCATTCATAGCACCAATCAACATCAGTGACGGTCTCATGAGACGTTCAATCTCACAGCCGTTGAGATGCCGCTCCTTTTTGTGGTTGAAATCTGGTGCATATACGATGTCTTCTTCGCCTGGGGCCGCGATACGCCAGACTGTGCCGCCGAGAGAGTGGCCGGCTGGGAGTGGTGTTATTTTAAGGCCAAGGCCTTTGCCTGTAATTTGAAAAATAGGAATTAATAATATAAAGTAATAGAATGACTAGAAATCAGAAAGTGAACTTAAACATTATAGAGAGGAAGATGAAGTGTTGCTGGACTGGTGCTTTCAGTCAAGGCACATGGGTCAACCACCGAGAATCCTAGTGGTTGAAGTTGGTAATCAAACACACATTACCTAGAATAGGAATTAGCTCTCATTTGAGGTTGCCAGTTTCTAAATGCTAGTGGGCAATTTTTGGACTAGTGTGGTCAGTTGCCAACAAGGGATATGAAATTTTTTCAGATTATCTGTTAGTATTGAATATTTTTGTTTGTGGATATTTGATTTTTAATAGGAATAACAAATAATGTAAAGGACATATCAGGGAAAGGCAGGCTCGGCTGGGCGAAAACAAAAACAAATGATAAATAGTGAAGATGATGATGAAAGTAGCTTATGTATGTTTCCGAGTATATTAATGTTTGTGTCAAATTTCATATTGATCAATCAAGCTGTTTGATTGGGAAAAGGACAGACAGATTGAGTTATTTTCGCTTTTATAACATCAGTTAGGATTATAATATAAAAGATGTAAAAAATATTAGATCTTACCTTTCATATCAATACTCTGGTTATATTTAAGTTGAGTGATTCTGTCAAATGCCATATCCACATCATCTAATGAGTACAGATCAAAATCGGACACATTCTTGTGTGACTGATATAAATCATACATAAACATTTGTCCCATTTTATACACAGGTAAGGTGGCATATATGGGACAGTTCAGTCCCAGTTTTCCAACAGCATATGGTAGGGCACCCAGATGAAGCGGATCAGAGTGTGACAGTAATACTGCATCTATGGAGTTTATGTGCCTGCAATGATAAATATTTCATGTATGCATTACCAAGTAGAGAAACGAACAAACGAGAACACACTATAAAAGAAAGTGAAGTCAGCTTTTGCAAAGAGTATGGAATTGAATTACTGACATGACAATAATGAATACTTGAAGGATAATTTATTCCATTGCCATAGTTTTTTTTTTTGTGGCATATTAATATTTTATTTTGTATTTTAAATGAAATTATCTCAATATTTTTAATACATAGGCATTTTTTAATAGCATTTTAATTCTGTTAACAAATCAGTTTGGCCTTGAATAAGAAGCTTTATTCTAGTTGTGACCTTTGACATATATAATTCTATGTTATTTTGTTCTGTTTGCATGAGGTGTTTTATAATTAATTTGTTTTTTCAGTTTTATGTAATTTGTATGAAAATGTGAGTCAAAACGTGTTATGCACATAATACCTATATAATGTCTATGTAAGTGCCTGTCTAAGTCTAAGTTAGTTACTGTTAATCTTGTAATAGCTGTAGTTTATTGTAATTTGCACACCGAAAGGCAGAATATGGAGAACCACCTAATGAATGTTCCACCTTGTACTTACCCATATATGTAATAAATAATTATGAATTATGAATTTTATTTGTCTAAAAAACAGAAGTTAAACACTAAATTGACTTTATATACCTAACTATTCTGTCTGAAAATAATTTAGACATTAAAATTTTTTTTTTTTGCTGTGTGATAGACCTTTATCAATATTATTTATTTTTAATTGACAGTAAGATTAAACATTTAACAATTTTATTTATTTCTAATTTATTTTGTAATGTATACTGTCTTCTTGTGATAGCCGGCTTTCATTGAGCTCTGTACTGTTATGTGCATATGCATAGCTAGTTTATAACTAGAAATTGTATGAAGCCTCCTCCCAGTCATCAGTTCTGTGGGCTATGTTTTTTTGTTACATAGATCTATGATCCACATAGATCGCGGTCCCTGTAGCATGTTCTATGTCGCCTCTGAATCATGCCCCGTAATTTTATTTATTATACACAGAAAAAAGAACTATAAAGTGCCCCACAAACCATACAAATGGTTTGACTGATATATGTAGCCTGAATGTTGTCATTCAAATTTCTAATACCCGGTGCTATGTTGGTAACTTTCGTATGTCTACTTAAATCTTCACTTCTGATTCAATTATGAAGAATGATTTTATATCATGTGAAAATAAAAGTTGCAAGAGACGTAATACTGCATGTTTGTAATATTCAGTTATTTGACTATATTAATGTATGTTTCTATATGAATGATTACTCTGTAGTCTCTGCATTAATTATGGGGGACAGCTAAACTAACTCCTATACTGAATGAAAAAAAAAGAGTCCTTAGATATCGATCTATAGAATCTGAGAGATAAATAGCAATAAAAAGCGATAAACAATTGATTTGCAACGAATGTTTATTGTTGTCGCAATCAAAACATAACCTCAAACTTACCTTTTCAGCTCCTTTATGAAGTCCATATCGAACTTTTCGTCCCAACCACAGTCCAGGAGGAACTTGAACTCGTCTACTTGAAGTACGTAGCATGGCGGAGTCTCGTCGCCTGCTCCTGAGAGGCAGTGCACTTTGATGATAGATGTCATGGTCTACCGGTTGATTATACTAAGAAAGTTTGCTAGTATCACGCTCTTAACATATGCACGTAGAAGATATTGTAGGGTTCGAAGTATTCATTCACAATTTAACTTTCAGTAGGTTATTATTTATACGATAAACAAATTTTTGCTGCGCAAACAAAAAACAAAAACCTCCAA
The DNA here is from genome assembly GCA_947563715.1 of Lycia hirtaria. NCBI lineage: Eukaryota > Metazoa > Arthropoda > Insecta > Lepidoptera > Geometridae > Lycia > Lycia hirtaria. Next base: position 4,888,626 of record OX387385.1, on the reverse strand, counting down.
CGTAATATTGTTCTGTGCCTCCAACATCCAAAATGATCAAACAAAAGTCAGCCAGCTTGCCGTCTGCCATAAACATATATAATATGTCAAAGTCAAAATTAGATTTTATGATAGTTTTTTTTGGTGGCTACCCCAAATGTTACAATTCCAAAGGTTGAGGACTATTTTGCGAACAACAGTGAGGGAATCCCTCCCTCGCCCCTATCTTCTTGAATGATGAAAAGAAAAATCGTATGAATTAAGATTATCCTAGATAATGATGATTTGTGATATGGAAACAAAATATAATATACGGATGATGTTAGATTGGGCGAATAAAGATATCTGGGGGCACGGCCGTGCCCCCGCCATGTGAGCGACCGGGTGCGTACGGCCGGGACTATCTTTACACGAAGAGATTCGTCGGACTCGAAGCGATTTTTCGGATTTTTAGACCGTCATAGCTTCGGCCCCGATAACACTAGATAGTTCAAATTTTCAGGATCAAGTGTGGTCAGTGGACTGATACAATATAAAAAAAAGTATGTATCTAGTTTTTATAGTTTCTATTTTATTGATACCTAAAATACGCCGATTTTGACTTGCTGAAGACAAAGAAAGCTGAAATTTGGTATGTAGGCTACAATTTTCACACAAATAATGCTAAAGCTAAAACATTTGTAACTTTCACCCTCCAACCACTATTTGAGGGTTATCCCGTTATTTTCATCAATAATATATCAATAATTTATGGTACTTCCTGAAGTCTTAGAAAGCTGAAATTTGGTGTGTAAGCCAATATTTACACATGAATAACGAAGAAATTAAAACATTTTTACTTTTCACCCTCCAACCCCTATTTGTCGGTACACCCTCAGAGTGTAAACAAAAAGATAGGGCACTTCCTGAAGTCTCAGAAAGCTGAAATTTGGTATGCAAACTAAAATTGGTACACAAACAACAGAAAAATTAAGATATTTGTAACTTTCACCCTCCAACCCCTATTTGTCGGTACACCCTCTGAGTATAAACAAAAAGATAGGGCACTTCCTGAAGTCTCAGAATGCTGAAATTTGGTATGCAAACTACAATTGGTACATAAACAACAGAAAAATTAAGATATTTGTAACTTTCACCCTCCAACCCTTTTAAAGGGAGAATTTGATTATATTTTTTTAACATAACATAAAGAAATCAGATGAGATCTGACTGAATTTGAAAAGCCAAGCTGCTATCTCTACAAAGTCTAACGCTACAATACTTATCTCTGTAAGCCTTAAATCTTGGTCAAAAAGCATGGCTTGGTCGTTTCATGGAACTATTACATTACTATTACAATTATACATCATTCAAGAGCAGAGATTTTGGTTTGTCTTTCTTTTTCTTCCTTAGAAGTCCATGTACGACATGTTATGCGACATATGTATGTAACTGACAGCCGGAAAACGACCAAGCCATGCTTTTTGATAAAGATTGAAGGCTTACAGAGATAAGTATTGTAGCGTTAGACTTTGTAGAGATAGCAGCTTGGCTTTTCAAATTCAGTCAGATCTCATCTGATTTCTTTTTGTCAGTGAAAGTGGCATGACAATGCGAAACATTGCAACCAATTTTACATGAAATGTTTTTGGTGGGATTATTTATTACGATAAGTGGACAAAAACAGAAAATATGACTTATCATTTAATAAGCCAATATCTAAAGAACAAGAATAATCATGATAATCTAACATTTCTGTCTGTCTGTCCTTCCGTCCGGGTGTCAAGACCTTTATCTCGGGAACGCGTGAAGGTATCGTGTTGAAATTAAAACCATATATGCAGATCCATAGTCTCTTGCTGCAGCAAGAAAAATAAAATTTCTCAGTTTTCGTAAAAAAATGTTACAGCCGAATATATCGTAAAAAACGCACATTTCGACACTCGCAAAGGAATCAAAACTTATGGGGTACTTCCCATTGACTTAGAACTATTGAACTACTACAAGAAGCATTGTGGTATAGTACATATATAGGAAAAACCCGAAAACTGATAATATTTAATTTAATCACAAAAAATAGGGTATTTAAGCAAAGAAGGAGGGTCTAAATTTTAAAGTAAATTAACCATATCATGTGGGGTATCATATACAAGAGCTTAATTAGCACAAGCTGAAACAGGGTTTTAAATATTTTTACGATGTATATTTTTCTATTTAAGAAGGAAAATATAAAAAAATATATAATTTCCCCTTTTTATCTACTATAGTTTGTACGGATCCCTCGGCGGGCGAGTCTGACTCGCTCTTGTCCGGTTTTTAGTTAGACCCAACCCTCTGCCGACTAAACGGCTGGTGTTGGATATGTAAAAGAAACGTGTTATTAGAAAAAAAATTAAAAAAAAATAACGAAAAAATATCACATCTAAGTAGGCTTTTCCAGTTATCGAGTATTAGTTACCCTATTATAAATGTAAGTACTTAGATACTTATAGAAGTATATAATTAGGAAACAAACCCATAGCTTTAATTTTTTCTATTAGTTCTATATAAAAAAGTCCACATAGTGTGATGTGGCTGCACTGTGCACATCACACTATGTAGAACCAATGCAGGAACCCTACTTTGCGCGTCGCCCGATTCACACTTGGCCGATTTTAGTTAGTACCTGAATCCGAAATCTTTTCTCATATTCACCACTGTTTTAGCAAAGTGAGATTTTTTTATGCAAAAAAAAAATGGCGGCCTTTCCAAAATGAAGGGTTAGTTAGGAAACCCCCAATCAATAAGGGGGTAATAATTATATTGATGAAATTAATTGTAATACTACAACTCCTTGCAAATATAGTTGGTTGGTACTATCCCAAATATATCGCATATACGACCTTTTGACTCGCGTGCAAAAAACCGATACGCGGCCGAAAGGTGCAGACTGCAGAGATGATTATGAGGGCGAGAAAGGCAGGATGAGAGCACCATGAGCGCCATGTATACTGTATTAAAGTGTTTCCCATAAAAGAAGTCCCACGGACGTGGCGCTGTCATCGCATAATGGAATATTGACCGATCTGAGAAATACAGTAGTCCCGCTGTTTTGCCGTGGGACTTCTTTCATGATAAGCACTACTCTCGTCCTCGGTCTGTCTCGGAGTGTATCACCGAGTGTGCAAAATAAAAAAAAATGCAACCGTGGAACAAAATATTAATTTATTTTTCGACCAACACTTTTGAAATTGTCGGCTTAAGGTCTGTCTAACATATTTTGCCTAGTTAATTTAAGAGAGAATTTTTGGAAATCTGGGTTGTTCTGGTTATCTAGTAACTTCTTGACACTAGGTCTACCGTGTAAAGGCAATACACTGTAAGTCGAAAAAACGTGTTTTGAGAAAATGGCCGATTAAAGTTTTTTGGGTTTAATTTGATTATTTTTCCTTCTTATGACTTTCAAGAACATTGTTTGATATTGATTTAAAGGTATTTTTGATATCTATTTAGCCATCTAGTATTTACTCTAATATGTTTAATAGTAAATAAAATACAATCAAAAGAGTGGTTTCCCATACTAGTGTTCCTACAATAATGTTGCCATTGTTGTGGCAAAACATTGATTCACTCATTTAGCAAGTTTAGCAAATAGACAAATTTAGCAAGAGTTTGTTACCAAAATCCGCACATTTTTAAAGTAAAAACTCTATAAAATAATTAAATTATACGAACGACAGCACGGTCCCTTTGCAAGTGCAGCGTGATCTATCTCTTACTTCAAAGTTGCGTAGCCCCGCGCGCGCGCGCACACTGATCGCGAACGAGCCACTGTTATTTGAGCTCCCGGCAAACCTATGCGCTATCGCTTGCCGATCGCAGCGCGCGTGTCTTGAAACGTTGGGTTTTTGACACGGTATAACTTTCGCGAGCATTGTTTTGTTTTAGCAATACACGGTATGTTTTGTTGCCGTGTTTTGGAATAATAAACCTGTAATGTTCTGTCGAATACAGTGTTTTTAAAAGTATTATATCAGTGTAGACAAAGGTTAGAAGAATTATTTTTTTACAGGGGGTTAGAACAGATCACAAGAAAGTCAATGGGCCCTGTTAACCCAAAACACTGTAACTTAAGTTACAGTGTATTGCCTTTACACGGTAGAGGTGCAGATTTACTTTCCGGTTTATCTAACTCTAACAATATGTTATCTATTTCGTCTTTAATACTGTCTTTCTCGGCGTTCGACATACTTTTGCTCCTCTCGACACCTGATAACTCCCTATAAATTTTTCCAAGAAAAGATGGTTTCATATCGTTCTCAGATATTTTTTCTGTTATATCATTCAATTTTATACCTATATTTTCATCTGAATCGTCGATTTTTGCAAGAAATTTTGATTTGGGAAAGTTCATTATATCGATTTTATCTCTATTTCGGTCATTCGCATTATCGGTTTTGTCGAAAACTAGAGAAACACCCTGTACTGTAGGAGGATTAGACTGTTCTAGCACAATTTCGAGTGGTGATCTCCGGAGACGTCTTGTTTCTGGCTGTCTTTGGACTTGAATAGATTGAGAGTTGGATGCTCTACTTTGGATCTTAACGAATCTTTCTTCGAGCCGTGCTTCTGTAAAAGAGAAAAAAAGGCATGTATAAATCAATTAATTACATTTTTATAGAAAGAGTACTTAATATATGGGAATATTGTTTCTGATTATTGGCCGCGTAATTCAAACAGGCCTTATGGCTTAGTGGTCGTACGTCTGCCTTCTGAGCTAGGTGTGGGTTCGATCCCTACCCAGGGCAAACATTTTTGCTGAGCATAGATGTATGCTCTGTGTCTGGGTGTTTATATATACAAAAAAGTATATATGTATTCTATCAGCCATCTTGTTCCCATAGTAGTTACCATTTCCAATGTTAAGCAACGGACGGACTAGTCATTATTCGGATGTCATTCGAAGAAAGTGAGTGGCAGTGGGTTGGATGACACGTTAAATTGTAGGTTCCGGTTGATTGTTCTTAAAAACAACAATCGTCAAGCTAGGTCACAAGCCTTTCGGTGGCTTAATAACTCTGACACCAGGGCTGGACACTCAGTCTATACAAACTTATCAGTCATCTGGTCACCATTTGATTCTGATTGATTTCTGGTTCAAGCTTTGCTTAGTTGGGGCTGTGTGAAAATGTCCTTCAAATGAAAAAAAAAACTTATTAATTTCTAGAGATGGACATTGAAAATTAGACTTTAAAGGTTTCTAATTTAGGAACAATTTTTGCGAGTTACGGTGACAATCATACAAGTAGCAGGATAAGACGCTGTGATGCAAGCCGCTTCCAACCGGTCTTTCTGCAAATCCATGGGGGAGGCCTATGTCCAGCAGTGGACTTCTTGTGGCTGAGATGATGATGATGATGACGATGACAATAGTCAAAGATAGTTAAAAGGTTATTCATTGAGAAAGTAAATACATAGGTTGAGGGTTCGCCTGGCCTATCAGGACTTGTGTCTCGCAAGTTGCTCGGAACACAATTTGTTCATCGGTTCTATATATAATTTTCTTCTTTCTTAACTCTACATATATTTTTAGGGTTCCGTACCCAAAGGGTAAAAACGGGACCCTATTACTAAGACTTCGCTGTCTGTCTGTCTGTCTGTCTGTCTGTCTGTCTGTCTGTCTGTCTGTCTCCAGGCTGTATCTCATAAACCGTGATAGCTAGAAAGCTGAAATTTTCACAAACGATGTATTTCCGTTGCCGCTATAACAACAAATACTAAAAATAAAAAGAAATAAAATATTAAGGGGGGTCCCCATACAATAAACGTGTTTTTTTCGTATTTTTTTGCTCAATATTAAAAACGGTAACAGGTAGACGTTTCAAATTTTCACAGAATACTTACTTGTATATTACCTTTCAAAATAAATAATTAAATAACTATAAAGTAAATATTAAAGGGGGGCTCCCATACAACAAACGTAATTTTTAAGCAATTTTTACTCGATCTTAATTAACAGGTAGAAACTTGAATATTTGTAAGTAAATATTTAGAAATATATTAACTATAAAAATAAATACCTAATGTAATACATAAAAACTCACAAAATGAAAATAATCCGTGCATCTAAACGCGGTGCGAGCGCCGCGCCGCGGTGTGGTGGTGGCGCGAACGCGCGGGTAGCGGGGGAGGTAACGGAGCGAGCCATAGCCGCGCGTATTCGCGCGAGCGCCGTCATGCTGCCCGGATGTGTATCGAAAACCTACCTATAAGTTTGCAATTTACTACTTGGAATTTCGTTGATTTCTCGTTATTTTATAAACAGAACTAAACTTTGTAGTATTATAGATGATAGTATGGAACCCTTCGTGCGCGAGTCCGACTCGCACTTGGCCGATTTTATTTGTGTATGTTTCGCGATCCGTTCTAAATAAATTTCGCTAATATTTATCTTAGAGATAGAAATAAATATACATTAGTGGAAATTTCTTACAACACCGTTTAGCCCTGACTAAGTAAATCTTGTGCTATGGTAACTAGATAGCTGATAGAATATACATATATTATTATATTTATACCTAGGAAGAGAGATTATTTCACACGTTTAAGAGAATATTACATGTAATTATTTAACCAACTCCAATTATTAATATGAATCTCGGAAACGGCTCCAACGATTTTAATGAAATTTGGTTTGTAGGTAGATTAGGGGACGATAAATCGATCTTGCTAGGTTTAATTTTCAGTGAATCCGGGTTTGCTCGTATTTTAAGTCATAAAAAATCCGAGTGGAGCTCGGTCGCCCAGGTACTTGTTATTAATAAAATAATATGAGTATGTGAATATTATTAAGCGCCCGTTTGAGTCGATGGCTCTGTAAATGTCGCAGTAAAAATTACATCTTACCATTTATTTTCTTAACAATGTAGTTCAGAAACAAGGCAACTGTGAAGAAAGTAACCGCGACTATAACATACACCCACCATTCCAGTCGCAAAATTTTTAAAAGCAAATCCATTATGAATTATTTCGACACTTATTATAATTAATCCTTGCTGTGTATTATTTACAGAATGACGAAAATACACTTTCAAGATCCCCTTGAAAGTTTAATAGAACCATAGCCTAAAATCAAAGTAAACCGCAAAATAAGAATCGTCTTCTGAACTTATATAGGTTACTCTATGTTCTGAAACGAGTTTTTCTGCGAGTACTGTCAAACTAACGTCAGTTTGACAGCACATCAGTTTAGAAGACGAAAAAGTATAAAGCAAGAAGAATTTATTTTACTCAATGCCGCATAAATATCCGCTTCTTGCCCGTGGTCCAGTTCTGTGTTGTGTTCAACCGGACCACGGAAAATAGTCGCTATATAGAGAATTACTGTGACGAAAAATCAAGTCACCATAAAAGTAGACTATACTTCATTCAACGAAACGAGCTAATAGGGAAATCAAGCGCCGAATGTCACTGGTCGGAGCAGGGCCGTAGCCAGGAATTTATTTCGGGGGGGGTTCAGCAATGGACATGGGCATAGCTTATAGCCTTCTCATAGCGTGGGCAGACTCTGCGGCCATGTTGTCCCATATTTTACGTATAATGTGCGAGCGTAAAAAAAATGAGCACTTTAATGTCCCAAATGAATACCAAGTTTGTCATAGCAAAATGTGCTATGACAAACTAATAATAATTTGGGTAGTAATAAACATTTTTTAGTAGTGTTTTATAGTAATATGCTAAATTTCTCGTATTTGTGAACTCACAGTATTTCTATGTCAAAATAGTAATAGTGCGCGAGCGCGAAAATTTTACTGGTGTTTTTATAGTAATATGCTTTATTTCTCGTATTAATGAACCCACAGTACTTCCATGTCAAAATAAAAGTTTCTTTTAGAGGTTTTTAATATTAAATCATGGAAGTGATTTGATTCATTGATCGTGTTAGCAAGTCCTAGATTTTCGTGGACTAGATGAATCAAACAAATAACTGTGTTAAAAGGAAATACCCGACTGGTAAAGAGCGACTTAACGCTATCAAAAATTATAAATACAACCATTTGAATGCATTGATTTCCAATTTAATAATACTAAATATAAATATATGACTTTATAGAAAATTACAAACATACCTACAAGAACGCGCAAAAAGTTTTGGTTAGTGGCTATTTTTAGTGAATTATTTGCTTGTATTAGAAAGTTCACGGCACTATAATGATCAATACAAACAAAGATCAATATGAAACAATCATGCGCGAGTGAAGCGAGCGCGAAACTTTTTGAAGCATTTTTTGAAACCTGGAAGAATTTTTATAATGGCCAGGATTTCGGGGGGGGGGGGGGGTGGACCCCCCAAACCCTCCCCCTGCCTACGGCCATGGGTCGGAGATAAGGGACTTAAGGCGCGTACACGTTGCTAGCAAATGTCAGTCCTATTCTGTCTCTTGAGCGGTGCGGACATGTGGTGTGGTGCTTAGTTCAGTGTCTTCTCAGTGTTTGATTTTACATTGACCCGGCTTGTTTACTGGACTGATCCCTACTTATTTCGTGATTTAGCTTGCCTATCGGATTATTCCTGCTTCTGAACGTCATGGATAGAAATATGGAATCCATGCAAGAATGACTTTTTATAAACTTGGAAGATGATTTACACTCAAGTGATTCAGAAAGCGAATAAATGTTTAAGAAAATATCTTATGTTTAATTTATTTACATCCATATTCCTTTGTACACAACATTGGAGAATAAAAATATTGTATTAGAGACAAAACATTACATTTTGCTTTCATATACAGATTATATTAAAGTAACTATTATTTTTAGATGATTACTTTACCTTATGTGAGCGATTTAGATCAGAAATATAAACGCAGCCTTACATTTTCTTCAATAAGTCACGCCCCCTGACCAATCTTTACAATTTAAGTCAGCGCTGCATCCTTTTCACTTTCATACAATTGTGCAAGAGAGAGGGTGCCATATTAGCTCGATCCGTTGAATGAAATTATAAGTTTGAATTACGGCAACACTGCACGAGCCGACCAAGCGCAGCGAGCGTCCTGTGGGAGTGGCCGGCGAGTGCTAAAGTATTATTAAGACAAAAAATGGCAAAATAGAATCGTAGATAAGTATTTAAAAATGACAATAGCAAAAGTGAGTTTAAGTATTAAACTAATAATTATAAGTAGTTAAAAAACTGAAGCAACCGACTTAAAAATACATAATTCGTTTACTTGGATGATGTATAAATACCAAAGTACTTAACCAATTTTGACAAAATTTATAAAGAACTACCTCTGAACTATTACCCACTAAATAAATAAAGAATCATCAAAATCAAGTTATAATTGGCGGAGTAGGTAAAAACATACAATCAAATTGAGAATCTCCTTCTTAATTGAAGTCGATTAAAAATAAAAACAATTATAACTCAAAAACAACGCGTCCGGCAGGTGAAATTTGTAAGGGAGGATACCCTCTCATCCCTGTTGATTACGCATAAATGCACGCAATGACCGATATTCTTGCAGCTACGAGACCCGATTTAAATATCTGGCGGCGTAGGCCTAAGCGTAGCGTCGTAGCATGATCTACGGAACTCTTCGTGTAGTGTAGAACTCTACGTAGAGTCTGTTCAAATATAGAACTATCTTGTCAAAACACGGGAACTAACGTCTGGAAGTATGTATATACATACTATATCTGAGGTTTCGACTAAACAAAATAATAAAATAAACATTGCAGCGCCCTTGATGCCACATTACCTGAACAGACTCTACTTATTATCTTGCCAGTAAAGGGGATCCAGACTTGTCCGATTTTGGTCAAAAGGTTGTCAAGGTCGAGAAGTCTTTGTTTATGGCGAGGGTCACTTAATAAGATATATATCAGCCTAATGACGCCGCACCTCGTTCCAAATAAATTCAGTGTCTACTCTCTACTATGTGCATTTCTAGGTAATTACGTAGGAATTCCCTGCATAAACAAAACAAACGAGTTTCGCGGCTCGCCTGTCCACATCTAGACACATAACTTTGCCCCAGCGTTTAATATAAACATAGGTGCACTCGTATATCCTACACAATAGTCTGGGAGCATCTGTAGTAATGTACGATGACAATATCGTGCCTAGCAATTTGAATTCGAACTCTGTTCGGTTGTGATACGGTTATTTATTTGTTTAGATTGTGATATAGATATATAGGGGGTACGGGGACCACTTATGTATGTACGGTAGGTCTAATTTGGCATAACATTTTGTACTTATATTTTACTCATCGAATTGATAAATAGCTGGTCGGCGTTTGATTAAACGCCTAAGCTAATTCAACGAATTGACTACCTGAAAACTTTAATTTAATCAATTTAAACTTTAGTTTAATCAAACACCTAAGCTAATTCAACGAATTGACTACCTGAAAACTACTCCCTTGGAAACTGCTGGATAGGAACCTTATATTAGGAAAGTGTTCTAGTTAGTCACAAAAATATTAATAATCTGTATATCAATTAGCGATAGCTTTGTTGGTTGCTGTAAAAAAAAAACCCGTATCACAAAAAAGTACGCATCTATTTTATTTAACGAAAAACTCGCGAACTTACTTCTCTACGTACATACTACTACGATATTCTGTGGTATCGACTGAACAAAATAAGAAATAAGTTCAGCGGCGCCCTCAATGAAAAATTAGTTAAGTAGCTGAATATACTCTAAACGTTATTTAGCCATCTAGCTAGTCGTTGCTTTCAACGTACGCTTTTCTGTAGTTCAGTCAATTGGCAATTCTGTAGTTCAGTCGTTCGACTGATGGGTAGATCTTTTGTTATTTAGCTTGATTTTTTTATTCGACTGCATATGAAAGAGGGCTATGTTTTCCGGTATATATATGTTGGATGCATGTGTGTATGTGAATATGTATGTGTATTTCTATATTACTTTCTACAGTCTAAACAGTTTGACCGATTCTGTTGTGCGGTGTTTTAGATTTGTCTTTACTTCCCGACTGTCACAGGCTACGTTTTTGTAGTGATTAAAAACGGTGATGATGATGATGATAAAATGTAGCCTATGTCCTTTTTCAGGTCTTAAAGAATCTCTGTGCTAAATTTCCTAAAGATTGGTTCAGGCGTTTGGTCGTGAAAAAGTAACAAAACAGAGAGACAGACAGTTAACGACAGACTCCCTCCCGCCCCTCGTTCCTAAATATTTTGTGAACATTTCACACCATCTAGCCCAAACTAAGCAAAGCTTGTACATATATACATATATACTTTTTTAACACATACTTATGATACACAGAAACACCCAGAAACAGAACAAACACAAATGCTCATCACACAAATGTATGCCCTGAGTGGGGATCGAACCCACAACTTACAGCTTAGCAGGCAGACATACTACCAACTGAGCCACAAGGCCAGTCAATATGCGATGAAGACAGATCTAGGCCAAGTATCAAGCACATTAATATCAGCGCTGCTGAGGAAGCAGCTTCGATTTAATGGAGAGATATGCATCGGTATAAGTTACGGGTAACGCAGCACTAAAGTTCGCCTGGTTCTGCCCTATTTAGTTTCAGCATTGCACCTACGAAACGGGATTTGGATGTGGTTTGTTTGTGTAGCTTGAGTAACTGACAGTTTTATCCGACTGCGCAAGAAAGAAGAACATTTCTCGAGTGTATATTTGTGTGTAACACCCACTGAGGCGTAATTAATTTACGCGCCACAGAATATATAATAATACTAAGAACGCGCTTAATAAAAGGGACATCTTGATAATTGTTTTTTTTGACGTGATAACGTCTTATAAATCGATGAACGCCGGCTGCACGCACGAAAAAGCAATACCTACTCATTGTCACGTTCCGCCAGAGCCGAGCGTGCAAGCGAGACCGCAGAACAAGCGATAGAGAGCCACGATTGGCCTAAGAGTTCGGCTTTTGACGCATCGTTATCACGTCAAATTATCGTCCGTAAGCCGACTTTACAGACAACAATTTTTTTATAATTTATTTATTTCCTTAGTATATTACAATTAATAATTATTCAAATTATTAATCGTATTTAGAATTATATGAACAAAACAAATGTATTTTATTTTATACACTAATAAAATAAATACTACCGAATTACCACTGAATTATTAATTATTCAAGATATTCTTAGCAAAAGTTTGTTACGTCTGTAAAAATCGCCTCGAAAGACGGCCGACGACGTGCGCTTACAATGTGGTGTAATTTCCTTCATGCACATTCAATCCGTCAGAACACAAGAAAATAGCATTAGAAAATAACTCCGTTTCGTTATCCGCCTTATTTATTGTATACGGCGTAATATTTATTATTTGACAGATCTCATGACTCAGTGGTAGTATATATATATAAATATATTTTTATACATTAAAGATCTACGATTGACCACCAACTCGCCTGATGTTAAGCGACGGTGTGGCCGAGGATGGAGCTCGTCGATCTAGAAGATATCTATTCACTCTAGCCTTGAAAATTCCAAGATTGTAGGTCTCAGGAAACAGAGATGGCGGCAAAGAATTCCATTCTTGTGCAGTACGCAACAGGAATGTGGATCGATATCGCTGAGTACGGATTTTTGGCATTTCAAAGAGAAATGGGTGGTAATTCTCCGACTTTCTGCTAGTCCTGTAGTGAAATGGGGAGGGTGGAGGTGGAATTAGGTCGTCAAGCTCTTGCGCACATTCCCCGAAATCAATTCTGTAGAAAATAGACAGACATACTTCTTTACGGCGGTGCTCGAGACTAAGTAGCTTCTTGGCAGCTAGTTTATCGTCACCGATTAACCGCACAGCTCGTCGGTCCACTGATTCTAAAGCTTCCAGCTGATACTTGGCTGATCCATCAAAAAGGTGGCAGCAGTAGTCCATACACGATCGGACCTGTGCTTTGTATATCTAGGTCTGCTTAGGTCGTGGGTTCGATCCCCACCCAGGGCAAACATTTGATGAGCACGGATGTTTGTTCTTTATCTGGGTGTTTATATACATTATAATATGTATGAATTTAGAAAAAAGCTTATAATGTAATCTATCAGCCATCTGGTTCCTATAGTACAAGTTTTGCTCAGTTTAGGGCTAGACAGTGTTGTTGGAAAATGTCCTTCAATATTCATTCATCATCAACATCATCTCCGCCATAAGAAGTGCGTTGATTTAACTCAACGACTCGCTGATGGTGATTCAATATTCATTATTATTATTTATTATGTAAGCTTCTTTATTACCCCTTCTAGGCCGACTTCTAGACTTGCTTGACTTTGAAGTGCGAGGCGTCTTTTCCAAAAGTAGGCCAAAATCTGTTAATATAAAATATAATAAATGGCTCGTAAAAATATTATTATAGCCAAGACCATTATTAGTTGAAGCATGGAAAATATAGGCACGGATCGAAGGCAGAGCTCAAAACAAATTAACCATTTTTTCTTTCAAATAATTACATTATAATAATGTACTTATAAGCTATTCTTAATATTTGTGGTTGTGGTCCTGTTTTGTGATCTAAATATTTTTTTTATTATTGAGACCACAAAACAGAACATTTTGGTTCTCATAAACGTAGTTTCTCTCCTGCTTTTTAAATCAGTTGTAAATGCAGTAAGTTCGTAGCTCCGGAGACCAGGTCACCGGATGGCACGTGCCGGCGCGGGCGGCAGGCTGCGTCGTCAATATTGGTTAATTTGCCGCTGAGCACCCGGCGTTTGCCACCCTGCTGCCGCCTGCCGCCCTTTCTTGTGACTTGAGAACTTTGCATACCCTTAATTATGCTGAGATCGGCAGACGGCACATGATTCTTTATAATATCTACTAACCTAGATGTGTGGCGAGATAGTATTAAAAAACAACTGGGCATACTAGTTATCCAGGTCCAACTGATATATCTCACATTATAGCATTACAAACTCTGAACTGATCCGGTTTCTTCTGCGCTCCAATAGTAGACGGCAACGTTAGATTATCGGTCAAGCTTAAGTTTATTACTTAATAATACTAAAAAAAATATTCACGGATATGTGCTGTGTAGAAAAATATACATATTTTAGGGAATCCATACTCAACTATCATTATACTACTGTCTTCTATAAAACAGACACCTACATACGTTTGTATAACATAAGTTGAAATTTTAATCTTAACAGACGTCGTCCCCGCTGTCGGCACGTAAAACTTTACTGGCAAATAATGGACAATTCTCTAGAATTTAATAATCTAGCTTTAACTATTTTTGATAGCTCTTGCATTTGAGTTTGTGTGTTCAAAGAGACACCCGTATACAGCAGACTCTCGTGGCTTTTATCATATTGTCGGTACGGCGATAAAGGCCGGTTAAGGGCAAACGATACACGTCACAGTTCAGCCTCTTTTAGAGGCAGTTTCCGATATGCTGCGTCAAAGTGCTGGAACAATATTCCACCGCCAATAAGGGAACTGCAAAGTTTACACTCCTTTAGACTGAACCTAAAAAACTTTATTTTTTCTCATCAGAAGGCGGAAGAGATTCTGAAAAATGATACAAGCGTTATCTGAGGCCGGACACCTGATGTTGATGTTTCTATATTGTAGACATTGTTTATATTTGAAATAGTTGTAGATATGTGTTACTTATGAATGTGGGTATGTATATATGTGTATATGTATGTGTGTATGTGTATATATATGTGTATATGTTTGTATACATAATAGGAATTAATATGCTTGCACGCGCGCTGTGCAGTGCGTGACGTCACCTGCCGGATCCAGCGGAAGACCAGCGCCGGTTGGCAACAACTGGCACCATGCTGATCTGGAGCCGGCTTGTGGCAAAAACTTGTTTATGTTAAATTTTTAATCGTGTTAATATTTTTTAAGTTTGTCACAATAAACATGTTGTCTATTGTCTATACACATACGACGGGAAACTCAAATTTACCACATAATTCCATCATCTACTAATATTTTTTAACATAATCTAATAAAATAAAGTTTAATTCTTAACTAATGTTAATGTAAGACTGCAAGTCCCACGCATGCAGACCCTGATCTGAGAGTCCCCATCACGCTCGCAGCGTAACCGCGCTGAATGGCCAAGGAAATTTGTTGAACTAGGTACCACCCAGATCTTGGGTCGCGACCTCTTTCTCGCATTCGCCGCTCTAGATCTTGAACAAATTCTGGCTTCTGAGCCCCAAGGTCCCGCTATCCAATATAATTATTTTTTTGGATTGAAAGGATTATCTTTTAGATTGTTCTCACAGAAATTTCTACTTACTATCTACTTTGGTGTCAACTGTACATTTCGATGTCGGTTGACTATAATTACGCAGATACTTGTTGAGATTTCGAAGTCGGTTTATTATAATTCTATAGATACTTGTTCCAATTTTGAAGTCGATTGATTATAATTATACATATACTTGTTCCAATTTTGAAGTCGATTGATTATAATTATACATATACTTGTTCCAATTTTGAAGTCGATTGATTATAATTATACATATACTTGTTCCAATTTCGAAGTCGGTTGATTATAATTATATAGACACTTGTTCCAATTTCGAAGTCGGTTGATTATAATTATACATAATTATACTTGTTCCAATTTCGAAGTCGATTGATTATTATTATACATATACTTGTTTCAATTTTGAAGTCGATTGATTATAATTATACATATACTTGTTACAATTTCGAAGTCGATTGATTATAATTATACATATACTTGTTCCAATTTTGAAGTCGATTGATTATAATTATACATATACTTGTTACAATTTCGAAGTCGATTGATTATTATTATACATATACTTGTTCCAATTTCGAAGTCGGTTGATTATAATTATACAGACACTTGTTCCAATTTCGAAGTCGGTTGATTATAATTATACATATACTTGTTCCAATTTCGAAGTCGATTGATTATAATTATACATATACTTGTTCCAATTTTGAAGTAGATTGATTATAATTATACATATACTTGTTCCAATTTCGAAGTCGATTGATTATAATTATACATATACATGTTCCAATTTCGAAGTCGATTGATTATAATTATACATATACTTGTTCCAATTTCGAAGTCAATTGATTATAATTATACATATACTTGTTCCAATTTCGAAGTCGATTGATTATAATTATACATATACTTGTTCCAATTTCGAAGTCGATTGATTATAATTATACATATACTTGTTCCAATTTCGAAGTCGATTGATTATAATTATACATATACTTGTTCCAATTTCGAAGTCGATTGATTATAATTATACATATACTTGTTCCAATTTCGAAGTCGGTTGATTATAATTACACAGATACTCGTCCCAATATGTCGCAGACAAGCTAAGCTACGTACTGTGACTACTATCAGTGAGTACCAGAGCGCCCCACCTCGGAAATGTACCTCAGTACTTCACTCACTAAACGGAGCGTGAACCGACGTTACAAACAAACTTACATGTTCAGGTGGGTAACTGAGGAAACTGAAATCATTGCTGTGAATTTTGTTATGAAATTGCGAAAGCGGCTCCACACTAGTCTACAGATAAATTGGTCGGGATGTCCTTTAGACTGGGAAAACTTTTGACTCATTACTGCGAGACAACGAGCGGTGCGAGCTAAAGTGAGAAATTTAGCCGCGTATACCATTATACACAGAGCTTTAGACAGGCGTAGATTGTGCTTAAATATATAACTATGGTTAGACACGGGAACTAATGTTTGTACGAATATACTACCTACTGTAGTTTTCTGTGGTCTCGACTGAACGAAATAAGAACAACAGCGCCCTCAATGCCTTATCAGTTCTTTAGCTGAACAGACTCTTAGGTAGAATCCCTCTATACATATCGTCGCTCGCATGACTAACTGTCCTATCTCATTTTTCAAATAAAAATAACAGGTATTTAGAATGCAAATACATAGAAAGTATCAATATAAAATTAAAATGTAAGTAACCTCTATGAAAGCTAATGTTATAAGGGATGCTAAACAGCCGATTTTTTATATTTTTGATAAATATAATCTAATCTCAGAACTGAAAAACATTTGTCTGAATCTAATGACTGAAATGATACAGGCTAGTTAGGCATGCGAGCGACGATATGTTTGTAGTCTTGTCATAGATCACGTATCACGCAAGGACATACGTGTAAGTGTTTTTGTATTGTATTTTATATTTTACCCTTTGTACTATAGGATAAACAGAAAGTCTTCCCACTACCCTATTGTGGATTTTCCTAAGGTTAGCAGTTTCCCAAACAGTTTATAACTACGTTTCTAACCCTTACAGCCAAGGAATGGAATAAATTACCGGCTTCTTTGTTTTCTGATAGATACTTCATCTTCAACCTCATTATCGCTTCCAACAAACGGGTTCGTGATAAAACGCGGACTTCTTCACATTAATAAAATAAGTAGTCGGGATCGTGTCGTAACACGCATAATGTTAGAGTTCCGTAGCTAATGTTATATTAAAATCTGTAATTATTGTAGTTTAAGAAACTGAATAAGTCGACTACAAAATATGTAATTTAATTTATTATGATGACATCTCGAAAAGTAGTAGTCACAGTGTTTAAAACCATTTTCGTTGAAAGTTTTTAGTATGGTGTACTACTATGGTTAATTCTCTGGTCCACCAGTTCAGCATGCAAATTGTGCTTTAGTTATATACTTACTTCATTTTAATCTTCAAGTATTCTTCGCCTATGGTTAATTTAATATACTTTTACCCTCGAAAACTTCAACTTGAAAATACCAGGAAGACATAAAACCCATTAAGACTATCGACTCCAAAGCACGTGTCGAGCACGCAAATGCACGTCCGCAATCAAGGTAATGCTGTGTTGCCAGGTGCGGCCGGCTCCCGCAAACCGGGGAAATACTCCCGGAATTTATACATGGCAACACTGACAGGGTGATTTATTCACGGGTCGTTTTCGTGGTATTTCCAATTGTGGAATTGTGAGTTGGGAGATATGCAGACGCACGCGTGGTAATGCGCTGTGCGGACTGCTTTTCACGTTTTATTGGTTTTGTGATGGAGATGTTTTATTTTGATTTGGGGTGGCAACTATTTTGGTGGAAAAGATGCTATTTGCGACTGTTTAACTGCAGGTTACCTGATGCGCGAAGAAGTATATTTTTATACTCGATTTGGTATTTTCCACAGAATATTTTGATGATAAGTGAAGGTGTAGTCTGAGATGGGAAACTCATTATTATTTTATTAGATACTATTTGAAAATAGGCTTGCGATTAACCGCTAAATCGCCTAATGTTAAGCGACTGACTTCAAATTACAAATGAATAATAATCATATCTATTCGCAAAATCTATTCATCAAGCGTATTCCGTATGTTGGCCGTAAGCACAATAAACGTGGAGTTGTAGTCTCGGTCAAAAACAATGTTGATGATGATGGAATGTATCATAAAAAAAATATAAAAAAAATGTATCATATGTTTCCAGGTTTACGGCCATTTTTTTAGCAAATTTAATGACTATCGATGCAGCCGTTTGTCTGAAATTTATGCCAGGAGCTGGCTGTCAATAGAGGCTGCCGAAGATGCCGTTAAGTATTCAAAGACGATTTTCATACTGCGAATATTAATAAATAGCCAGCCAGAAGTTTGCCTGGTGAGCTGAATCAAGTTGGCTTCGTCTGTAAGTAGATAATCATATAAAAAAGATCCTAAACTTAGAGAATTCCCACAATTTTCATGAATCATTTTGAAGAAAATGTAGCAACAACCAAATAAAAGTACCTGATTCTTGTAAAATTATTTACTTGCCAGTGGTGACTATGAAAAAATATTATTTATATTTTATGTGAAAGTTCTTCATTACCTTATAATTTTTTTTTACATGAGGGTTCGAAGACTATTTTTAGGGTTCCGTACCTCAATAGGAAAAAACGGAACCCTTATAGGATCACTTTGTTGTCCGTCTGTCCGTCTGTCCGTCCGTCCGGGTGTCAATACCTTTATCTCGGAAACGCGTGAAGGTATCGAGTTGAAATTCAAACTATATATGCAGATCCATAGTATCTTGCTCCAGAAAGAAAAATAAAGTTTCTCAGTTTTCGTAAAAAAAAGTTATAGCCGAATATGTCGTAAAAAACGCACATTTCGACATTCACAGAGGAATCTAAACCTATGGGGTACTTCTCGTTGACCTAGAACACTGAAATTTGGCAAGAAGCATTGTGTTAGAGTACTCATATAGGAAATAATCCGAAAACTGGTCATTTTTAATTTAATCACAAAAAAATAGTGTCTCTATGCAAGGAATGAGGGCCCAAATTTTAAAGTGAATTAACCGTATCATGTGGGGTATCATATGAAAGAGCCTCATTAGCATAAGCTAAAACAGGTTTTTAACACATTCTTCGCCCTTGCAGACCCTTCACTTCAGCTGGGAACCAAAACTTTACTTTACCAAACTGACTACTACAAAATGAACGGGACGCTCGCTCGGATTCGAGTGGGAGGCGCCGCTATTATAGCCCCGCCCCACTCGGATCCGAGTGGTGAGCAAGGAATGTGTTAAATATTTTTACGATGTATATTTTTCGGTTTATGAAGGAAAATATAAAAAATACGTATGATTTCCCCCTTTTATTTTATTTGTACGGAACCCTCGGTGGGCGAGTCTGACTCGCACTTGTCCGGTTTTTATTCATTTTAAGGATCCGTTTAAAAATTTGCGAAACCTTTTTTTTTCAATTCAAAAATAGGCTTGCCCTTGACCATCAACTCACCTGGTGTTAAGCGATAGTTACGGTCTACGATGGAGAGCGTTTGCCTAGAAGAAACCTATACACTCGCGATTTGAAGACACCTAGATTATCTATTCGGAAAGACCCATTCAGGAAGCGCATTACACATTTAGGCGATACGCAGAATGAAAGTTGAGCCAAAGCGTTTCGTACGGGTTTTCGGAATATCAACCAAGTAAGTAAGTAAGTTCGTATAGACTGATTGGCCAGCCCTATTGTCAGAGTTATTAAGCCGCCGAAAGGCCTCTGACTTGGCTTGACGATTGCTGAACAACCGGGACCTACAATTTAACGTGTCATCCGACCCACGGTAGCGCTCAGAAAGAGATGCCACTCACGGTCACCCATCCGAAGACTTACCGGGCCGATAACCAAGTAACGATATCGCCTTAAAGTGATATTTTTTGTTAGATTTAAGTTCGACCCCACAATGGAGCATGCTTGCTGAGAAGTTAATCTATTTGTCATATTTTAATAGTAACACTCAGGACATACACACAATTTAGAAACTCGAAAAATAAAAGTATAAATAATTCTCTTCGTTCGGGCTTTGGAATATTAACAATAAATAAATATTTGTGGACATTTCACACAACACCATCTAGCCCAAACTAAGCAAAGCTTGTACTATGGAACTAGATGGCTGATAGAATACATATATACTTTTTTTTTGTAAATATATACATATGATACATAGAAACACCCAGACACAGAACAAACATCCATGCTCATCACACAAATGTTTGCCCTGGGTGGGGATTGAACCCACGACCTTTCAGTTCAGCAGGTAGACGTAAACACACTACCAACTGAGCCACAAGGCCAGTCAGAATAAAACGGTATACCGGAATAAAGTTCCGTTTAGACAACTTTGTGCTTAGACCAAGCTTAGATGTAATAAGTTAAGGAGTCCTTGACCAGTAAGACTAAGGTTCTAAGCAGAGATCTAGAACGGCTAGCCGGCTAAGCTCACACTTCGCTAAGTTGTTGACTTCTAAGTTATTTTGTAGAACTTCAGTTTCGTATCCAATTTGATACTTCGGATATCGTTAACAATTTCAGTGGCGGTTAATCTGAGTTTTGTAGTTTTGGTCGATTGTAATTTTAGTCCAAGTGTTGTTTAGACAAAGTTCTGACACTAATTACTTGTAAAATCACACTTCAAATATTTGAAGTGTTTGTTTGTAATTTAGGTAAGAACAATAAAGGTTATATTTATAGTGGGTTAATAAGACTTATCTCTGGAGCTTTTCGGCTTATGTTCTCGAGTGAAGATCACGCACCGGCAAGCGCAGCGTAGGAAGACCAGCCACGAGATGGGCAGATGACCTCATACAAGTGGCGGGAAGACGCTGGATGCAAGCCGCTTCCAATCTGTCTTTTTGGAAATCCATGAGCAGCCTATGTCCAGCAGTGGACTTCTTATGGCTGAAATGATGAATAAGACTTATCTGACATCACCATTAAGGTGGTTCGATTTCCTTACAAAATTATATATATCAATTATTATGGTCTAAAAGATTACATTTTTTTTAGATTTACAACGAAGTAAAACTAACCATTATAACTTTAATATTGGCCTTTATTGGCGGTAAATTACGTATGTTAATAAATAAAGTTGAGGTTACTAGCAAACTTAAATTTATTTACTTATTTAACTTTTAATTAAAAGTTTAAAAAAAAAAAGTTTTTAAACGTTTTTTTTTTTTTATTAATTTATTTAACTATTTACTATTTTTTATTGATATAATTGTATTTACAATTATATCAATAAAATCGATAATCAATAATCGATTATCAATAATTATCGTTAAGAGTCCGGAGTCCGACAATCGTTCGTCTCGCTCGCGTATATCCATATTTTTTAAGATATATTAAAATTACTGAATGAGCTCATAAAAAAAAAGTCGTTTGTAAAACTAGAAAACAACATCACAAATATTCGACTTAAATTTCAATTTGATCCAAGTTAATTTTCATACATAAAAATATATAATTTAGTTTATTTGAATGACATATGTTTACCGGTTGTTTTGTTTTAAAACTATAAACAACTTTGATGGCTTTAAACTTTTCATTTTTGTAGTACTAAGCATGTACTTTCAAATAAATATAAATGTCTAATAAATGTCGGAGTTGACAATTATAATGATAATAAACATTAAAAACCCGACAATCGGATCGAGACCCTCTTTTATTAAATCAGTTAAAAATAAAGAGATAGTACTAGTTAATTATAAGTTCATTCTAATGATAAATCTTTTAGTGAAGGGCCGCCCGTTCATCTTTCTGCCCTAAAATAACTCAAAATTAACAAAGTTTGTCTCCATCTGTTTCGGACAAAAGCGAATATTATTATGATAAACGACTTGCAGAATAAGTTCCGCTAGTTTCGTAGGAACTTGGAATTTAGTTTTAATTATCTAATCCTTCGTTCCTATCCTCTTTTAAGAATAATGTGCAGAGGAGTGTGAGATCTGGTGCAGGTAGTGCAGCTGTCTCCTTCGTACGCGGTATCTTATTTACCCAGAGTAGAATAGAGACCGTTACATTGTTTTCTCTTTCACTCCCTAGTGTAATAGCATAATGTGATTATAGCAATCATGAAAGAGAAAGATTATGCATTTTTTGTCTTTGTCGATGTAGCGGGTTGAAAATTGTTTGGTCCTGTTACGCCTGCCTAATAAGCGCTGGCCTTAAGTTTAGAATAAAGATTCTTTAGGACCTAGGTACATATGAGCGAATGGTAATATACTGGAGGCGGGACGGCATAAAAAGCGACGTGCCAAGTTCCATCACGTCATACGTCGTGTACATGTACTCATAGTTGTTATGTATTGTCGCTTACAAATTCAAACTACAAGTGTAAGCATGTATTTATGATCATTTTTTATATAATAACATCAATAAAATATCTTAAAGTTATTTTATATAATGAACACACACTTCCAACTCCCTACCTATTTTCCCCGACTTCTATGGGAATGTTATGCAATGGTATCCATATCGCTATCTCTTAGCCTGTTACAAGGTTTTCCCGTCTATTCATTCTAGGTCTACGCTTATTTATAGATAAATAAATACTGAATATTTTTAGTAAATATACGAAATTCAGCGTCGTACAAGCGGTAGAGTAAATAAGTTTAGCTGGAGAATTAACGTGGCAAAAAGTGATGTTGCTTTCTACGTTATTAGAAAACAGACAGAAAACATCGTGACGAATTTTTCTTAAGTCCATCCAGATATTTTATTTTTAAATGAGCAAGCGAGATGGGCGATTTAAGAATTACAATAGCGTCGAAAGAGGAGACTGTAAAGACGCAAAGTTACTTTCTCTTTTGTACCTGTATGACAGAGAGCATAGTACCTACTATTTTTCACGAAAAAATATTATTATTCCAATTGTACATAATGTTATAACAAGAAAATTGTACATAATGTATATAATAATACATAATGTTATAACAAGAAAATTATCTAAACATGTAAGGACGAAGCAGGGGATAGAATTTCTGACGGGCCCTAAACTAGGCTAGGCCTAGCCTGGTTTGGGGCCCGTTTCTTTTGGGCACCCTGCGGCCAGTTAACAGTAACTCTTAGTACGCTGAGCCAGTAATTATATTGATTGTTGAAAAGAGACGGAGATTGTCATTTTTTATCACATATCGTGTGTTAATTTTTTGATCCTAAATGGCTTTCTGTTTGCCATAATAAAATAAATAGGTGCGGGATAATTTGAGTTGAAAAATTGCACAAAAATAAAAAATCATTACAATTTCGCGTATTGTTACGCTTACAGAAGGGTGGGTACGTCTTTATGAGAATGGTATGTACGAGTATGTAATTTTCGTGGCAGCAATAGCATTTATCAGTGAAACTTATGTCCTTGTCACTGACACACTGACTCGATTTCTATTTCCGTACTATTTAATTAAACCTCTATGGGATCAAAGTGCAAAATGTAAAGTGGCCAAGTGGGCATCGGGGCCAACGCGCGCGGTTCTACGCTCTCGTTTCGAACTTGTGAGATAAAATCCGACGCGCATAATACGCGCCAGCCGTTCCTAATAATATAACATGTACATCTATATCATTTCTACATAAAATATTATTTTCTATGCAGGTTTCCTTTTACATTATTCTTTAATATTCTATACCTATATGTCTTTTATTACTGAAGCAGGTGCTCGAAACTCTCTCATTTAGATTCGGATGCATTAATACACACGAATAATCATAAAAATACTCGTAAAAGTATATAGAATGGCAACACCAGAGCGTTTTAATAATAAAGCTTATTGCAAGAGCTATGGCAACGTTCACTGGATGTGCAAAGTAAGGGGGCTGTGGAAATCAGTGACTGGGGTTGGACAAAATGTTTTTTTTTAAATACAAAATAGGTTTGCGGTTGACCGCCAACTCACCTGATGTTATGCGATGTTGCGGTCTACGATGAAGCGCTTACCTAGAAAAACCGATTCACTCGCGAATACACCCAGATTGTATCCATCGGAGATAATGTTAATGTTCAATTGAAAATGTATCTTAAATATCATTGTTAACTAAAATAACAATTATTATAGTTTAAAATACTTAAGTATGCGAGACGGTTGTTCGCCGTTTATAACATGTCCCTTTTAGAATTCAATTCTATATAATATTTATGACTAAGTTTTAAGGCTTCTGTATTGAAGGTGAGGAAGTCTATTAGTAAGGCTACGGTGTCTGTCTGTCTGTCCTACATTTAAACGGCTGTATCTTTTGAACGGTAATAGATACAAGTCTCAAAATTGGCAAGATTCTAATACTAAAAACTGGCCAAGTGCGATACATGCTTGCATAAATAATTTAAAATAAAAATGACCAAGACCATGCCGTGTCGAGAGACGCATTTCGTAGGGTTCCGTAGCTAAGCTGTTGTTTAAAAGGAAACTATTTGGTGTTTTTTTTTTGTTTAGACTACTTTGAAAAAAGTCAATGACCTCAGTACTATAACGATTAAGTGTTTTATAATATTTATCGCTATATCTCGAAAAGTTGTAACCACAGAGTGCTTAGAATAAATTTCATTGAAAGTTTTTAATATGGTTTACTATCATGGTTAATCATGAATTTCAACGTTCAACAGTTAAGAAATGCAGGTGGGGGGACACAATGTTTTCATTTTCACCTTTGGCGGGCTATATCTCGTCTGAGAAAAATATGATATATTAATCCCTTAGCCGAAGCTTTTAAAGAGACTTATTCAACGATACTTCACACGATGGTGTGGGGTTGATAAAAAAAATCGTCCCCTCTCTATATGTATGGAGAGCCACTCCCCATTTTTCATTTTTTTGAACATTTTACTACGGATTTTCAGCGGTTCACAGAATACATCTACACGCTAAATTTCGTTTATACAGGGCTAATATATTATCTGAGTAAAATGACTGTGACATACGGACAGACAGTACGGACATGGTGAAATTATAAGGGTTCCTCGTAGTTACTACGGAACCCTAAAAAGGTTTTTTTATACAAGGTATATCTACGATTGACTACCAACTTGCCTGATGTTAAGCGACGGTGTGGCCGAGGATGGCGCTCGATATAGAAGATATCTATTCACTAGAGAGCCTTGAAAATTCCAAGATTGTAAGTCTCAGAAAAACAGAGATGGCGCCAAAGAATTCGATTATTGTTCAATACGGAACAGGAATGTGGATGGATATCGCTGAGTACGGATTTTTGGCATTTTAACGAGAAACGGGTGGTAATTAGCCGTCTTTCTGCTAGTCCTGTAGTGAAATGGGGAGGGTGGGATTATTGTGCGAGAACTGTGAAATAAAACCTCCTTGTTGATTCCAGCAAAAAGGAAACGTAAAATGACAAGTGAATCTTTCGTTGACAGCTATTTGGTGGAATGTGACATAAAATAGAACGGCAGTTTTAAAATCTACTAGGATAAGCAAAATAGGTAATTATAAAGAATAGTAATTATCCCTGGTGTCAGTGTTCATGTTCATGTATTGTGTTATGTACGGAAGCTTTGGCGTGCGAGTGAAACTCGTACTTTGCCGGATTTATTTTATTTCATCGTAACATTAAATACTGTCTTCATAAATACCGTGTACCGAATGTGCAAAGTGAAAAAGGTATGAAATTGGAATAAAAGCTACTCATGAAAATTGGTTCGTTATGCCAACCAAAGAGTAATGAGACGAATAATCTGTAAAAATGATAATTCTGTTACGACTCACGTAGGTGTGGTGAATCTACCGAGAGGATGTTGAACCCAGGAATTTACAATATTTATTTATTTATTTATTTAAGTATACAAAACAGAATATTGCCTAACATAATATAAGATAACATGTGACAATCGATCAGAACCAGACTATACTCCAAAGCATGTATACATCATTTGAGCAAACACATTTTAGGTATTATATTGAAACAAAGGGGAAAACAGAGAAATAGAGGCTATGCATATTTTGTAACTTTACATAGGTGAATATGTGTACAATAAAACTAATACAGATCTAGGCAAATGTAATAAGGCGAATTCTGTGGATCTATGTACAAATAATATTGGTATTTTCATAGACATGTCACACAACACCATAGCCCAAACTAAGCAAAGCTTGTACTATGGAACTAGATGGCTGATAGAATACATATATAATTATATATATATATATATTTTTTTGTAAATACATACTTATGGTACATAGAAACACCCAGACACAGAGAAAAGATCCGTGCTTATCATACAAATGTTTGCTTTAGGTGGGGATCGAATCCACGACCAACAGCTCAGAAGGCAGTCGTACTACCACTGAGTCATGAGGTTAGCTAGATCTGTATATTAGTCAACAGAACAGAAAGAAATGAAGTGATTGCGGCTCAGACAAGTTTATGAGTAGTTTATTTTTATTTTTAGGCTTCTGTACTAAGGGTGTGCGACCCTATTCACGAGGCTACGATAACTGTCAGTCTGTCTGTCTGTCCTTTTGAACGGTAATAGATATAAGTCTCAAATTTAGCAAAATTTTAGGGTTTACTTTGATGTAAGTCAAGTGCGAGACAAGCTTGCGAAAATATAACCATTTTTCGAATTTTTTACACTCCAAGACAAAACAAGCTTGCGAAAATATAATCATTTTTCGAGGTTTTAACACTCCAGTTGTGTTAAAATCTCTTTTGATTAAGAAAATAGATCTGAATACAATGTATCTATCATTTACTTTATTGAACTTGATATTTTATGTGAACACCTACTATTTCAGGATATTCCTACTGAATAGAAAATATCTGAAGTAACAAATCCCATCAAAAACATAAATGTGAAATGAGAGCCAAGTTCAATATTATGATAGATGTCTTGGTTGTTGACTTCAACGACAAAAGAAGTGAGATCTAAATGGGTGTCAAGTTCAATGGTCAGTCCTGAAATTTATTTATAACAACGTAAAATATTTTATAACTACTTCAAATATCATTTCTTCTTATAAATTAAGATAATATATTGAAACCTAAGGTCTGACTTGGCTAGTTCTCATATACGTTACTTACTTTTGGAATATATCTACAAAAAGTAGTATATAGAGTGCAATAACTCTTGGTGTATTGCCATAAAGTACATTGGTGGCCATAAACAGTTTGACACGAGGCCCTGAATCACATTCGCTCATCGTAAACCACGGACACCCCCATAAAAACAATTTAAGGCTCGCTGCGGCAGAACTACAACAAGTTCTGTTTGTGGTAGGGTCTAGATAAACAAGTGCAGTAGAACAACACACTGATATACGAGTAGGCATCGCTTACTTGTGGACCGTAGTTCAGTTCATAATCGCTAGATGGCGTTGGTGCACAATTTAATTTACGGTGACCTACGTTCACTTGTATCTGTCGAATATAAATTATGTGAATTTATATTTGAGTTTATACGTATTCTAAAGATACTGACTCGCATCTACTAACAATACTAACATACATTCTCTACGTAAGCGTAAATGGCATTATAAAATTAGGTAATCGGGTGTTTTATTTTTATTTTAACATAGGTAACCTTTTTTTTTAAATAAAAACTACGGGTCAGTCACGTCTGTTTTGAGCCGAAATATCCGATTATAGTTTCAACCGCATTCGGCGGTCTTTTTCAAAGGAGCAGCACACACGTCACTCACGCGACGACGCGACGGAGACGCGCGTAAGGTGCGTCACCAGCCTAAAATATAGAAATGCAGTTGAAAATATAGTCGGATATTTCGGCTCAAAAAAAAGTGAGTGACACTTAGTTTTTATTTAAAAAAAAATGTCTGAAAACCACGTTAATTTCCATAGGTAGATACCTACTTGTTGTAGTTGTTGTACAAATGTATGACGATATAAGGAAGTCGTTAGCTTGCCTATAAGCCTCTGGCTTTCCAATAACAGTCCAGTGTCATTCAGAAACTTGAACTTCAAGATAGTAAAGCCTTGATAAGCAATGCACTGCTTAAGTAGAGATTAGTCCTACATATCCCGACACCTCCCTTGGGATGATATGTCTCCTGGTTTTAGACTAGGTACGCAGCTGGATTGAGCCTGATGCAAATTTCGTATTTTTCATCACCCATATATTGGGCACTGTGAACGTATTAGCACTGTGAACCTTCTCTTTCTTTAGAATTAAAAATTGTAACCCTATGTAACATTGTGGAACGCTAATAAATACATAAATAATCCTGGTCTCATTTAATCTCATACCAATGGTCAGTGTAAACTCTTTCCAATGTAGCTTTCTACGCAAATCCAGTGCATAATCTACTGAATCTTATTGTACTGTGGATGGGCTTAATCTCGCAGAAGATTGTGCTAAGCTGGGCGGAGCTGAAACTTCGATGGTACGCCTAACTTCATCCACAATGCAGGTTTTATTTTGCATGCAGGGAAGACTTTCGTAAGCGTGGAATAATTTTAACGTTGGGTTTGTATATACAGATTTTTAAAACATTTAATAGAGGATTTTTAGAATATCTAAAGTTAATAAAAAACAAACATATAGGTATTTATTACGTTAGGTAGATTATTAGTCATTTATTTCTGGTTTGTGTTAGTATATTTATTTTATTTTATTGATGAAAGGTTTGGTCTGGCATATTTCTTCGAGGTAGTATTAAAAATTAAAATGATAATATTCTTAGGCAATTTTCTTTCATAAACACATTTTTATAGTTATTGTATATAATACATAAGTTCCTTAAAGTAATAAAATAAGCATATCAAATAATGTTATTCATCAAACCCTTTCTTTCAAGCGCATAACTCTGTCTTATAAAGATATATAAACTCTTTGTTACTTGCTAATAAATTTATAATTCTTACAGTTTAATTATTATAGTTCAAAAAGCCCACCCCTGACTCTACCCGACGCGAAGGTGCCCATGACACTCGCCGCATTACCTCGTTGAATGGCGATAGACAGCCTTTGCATCAGGTAAAATCAGATAAAATCAATTACATCACTCTTTGTTTACACCATAATTAAAATAATTATTAATAAGAAAAGGTTTATGTGCTAACATTTATAAAACAATTTCTATTATACATTTATAAATCCACTACTTTACTGTATTGTCGTTTGCGCCCAAGTTAGCGTATACATACTTAATGCGTATTGATGTTCTTTTGGAGAATAAATTGTCTTATGTCTTATTTAATCTTGTTTTTGTATTAAATAATATATATTTGGGATTGGTCCCATAATCATAAATTATATAACTAAAAACCGGTTTATAACACCATTTTGAAGTCGATTGTTTCAGTTTTTTAAACTATAATTATTGTGTTTCTTTTGAATGCAGAAAATTAGTACATAATTATTTAGACGTCAATGGTTGCAATTTATGAGCGCTCGCAAACCTTTGCTACATGTATTCGCGTTTGTATAGCATTCATTTACATGTATATTTATACTAGAGTACATGCGTCTGAATGCGTCTGTCTGCTGAACGAAGCGAGCGGGCATCACTCACACATTCACAAATACGACTTGCACACAATCAAAGGGTCGCAAGCAATCACAACTACAAGTAATAATTCCGCCCTCCTCATTTTACTACGGAACTAGCAGAAAGTCGGCGCATTACCACCCATTTCCTATTGAAATGGCGAAAATTCGTACTCAGTGATATTGGTCTACGTTTTTGATGCGTACTTCACAGGAATGGAATTATTTGTCGCCATCTCTGTCCTCTGAGGACGCCAATCTTTGAATTTTCAAGGCTATGAATAGATATCTTCTACATAGATCGACGAGCTCCATCCTCGGGCACACCGTCGCTTAACATCAGGCGAGGTGGTGGTCAATCATATATCTATCTTCATGAAAAATGACTTGCCATAGCTCTCTATAAAAATAGAATTCCAATTTCAAAAGTTAAACATTGAGCAGAGTTAATCTCAATCACTCCAGAATAGGTTCCCAGGCACTAAGCCGAAATGTTGTATCCAAGCACTTAGACTAAAGAATTAAACTTTAAGTGTTGGTCACTAAACCTACAAAAGAAAAGGACTATAAAAACATGCAGTATTTTTTTAACATCCCGTTAAGTAAAGGTCCGTGGTCCCAATACTTAATTCCGGCGGGCCAAATAAAAAGCCCGGAAGTCCGGAAGTCAGGTGCGTAACTCAAATGAAACAAATAGACCTACATAATTGAAAATTCCTAAGACCCTCCTAACCCGTCCTCCTTATAACCGCTGGAGAAAAAAGTAAATTGTAAAACACTTTTGAAGAGGGTTCTGTAGGTTTGCATTTGATTTAGTTTATATTTAAGGTTGAAGATGGACGATTGTCTAGAATTATCACACCTTTAGACTTGAAGAAGACCGCTGACCGTGATCAAAACTGTAGTCGTAGATTCCAACTCAAGAAAATAGACGGGACTAACCGGTACTTTTGCTCAATTTTTTAACACTAGTCAGTCGCCAAAAGATTTGTATTTTAGGTTCGTTACTCTGTGTATACGTATACTTTATAAAATTGTACAAACCCTATAGGTAAGTTTTCGGGTTGAAAAAAAAATAATGATTGAAATATTAACCAGTACACGGGTACGAACAAAAATCCGACCAGAAAAAGAACATTTCGGTTTAAAGAATTTTATTTCTCAGCAAGAAATTACAATTTCACTTACGTGAGAACAAAATTTACAGAAAAATATTTCTTATGCTTCAGCAGTTAGCTGGATCTACATACATTAATTAACTAACATTTTGAGCTTATAAATGAACTTAAAAAAACTAGCTAACCTAAATAAAATTTAATCTGTCGAAACCATACTACTTTCGACAGATTAAAACCTCTTTCAATTTAATAAAATTGTAATACATTTTGATAGTTGATGCATTTGGACGTTTCGATGATTGGGTCAAGTAAATTGGTCAGCGAATGGCGCTTCAACAAACTTCCCCCATTTTTGGCGGAAATTCCCGCCGATCCAACTTTTGTTGAAGAAAATGACAATCATAGAGATGTATTAGTAGGGGTATTCAGAACTCATTCTCTAGAGAATGACAGAGACGGGGATATAATAATAATAATTATAATCTTTATTTCGGCCATATACAAACATATACAAATTAAATTAAATTAGATAGATTATAATTAACTGATATAAAAACACACACAAAAAAAATATGTCAGGATATTAATACAAAAAATGTCAAATAATTAAAAATGAAATAAAATGTCGATATTAATACAAAACTTTTCTACTTACTATAGATATAGTTTCCGAATCGATTCCGAAACCGAATGAGTTCTGAATCAGGGGGCTGATCACGTGAGTTTAAACAAACAAAAAAACTTAACAAGTTGTTATTTTTCTATGTTATAACGAATGATGATAATATGATAATCTTTCGGAGGTAAGCAAATATGAGAAATAGAATTCGGGGAAGTATAAAGTACCTATAGCTTTATTGCAATGAAATCTTGCTCCATGGCTTAAAATTTATGTTAATAAAAATTAGTCCTTATATTGTAGGTGAGATTTTATAGTCCCAATAAATCATACGTACCTACTGGAGGAATAAAAGTTCACGTGGGCCGATCGTTTTGACAAAGCACTCTGACCTTACGGCCAGGGTTGGCAGAAACATTCGATTTCGATACTCAATTCTGAATGAGAATTCAGAATACGAACGCAGACATTTTTGCAACAAGTGTTGTTGCTAAATCTAGTGCTCGTGAGGTCTACTATTCATAAACTAACAGTAAACTGAACTGCGTAAAGCACATTTACATCGTGGACTTCGTAGATAATTCCTTACTCTATTATTAAAATGTATACATGCTGGAAGAATCATAATTGCAAACTCTATGAAAAGCAGTGGTAGTACGTCTACCTTTTGAGCTGTAGGTTGTGGGTTTGATCCCCGCCGTGGGCAATATGTATCTGTATGTATTTATAAAAAAAGTATATTTATGTATTCTATCAGCCGTTTGGTTTCATATCTTTGTTTATTTTGGGATTTTCTGTGGTTTGGGGCTAGAGGGTGTCGTGAAAAATGTCCTCCGATATTTAAAAAATAATATTAAATTTAAAAGAACTGAAAAAATCTACTTCAAAATGAGCAATTCGTTTACTTGGATGACTATTTTTTCAATTGTTTTTTTTTTAAACCAAACTGATTTTGAAAAAATGTATATGGGACCACCTCTGAAGTCATCATAAACAATTCATAATTGGCGGAGTAATCACTGAACAAACATAGAAAATAAAGACATACAATCGAATAGACAACCTTCTTCTTTTTGGATATCGGTTAAAAACCCATTTCCATTATGCACGGAACCCAAATAAAAACGTCTGTCGTAAAACCGCGGTTTTCATTTAGGGGTTTAATTAAAGACGACGCCATTAATCCACTGTTTCTCGCAGAAATTAAAGGGGTCTCGATGCAGACTTGCTGACTTATAGACATGGTTACCCTTAATGCGTTTTTATTCTCCTTTTATAATACTTGCTGTGTCCAGCGGCTTCACCCGCGTTGTGATGAAAAACGATGATGATGAGGAAATTACATAGTTTATGTGCGTCTCCTGGTTTTTCACCTATCTTTGTACCAAATTTCATGACATTTGGTCAGCCGTTTATGCGTGAAATGTATCAGAAATATGTTCTTTATGATTACCTAACAGCAAAGATAGACAATTCGATTGCGATAAAATTTTGAAATTAGAATGCAGGCCGACTTTGTTGTAAATGAGCCATTTGTCTCTGTATTGCCATTTAAGGAAAAAGCTGCTAAAGAAAAGTATTTATTATCATCATATTAAAAGAAAAATTAAATAACCGACTGCATGAGAGTGGTTTTCCTACTATAACTTACGCTAGCGCTACGCTTAATGTATAGTTATAGTTTTTGTAAAATTAGATAGATAGATAAACTTTATTAAAAACCACATGATAACAAAATTACAATTTATATAATCACAATTACAAAATAAGTGATTGTATAACTTATTTGTAATGAAAAATTTCTTTGAAGGTTACGAAAAATATAGTCTAAAACATATTATTATAAAAAATACATTCAGAGACTGAAGACGAATCTAACGGCACCTCGCACGTCAAAATCGATCGTCCAATCAAGTAGTTCAGGCTGTAGGTAATATAGAAACACATACATACCCACATAATTAGATACATACAAACATATATATCGCTTTTAGCGATAATTCCGCCCGTTGTTACACTAGTGTTAATTTATTTCCTTTTGTACTTTTTTTGTTAATTTTAAGGTGTGTCAATAAAGAGTTTATCTATCTATCTAAATACACTAAAAAACATGAATCTCCTTCTTGTACAGTCGGGTAAAAAAAAACTAAAGTATTTCAAAAGAGCTGTATTTGGATGGAACACTATTTTGCAAAGCGCACCCGACGCGCGACGCGTGTATGCGTTGCAAAATATTTGAAATACATATTAGATTCACAGACTAGTTTAGCCCCGAATTATAAAAATATCTTCCTATATTTTATCTTCGATTTAGACTAACTAAACTCTAAGAAGTAATCTACAAAGCTCTACCCAACGACAAAAGTACAAATTAATAAGAATCATCTAAAAACGTCCTTTTTTCTTTCACAAAGAGAATGTTTTTTGTCTTTGTCTTTCGTTTGTTAGTTTTGGTTTCACTTGTGACCACGTAGTTGGAGTTTCTCTATTTTCTAGAAGTTTCGAGAAGTGTCGAGAAGCCCGTGACGTTAGAACTTTGTTTTTAGTTTGCACCTGTTTTTAAGGGATTGTGTTTAGCTTGTTGGTTGTATTTGAGTGCGGAGTTGTTTCTCTGGTGTAGAGAGAAGTTAATTTGTACTAGTTTGTGGAGTGACACCTCGTTGGTTGTACCCTAACGGTGTCTTCGTTTCTTTAAAAAGTTGTTTGAAATGTTGGGTAACTTTGTATGTGAGTGTCATTAAGGCACTAGAGTGGATGTTGCGGCTGTCTTGCTCGCACTCAAAATGTTATATCTAGATCACACGGCGGTCACTCCAAACAACAGTGCGGTAATTAGTGACACATATGCAAGTTGACGTTTGTATATACTTAGCACACACACACATGTACCTATGAACCTTCTATTATATGAGGTTGACGTCATATTTATTATCTCGACTGACAAATGAATGCGCCGTGCAGGCAAACTTTCAAAACAGGACGAGCGCGGGGAGCGGGTGAGGAACCCGAGAATGGCGGGAGGCGGAGAGTGTCCATTCTGGGGGGTTACCACAATCCTAATAAGAATCATATTTCAATATTACTTTGTCTTTTGTCTTGCTCACTCAAGACAAAAGTATATAGTTAATATCATCATATTAAAATAAAAACAATATATCTGACTGCATCAGAACCATTTTCGTACTATAACTTACGCTGGAGTTACGCTTAATATGCTGTTGAGTGTAAGTTTTGGTGAGAAAGTATGCGTGAATCTAGTGTGTTATAGTGAGTGTAATTTTCTCCAGAATAGTTGTATATTTTCTTTTGTTTGTGTAGCTTAATACAGATCTAACTTTGTCTTATCTTACATACTCCAGATCCAAGAATATGAGTAGGTAATGCAAGGTAACCATAGACTTCTATAGATACCCCAAGTGTATGTACCTAGCGTGTCAAGTACGATGAAAAATCGCAATTGACGATCAAGATTTATTTAATTTCAGGTGATATATACTTCCGATTCGATATTTTGTCAACTAGTTACTAGCGTACAAGCGCGCGGATGCATTGGGTTGAATAGATTTCGCGCGGATGGAACATTACATCACAAAATCGTTTATGTGATATCACAATCGGTAACAAAAATGAGGCACGCAAGGTTTTCATATAAATGAAGTCGCATGCTCCATCTACTATGTCTGTGAAGGTAATCTTAGTTTCGACACAGCCAAGATCAACCTACGCTAGACAATGCAGCTTTGTCGACGGTCAAAGTGAGTGCACACAAAGCCGATTATGTTGTGTTGGAGCAACATGCATAGTCATAGAATCGGTGCTGCCCAAGACACGACCGGCTGCGACAAATCAAAACATGGTAACTCAGACAAAATACAGATTTTTCAAGTAAAAAGAGTCTTTAATTTTGCTATGTCCGTCAGTCTGTCTGTAGTCCCGCGGTTTTACTGAAAGACTCCTGAAACTGAACTGAAAGACCGGAAATATTCGGCAAACGTGTGGTACCAGTCCGCGCCACCAATCTACTTCTGGCTATACATACTAATAATACATACTAATAGTATTCTGGGTACTGCCTGTAAAATTTAATTCCACCATTTTGCCATCGGAGTGCAGTGGTGGCGCGGCTCTACGCTCATTTCGTATATTTCCTGAAGTTTGCGCAGGTGCTGTGTTTTGGCTTGGGGCAGCCAAGATGCTCTAGACTAGATTAGGCGGGGGTTGTTTGTGTTAATCTAGTATTTAGATGCAAGTGGGATCTGTCTTCAGATAAATAATAATAAAGTAATATTTGTGGACATTTCACACAACACCATATAACCCAAACTAAGCAAAGCTTGTGCTATGGAACTACTCGTAGATGGCTGATAGAATACAAAAATACAAATACAAAAATCTTTATTTGTCTACATAAAGAACACATATATACTTTTTTTTAAATATATACATATGATACATAGAAACACCCAGACACAGAACAAATATGCTCATCACACAAATGTTTGCTCTAGGTGGGGATCGAACCCACGACCTTTCAGTTCAGCAGGTAGACACAATACCAACTGAGCCACAAGGCTGATAATATACATTTATTGATAAGATACAGTTAAGATAAGAGAATAACAGTTAATTTTTACATAAATATATCAATTATAAGATATGACTTTAATATTACAGTGATTGCTCCGTAGAAAAGTTTGTACTCGTAAGTGGTCGCATGAAATTCATAGTGCCTTACCGAAAAAAGTTACTCAACTTTAACCAACGTCTTAGTTCTCTGTCTTCTTTCCGCAAGTGTCATTACGTGTCAGCCAGAAGTTGACAAGATTCTCGTATGTTAAGTATTGCTTAAAGTTAAGTAACGTTTTTCGGTAAGGCAGTTTATGAACATCTTTTAATTTATAACCGTCTGCCCAAAAACGTACGGATATCGTGTCTTCAAAAGTTAGAATTAACTTAAAATGAAGGTGATATACGTTATTTCCTACAGTTAAATGTAAACCGTTTTCAGCTGTGATTCCGCATCAACATAAAAAAAGTTTAAAAGTGTGTGAAAACATAAATTCGAAATTACCAACGTGTTCTCCCGCCATTTTTGAGGGAGCCAGCCAGCGCCGCAATTAGGCGCGCCTCGTTTACCCCGGGATCAAGACCTAATGAGCCACGTATATGGTTTGCTGCACTCCCAGGATCAAAAATTATAATCCCACAACACCAATATAAGAAGACCTCTACACCTATAAAGCTAGTTCACTTATTTTCTACATGCACATAAACGAAAGTAGATAGTTTTAATCTATGTCATCACAAAATTTACCTATTTTCTATATTTATGTATAAATA
The DNA here is from genome assembly GCA_947563715.1 of Lycia hirtaria. Classification (NCBI taxonomy): domain Eukaryota; kingdom Metazoa; phylum Arthropoda; class Insecta; order Lepidoptera; family Geometridae; genus Lycia; species Lycia hirtaria. Next base: position 4,851,843 of record OX387385.1, on the reverse strand, counting down.
AAATAAAAATAAAAATAAAGCCGTTATTTCATCTACACTATTAAATAAAATCAATACAAATGTCAAAAATATCAGTTTTCAATAATTACAATAATTAATTCTCTTTTTAATGTCAATATTATTATTATTATTATTTTATATATATATATATATATATATATATATATATATATATATATATATATATTTATGTATAATGTATATATTTATTTGTAAAAATATCCATTTACCTAGAGACCAGTGTGCATATGTTTCTTTGTAATGTTTATAAGTTGTAAAGGTTCTCTTCACTGCATTGATCACTTTATTGTTTTTTTGGTGTCGAGAGAAATAGTCTAATATGAACTTCTGTATTGATTTATTATAGAATCATCATCATCAAGTCCACTGCTGGGTATAGGCCACATCCATGGATTTCCAAAAAGACCTGTTATATATGCGGCTTGCACCGAGTGTCTTCCTGCCACTTTATTTATTTATTTATTTATTAGTTTCACGTCTTTCGTCTTCAAAAGAACTTCACTTGTATAATGTGAGATCATCTGTCCACTTATTTTTAATTATAGAGTAAATTGTTGTAAATGAATTAAATTATATAAAAATGCATATTTTTGTGAAAATATCAAGATCTGTGTATACCGAACTTAACTATTGAAAAGCTCAGACAGTTCATCTTACGCTGGACGCTTGCACGATGACAGTCGGTTGACAGTTGACGTACAGTGAATGACACGATAAAATCTATGTTGCTACATTCAAAAATTCGTTTTAACGTGATGGCATAGAGTACGGAATTCGGTAAATATGTTTTTGGGCGCTGAAACACATGCATTATGATGGAAACGGTATTCGGTTGATAACTACGGGAATATTTTTTTTATCGTCGAATTTACGTGATAATTTAAAAAACATTAAAATTTTACGGTTTCTGAGAAGAATTTACACATAAAAATATATGTAGAATTTTATCAGTGATATCAAAATTGCGTTTATAGGAAAACACTTAATAAAAAGATCTAATATTTTATATAATAATTATTGTCTGGGTGTTTCTATGTATCATATGTAAATATTTACAAAAAAAAAGTATATATGTATTCTATCAGCCATCTAGTTCCATAGTACAAGCTTTGCTTAGTTTGAGCTAGATGGTGTTGTGTGAAATGTCCACAAATATTTATTATTTATTTATTTAAAGTTTAAAAAACTAAAACAACAGACTTCAAAACACGCAATTTCGTTTAATTGGAGTGCATATTTTGTTTCAGTAATTTCTTAATTGACTAAATAATCACGTAACAAACATAAAAGAAGCTCAGTCGAATTGAAAACGTTCTTTCTTTTTTGAAGTTAGTTAAATAAAAAATTCAGCACATAGGTATCACAGCTCACAAAGGCTTTCAGATAATTCGAAAAATTCAGACAACGAATATTTTTGAATTTAGCCTTTATGCCGAATTTGTGATCAAGTAAAAAAAATAAAAAAATATGTTGAATACTGTTTTGTCTACTTAATTTTTGGGTTCAGACAAAATATACTTATTTTTCCTAACAATTTATATCACCTACTATTTCTAGTTATGAAATATATTCAATTCAAAGTAAGTGATAGTAATTTTTAAGCATTGAAGACGACTTTATTTAACGTAATTTCAGCATTTCCCAACAAAAATAAAAATAAAATGATTAAAAAATAAAATCAGCATCAATTACAAAAAAATATTGAAATAAATTTCTTAAAACAATATTCGCAATACAAAAACAAAATCAATACCTAAAAATTACGTTACATACCTCATTGCGAAAGAATTCAACATTCGAAATTTGAATAAGCGTTCTCTTTCCGCACCCAAATTAAATAGGCGCGTCATTTTTTTTCTGGCGCTATATTTTTATGCCAGCTATATTAAATTCGTAGATTACAAAGAATAAAAAGGAAATAAACGTCAAGTGCGAGCTTTTAAAAGTGTGCGCGGCGCGAAATGGGATGCTCTGGGTGATGAGTGGCGCGAGATACGGCGAGCGGCGTTATTGAAATAAATTATGTCATCGGATTTTATTGATGACGGCCGTCGGGACACTGATTAATTCAATAAAAATTAATTCATTAGTCGGGGTATGTTCAATTTTTTTTTATACAAGATAGATCTACGATTGACCACCAACTCGCCTGATGTTAAGCGACGGTGTGGCCGAAGATGGAGCTCGTCGATCTAGAAGATGGCGGCAAAGCATTCCATTTTTGTGCAGTACGCAACAGGAATGTGAATCGATGTCGCTGAGTACGGATTTTTGACATTTCAACGAGAAATGGGTGGTAATTCGCCGACTTTCTGCTAGTTCTGTAGTGAAATGGGGAGGGTGGGATTAGGTCGTTTACACACTATTACACTTAGATTTAATGTATTAAGTAATTAAAGAGCGATATAACTATTGTATGTAACTTATTAAGTAAAATAGCGCTACTATGACGTGTATTGTTAACTACAGTCTGTTTGTATGCTAGTAAAAATGTAAACTTAGTTAAACATTAAAATGTATTAGCATAAAAAAGGCACGGACCCTGGAGTCTGTGGAGCTCAAATAAAAAAAAATCTGGTTGTCTGTAAAGTCGGTTTACGGACGATAGTTTAACGTGACAACGTCATAACAAAACATTGATGAAATGATGATGATGATGATGATGTAACGGGACAATGAGCGTAACGGGACAATGAGTCATCCTTTTTCGTGCGTGCAGCCGGCGTTCATTGATTTATTAGACGTTGTCCCGTCAAAAAAAACTACAGTCTGCGTTACTTTTTCTATATGTTTGTTATTAACTTTTGAATGTTATGCCAGTGATTTAGTGTGTATTTTTTACCCTGATTTGTAAATAGATTGGGCTCGATACTTCAATAACAGACTCGGGTAGTCAGTAACAGACTACGTGTCTATGACGTATAAAGATGAATGTCGATATCGTATGTTTTTTTTTTTTAAACTGTTTAACGGCTCTGGATTCTGAGTCCTTTGAGATGGTTGAGTGTTGTCAGTACGTGTCCATGACGTATAAAGATGAATGTCGATAGCGTATGGTGATGGTAGATTGTTGTCAGCCCGCTACACTTATTTCCCGCTAGAATTGTGGCTCCACCTTCCGTCGAGATATATTCTATGTAATGAGGTCTGTACGACTCGTCCTGGGCATAATTGACTCGATTCCGTCGTATCGCGTGGATTTCTTTTTTATTCGCCTCGTTCGCGGTTTATTGCGATCGGGATTGTTATTGGCTGTTATGATAGTTAACGTACTGGTTGTTGTATAAAATGTGTGTTAATAGCAACATGCGACCGACGGTTGCTTTTTACCCGATTTTAGATGGAGGGTTATGTTTTTCGAGTGTATGTATGTCTGTGAGTATGTATGTATGTACTTAGTCTTGCCATAAATATTGTCACGAAGAAAAAAAATATTTTTTTATTGCAAATAATATTTATTACTTTTACAGTGTGTTAGTTTAATACATAAATATAAAACAATTTAAAATATAAAAGCTTATTCGAAGTGGTCTCCATTGGCTGCAATACAGTCCTTTAAACGTTGAGGCCAGTTATCAATAGAAGCACGCACTCTTTCCATGGGAAAATTCTTCACTGCCAATCGTATGGATTGTTTTAGGGACTCCAAATTATCATGGCGTTTAGAGCAAGCCATACTCTCTAAAACTGACCATAAATCATAATCCAGCGGATTAAGATCAGGACTAGACGACGGCCAGTCTTCAGCTCTGATGAAGTCCGAAACGTTCACTTCCAACCAAGACTGCGTGGACCGAGCTTTATGACCTGGCGCCGAGTCTTGTTGGAAGGACCATACTTGGTTATTGAACATGGTGTTGTTAAGGGGCTTAACTACCATTTCAAGAATGGTATTTTGATACACTTGTGCCGATGTTTTGATACCTTTTTCACAAAAATATGGCTCAGTCACTCCTTCATAGCTAACACCCCACCAAACCATCACTGAAGTCGGATAATGCCCACGTTGCACTCTGTCGACTAATTGGGAAGCTTCCTTAGAGCTTTGAGCATAAATACGGTCATTTTGTTTGTTAAAATGTTGCTCAATTGTAAAGATTTTCTCATCCGTAAATAAAATTTTTCTGTGACCTCCCTTTGCGTACCGCTTCAGTAGTTGTTTCGATTTTACCACCCTATTCTTTTTTAAATTATCAGTTAAAAAATGACCAGTGCGTCTCTTATAGGCTGCAAGTCCTAAGTCATTTTTTAAAATACGCGACATGGTTCTGGGTGCTATCTTCATCTCCCGAGATAAAATCTTTTGCTTTCGGACAGGATTTCTTCGAATTCTTTCCCTTACTGCTTTGACCACCTTTTTCGTACGAACACTACGTGGACGGCCAGATCTTTTTCTGTCAAAAAACAGAGGAGGTTTCATTGTACCTATTTAATAGCCCGGTACACAAACATTTGACTAATACCAAGCGTATGGAGAGTTTTAAAAATTGCATTTGGCTCCATACCAACTTTGTGTAATGCAATCACAGCGATTCGGTTCTCTTTATCACCCCACTCCATTTTAATATCGCAAAATATTGTACAATGTATTGGCGCCAAAATTAGAAAATTCAATGAACAATCGTATAAAAATGACAGATTCCAAATTCAAATGTAATATCTTTCTTATTTTTAACTGTAACAGTATTTATGGCCAGACTAAGTATGTTTCTATATGATCGCCTATAGCATAAACGGCTTGACCGATTTTGATGTGCGAGGTGTCGTTAGATACGTCTTCCCTTTCAGAGTGTCATAGGCTATATTTTTTGGTAATAATAATAATAAATTGCTCACAAAAATAAAAAATACGTTTTTTTACTGTTAGTATTTAGTTCCACTGTTATATCCAGGCACGGTGCCACATAACACAGCAATTAGTATTATAGAACGGACATTTTCCGCCTCCCGCTAATTTCAGATTGCTCATTCGCTCCCTGCGCTCGCCCTAGCGTTTGCCGGAGTTTGCATGTACGGCGCATTGACTACCGCTTAACTAAGCGGTAACGTTAAAAATATAACCGTATTGAGAACCTCCACCTTTTTGAAGTCAGTTAAAATACATAACTACGTGCTAAATGCTTCCGGTTCTTATGTATTTTTCATACTAAGTATACTATTTTTTAAACTAAGTAACATTAATTAATATATAAGTATAGTAACTTACTACGTAACTTAGTACGTGTGGCAACCCTACCTACAGTAACTATAGCAAATCAGAGCCGTTAAATATAATAAAAAAAAAACTATAGCAAAGAAATAGGGCAAATATGTCAGCATGTCGGTACACCACGACATATTACCGACGCGGACGTCTCATCGAATCCGCTATCTGCCAGCTCGGCTCCTGACAAATACTTTGTATATTTCATTTTGCGTGAAAAAATCGGATATGTACGAGAATTGGACGAGTTTTCGTTCTTTCCACATGCGTTCATTCCAATATTACGTGGGGTGCGCTTTGGCCTGACTTTGATAGGAAATCTGTTTTTAATGTTTTCTTTATTTTTCCACTGACATAGGTTTTGTTATAAGTGGCATATTACTTTCTGTTATATTTTATCAATATTATATAATGAGATGTGAAAATAATATTTCACGTGGTAGTCTGGCCATGAATGCACAGCCTTATTCTGGATATGACGTTTCGACTTTGACAATTTGTTAATTTTGTTTGTGTTTATTTGCATGATTTCGAGATTGAGGGTAATTTTTCTGTTTGTAGTTTTTGTGTGTGATATTGTTTCCCGTTTGTGTTTCATATAAATGGATGATTTCTAAGCTAGTAAGGCAGATATAAAGTCTATGTAACGCCTAATTATATTCGGTTAAACAATGTATATATTAATAATATTTGTACCTATAACAACAATTTGTACCTATACAATTTTGCACGAGAATTGTAAGGCAGAATATGGAGAGCTATGTTTTTACCTGATGTTCCACCTACTGTACCCATATGCGCAATAAAGACATTATGAATTATGAATTAATGTTATTTTTAGGGTTCCGTACCTCAAAAGGAAAAAACTGAACCCCTATAAGGGTTCCGTTTTTTGTTGTCCGTCTGTCCGTCTGTCTGTCCGTCCGTCCGGGTGTCAAGACCTTTATCTCGGGAACGCTTGAAGGTATCGTGTTGAAATAAAACATATACGCAGATCCATAGTATCTTGCTGCAGAAAGAAAAATGAAATTTCTCAGTTTTCGTAAAAAAACTGAGAAATTTTAGTTACAGCCGAATGTCGTAAAAAACGCATATTTCGACACTCGCAAGGGAATCAAAAACTTATGGGGTACTTCCCGTTGATCTAAAACTTTGAAATTTGGCAAGAAGCATTGTGTTAGAGTACACATATAGGAAAAAATCCGAATACTGGACATTTTTAATTTAATCACAAAAAATAGTGTCTTTATGCAAGGAATGAGGGTCCAAATTTTAAAGTGAATTAATCGTGTCATGTGGGGTATAATATGAAAGAGCTTTATTAGCATAATCTAAAACAGGTTTTTAATTATTTTTACGATGTATATTTTTCGGTTTATGAAGGAAAATATAAAAAAAAAAAATGATTTCCCCTTTTTATTTACTAGTTTGTACGGAACCCTTGGTGGGCGAGTCTGACTCGCACTTGTCCGGTTTTTTTTTACTTTGACAGATGGACATTTTGCTGATGGATGCACATTACTATGCGTAACTGTGTAGTCGTCCATAACTTTGGTATTTTTTTTTTATGAATAAAATATCAAGATTTAATATTTTTATATAATTCTTAAGCTTTTTTTGAACTATCATAGTTACTTCCTAGAGTTATTACTCTAAGTTCTGTTCTGTTCTAGTTCTGTGTTTCCGATATTTATGCGCACTGTCGTCTTATTTTTTAGATATAATACAAAGAAACCAGCTTTTTTTGTGTTTCATAGTAAACAGGGTAAAAGTAAAATAGTTTCGCCATGTGAGTCTATCTGCCTGACGTGGCTTTGCACAAAGTCTATTATTACTAGAAAGCTGTTATTTGGTATGAGTATAGGTATATAATTATCATGTCGAGAATGTGGTAGAATTAAATATATAAAAACAAACTCTTTTAGGGTACCTCCTTCACACGAAAATTGGTAGTGAATTATTTTTTGAGGAATTAAAATTTCGTCCAAATTTTGTTTAAACTAACATAAGTTCACTCGTGTGTTTTAAGGTCACATAAATTGTGATATACATTTAAGGAATGCTACTTTGCGGCCTTTACGCCTGGCCTGAAACGCACCAGGGCCCTATTCTGTAAATTTCCGTATGACCATCGGCCGCATTCACGTACGGGACGTGCGTGCATTGACAATGAAAATTAGCCTTCAAGTTTAAGAAGCCAAAGTCTAATTTTCATTGTAGACGCACAACGTCAAATTCACGTTATACGGCCGATGGTCATACGGAATAAGGACCCTGGTCGGGTATCTAAATACAATGTCAGTAAAAAGTAGGCAGATAAAACGCGAGGAATTTTAAGGTCAGAGTGAATAGGTATCATTGGATGCTTCATCTTCGACCGCATCGTATCTTTGCGTCAAACGAGTTTGTTGTCAAAAGGCGGCTATTTTCATTGCTTTATAAAACGTGTATTTTTTATTTCCTTAATAAACATGCCGTTTTTTAGATTTTGCACTTCGTTTGCCTTTTTCTCTCTGCCTGAGCATAAAATATTGTTTCATCCTGATTTCATAAGGTATCTATCTACACCTCAATCTTCAAAAAACCTTTCCATCAGTCTAGAAATCCGTTCAAGTAAAGCCCCTCGAATCTCAGCTTCTGTCGCGAAAAGCAAAAATCACAATGCGAATATCCGAACGTACTTTGTGAAAATAGCATCCAACATTCAAAAAGTTTCGCTTTCGGCCCAACAAAGGAACAAACAATTCAATACTTTCCCTCGCGTAAATACGTCCTTCAGGGCTTCGGGTGCCTTTGACTTCGCCCTTTATATCATGTGCGAATGTAGTCACGGCCTAACTTAAACGCCTGTTCGCTTCTACTCGATCTTGTTATACAATATTGATTTCAGATTATATCGACTACGCCTTGCTGTTTACTTTCTTCTGCTTTAATTATTTTAGAAACTGTTTATTAAGAGACGGTAAGTAAGGTGCACAGATGACCTCATGCAAGTGGCAGGAAGAAGCTGAATACAAGCCATACTACTATTATACTATAGCCATATTACTATTAGGTTTTTTGGATACCATTAGTAGGACACCAGCAGTGTCCATATAGGCATCGTTTTTAACCAACTTCCAAACAGATGGAGGTTCTTAATTCGACTGTAGGTATGTTTTTCATGTTTGTTCAGCGATTAATCCGCCAATTCTGGATTGTTTTTGATGTTTATATTATGTTTGGTAGGCAACATCTCAGAGGTAGTCCCATATAAATTTTATCAAAATCGGTTCAGTACTTTGGCTTTTACAATAAAATAACTGAAAATATGTCATCCGAGTAAACAAATTGCATATTATGAAGTCGGTTTTTTTAGTTTTTTTAACTAACTAGTTATTATATGGTGGATATTCCAAAAACTCTAACGAAACGCTTTAGTTCCACTTTTATAGTGCATACCGTCAAAATGTCTTACCGGTCCCAGCGGAAGACCAGCGCTGGTTGTTTACAACTACTATCATGCCGAGCTGGGACCAGGTTGTGACAAAAAACCTCTTTTATTTTTAATTTAATGTGTTGTTGTACTATTTAGGGTTTTTAACCGACTTACAAAAGTGAAGAGGTTTTCAATTCATCGGAATCTTTTTTTATGTATGTTCCACGATTACTCAAAGACACCTGAACCGATTAGAAATATTTTTTTTTGTTTGAAAGCGTAGGTGGTCCCCCGTAGAAGTTTTATCGAAATTGGTACAGTATTTTGGTTCTTATAACAAAATAACTGGAAAAATATGTCGTTCAAGTAAACGAATAGCGTATTTTGAAGTCGTTTTTTCTAGTTTTTTAAACAATTACTTGTTTCTGTTGTATGTTTTTTGTCACAATAAAATACATGTCTATGTATATATCTATAAAATGTGCAATGTGGAAAATAAAATAAAAGTGCAGCTAAAGCGTTTGGTTATAAGTTATATATATTTTTATACAAGATAGATCTACGATTGACCACCAACTCGCCTGATGTTAAGCGACGGTGTGGCAGAGGATGGAGTTCGTCGATCTAGAAGATATCTATTCACTCTAGCCTTGAAAATTCCAAGATTGTAGGTCTCAGGAAACAGATATGGCGGCAAAGAATTCCATTAAATTAAATTACATTTAGTATAGTTGCTATTAGGAAAAAATATGCTCAGTTGAAATGGTTAACAACACTCATAATTTACTTTCGTGCTAAGTTAGGAAAACTTGAGAATATTGGCATTCACCGTAAATCACGCCACAATTACGATCTATTTATCCTGCAAATTGCACATAAATCTAGAACAAAATTCTGAACAATAAAGACAGCAACTGCACGCCAAACGGTTTAACTAAGAGAAAACATGCATTCACTAATTAATTAATGCTTTAAGCGAGAACTAACTACTGCTGGGAACAGATTAGAAGAATGTACAGAGAAGTATTTGTGTAGACATAGACATTGACATGGACATATATTTATTTATGGAAGACACATAACGTCAAGTTAACATTAAGCAACAAAAAAAAAGAAAACGCTGCAATATAAGTATGATGTGTACAATTATTTTACTCTATTTGTATGTGTATTTCTTACTTTTTCGGCGCAACGCATGTTTCTTACGTGATGTAGCCTACGCGGTTTGATTATTTTGATGCAAATTGTAGATTTATGTGTAATAGTGGTACAAGTTATATTTTCTTTATAAAAATTTAAATATATGTTTTGCAAAAGAGGAAAATCGTTCTTTATTACTTATGGCCATTACAAGTAGAAATCAACATCGTACCACACCGTTTGATAACAAATTTTGGTTATTTAACACAATATTTGGGTTTTAAAGTAATAAAAGTAATAAGTAACTTCTTATTTTATTATGACTTATCCGGGTCTAGGCAGATATACGTTGCTTTATGAAGTATCCCTTCACAGTTTGTAGCTTAGTAGCAATTAATGGTATGGGATTAGAACCTAGGTCTTCGAATCTTAAGTGCAAATGTCTCCCTATATGCTGTTGTTACAAGTTAAACCTCTCAACATTTATTACTCGCCAAGTAAAGGCCCTACAGTGAAACAGTTTAAGTAGCGAGTAATTCGCGAGAGTAGTAATTAAGATGCGCTGCTTAAAGCGGCTTACAGCGGCAGTATTTTTGTTCTAAAGTGTTAAGCGGAAGGGTTAAGACACAAATAATAGTGGTGTCTCTTTTAACACAGGATATGCGATATGTATTATTTTGAAACTAGTTTTTTTTTGCCGAAGGGTTAATACACAAATAATAGTTAGTTACTAACTATTATTTGTGTCTTAACCCATAGAGACACCACTAAGTGGTGTCTTTTAACACAGGATAGCAGGCGACATTATTTTAAAACTGTTTTTTTTTGTCCACCAAGTGAATTGAGCGTGAATTGGTAAACCATAACGTACATACGAAATCATATATCATTTAATGCATGATGTACAGAGCACACTTAGATATAACTATGTTAGGTTGTAGCAAACATGAATTTCAACAAAATATTTGGATATTAAAAAAAAAAATGAAAAGATACAATGGCATATTTAAGGATGGATACAATGATATATTTACTAAGACTTCCTATGAAATTCAACATTTTTTATTATTTATACTCGTATTTAAAAACTGTTTGCTTATCCCTTGTGTCAGGCTTATAAATGTAAATATAATTTAATTAATATAGATATTAAGAGTGCATATAATTAATTTAAAATAATCGGTTTAAAAATGTATGTAGCATTATAATTTTTCAATTTTGTTTGTTAAGCCTATTTTGATATTGCACGCCTGTAAGGGCCAACTGTCAGAACCTATTATTGTTTTAAATGAAACACCTTTGTTTATGTCAGAACCTATTATTGTTTTAAATGATACACAGTTTCGCAATAAATTACATTCTCATTCTCATTCTTATTCTCATGGCAAGTAAATAGCATACCATGTTAATAATGAATTAACAAGTCTAGAATGTACCCTATTATGCAATATACTAAATATTAAGTAACATTTGTAATAAACATAATTTTAAAATCATTATGGACACTAATTCTTATTTTTTAACTATTAAGTTGCTTTTAAGGCTCTACTGAATGTTTATAAATAATATCATTAGTATTTTTAAGTCACCTATTTATAGTTACTTACTTAGTTACTTAGTTACGTACTCGCAAATGATTATTTGTAATCAGGAGGTTGTCTTGTTACAGGCTCCGCCTAGTAAGACAACCAACATACACTTATTTTTGGCTAAGTATGTTGTTTTGTTCTAAATAACAGGACACCCAGGACAAACATTTGTGTGATGAGCATGAATGTTTGTTCTGTGACTGGGTGTTTCTATGTATCATATGTATATATTTACAAAAAAAAGTATATATGCACTCTATCAGCCATTTAGTTCCATAGTACAAGCATTGCTTAGTTTGGGCTAGATGGTGTTGTGTGAAATGTTCACAAATACTTATTTATTTTATACTGCCGGAGAAAATTACACTTTCGATAAACAATTTCATTTAGCATTATCTACTATAGTAGATATAGACAAACCTTGTAACTCAGGATATTTATTCTAGTCCATGTCTTACTTCTAAAATCTTATTTACAAGCCATTAATCTCCAAGTTTCCGTGTTTGTCGGAACTTGTCATCGTAACTCGCTGGAAAAAAATCTTAATGAAAATTCCCTTTTAGAACATAAAAATGTTGTGTTTTAGACCTGCGGCTTCAATATTTATCTCTTGGTTTATTAATTATATAGATAACTTACTTATTTAATTATGGAGATACGAATTAGGCTTAAATAAGTTTTATTAAGTTTCTCCTAGACTAATTTCCTGTACCACAGTTTTAAACTAGTCTAGGAGCCTTTGGGTCCGATATTTTTGAATGTGTCTTTCTGTGTCTTAAATAAATATTATTATCTCATTTATTTATTTACATTCTTAATTTTAAATTTTTTACAACACAAATATAAACTTATAAAAAAGAAACATAAATATTGTAAAAAACTTAAAACTAGGGTGCCGCCGGCAGCGGGGCGGGGCTCAAGCTGCCGGTGGTAGGGGCTACATAGAGAGGAACCTCCTGACAATACGTGCCGTGTCCAGGATTACTGCCTTCTGTATCTGACCATTTACCCAACCATCGAGCGAGAGCCTCTTGAGATGTTGGTCGAGGCTCTTCGCTATGACACCGTTCACCGAAACGACTATCGGGACAATGATCGTCGAGTCAAAGTCCCACATGGCGATTATCTCGTGAGCCAAGTCAAGGTCAAATAAATATTATTATACTCTTTATTCAATTTACATCTTAAATCTAAGTTTTTTACAATAGAAATACATAAATATTATTATTATTATTATTTAATCGAAAGGATCGTTCTTCGGAAGGAACTTCTTACGCAGTCGGGTAATAATAGTTTTCTCTTCGCTAGAAAAAAGTATGCTATGTAACTGGTAACAACTACACACATATTCCGTATGACATCCGTATTCATCCATTCCGTATGGCCCCTTATTCCGTATGACCATCGGCCGCGTTACGTGAACGTGTCGTGGGTGCATTTATAATGAAAATTAGCCTTTAAGCTTTAGAAGCCAAAGTCAAATTTTTATTGTAGACACACCCACATCACATTCGTAGCAGCGCAGTACGCAGCGTAGCCAGCGACCAGCCACAAGGTGGACAGAATATTTCATACAAGTGGCAGGAAGACACCGGATGCAAGCCGTTTCCAACCGGTCTGTTTGGAATTCCATGTGGTAGGCTTAAGTGATGATGATGATGATGACCACTGGAGCCATAATGTTAAAAAATTATGACCATTATAACATGATATTTAACTCAAAAATATTTTTCCAACAAAATATTTTTTACAAATAGATTTCCTTACCTACTGAAATGTGAACGACCCAATTCTATAACCTATATACTGGTAATATAACAAAGCAGTAATTTCCTCAGCATTTCTAATTTAAATGTAAAGTCCAGACGGATAGTCCTGCTTTAATTAAAATCTCTTTGTTTTCCGCGTATCTTTGTATCAAGACTGTTTGTGTCACTCTATTAGCAATCGGTTGCTGTGGACGTTTTTTCTTACCCGACTGTAGAAAAATAAAAACCTATACTATGTGGTAGATATAGATAGATAACACCGTATTAAAAGAATAATTAAATATAGTCAGAATAATACTATGGCCAGGTATTTTAATCGTCGGCATTATCTAGTAGATAATGCCGGAAAGATTTTTATTTCGAACAAAGGGTTATTCACGTCTATTTTTGAGCCGAATTCTCCTACTATAGTTTCAACCGCATGCGGCGGTCTTTTTCAAAAGGAGCAGCGCAGACGTCACTCCCGAAGTCGTCTGATACCAGACAAGACGTCCTTCGGGAAACTGTAGTCGGAGAATTCGGCTCAAAAATAGACATGAGTAACCCCTTTGTTCGAAATAAAAATGTGTTACAACCACGTTAGTTTTTATAATAAGATAGGAAAGATTGTAACAGAGAGTGGCCTAAAAGCAAAACAACTAAAAATTGGTACATACAATAGAGATATATATGTCACCGGAAGATAACAAGATCCGCAAGTTTTTAAATTTCCTAAAATTTTCTAGGAAATTTATAAACTTTCGTAGGATACTAAACGAGAGATAAATTGTATTATTTTACGCCCATTTTTCGTAAATTTATCAATTTGCGACATCTCGTGGTAAATTTATATGGTTAGGTTAGGTTAAATTAGGTTAGGCTAAAAAAAAACCCTGATCTAACCTAACCTAACCGTAAAATAATACAATTTATCTCTCGTTTAGAATCCTACGAAAGTTTATAAATTTCCTACAAAATTTCAAGAAATTTATAAACTTGCGGATCTTGTTATTTTCCGGTGACATATATTCGAAAAACATTACCCTTCTTTTAGGTAGCCAGGTAAATATCTGCCTTAGTATTTGTTAATGAAAGTTCCAGATTGTAACAATACTCCCCCGGGGGCGAAGAACAATTTGTTACAGTACACAGCCATGATCACTCACGTATGCATAAATAGGTACGCGCGTACGACGTACAAAGTTAACAAAGTGCTTCGAGGAGTCACAGGGCAGGCAAACATGCAGTAGGAAAATCCTACTGCATTTATGTTTTTTCAATTCAATTTATTTCGGACCATAGATTGTAGATAAAGTAGACCATAGGACCACGTACACAACACCTGGTGATTTTAAAAACGCTTGAAAAGAATTCACATGCGAATTTGCCTGACTTCCGAACAATATCAACAATATTTTCGTAGAATTTATTGTTAATATAATTTATTGTTAACATAATTTTTTGGTAATATAATTTATTGTTAATATAATTTATTGTTAATATAATTTATTGTTAATGTAATTTATTGTTAATATAATTTATTGTTAATATAATTTATTGTTAACATAATTTATTGTTAATATAATTTATTGTTAATATAATTTATTGTTAATATAATTTATTGTTAATATAATTCGAATGATTGAGATCATTGATTATATTAGCGAGTGAAACGAATTCTTAAATATCGTCCGAAACAAAGTCATATCGGTATGCGATAAAATTCGAACGGTTTAAAATTTTAGCCCTCAAATACACTGATAATAATTAAAATTCATTAAAATAGCAACTATTGTCAATTACAAGCAACGGATTTATTTTTACTAGGCTAAAATACATGTTTCACGCAGTTTATCCTCATAATTATATTGTTAAATAAAAATCGACAAATAACAACTCAAAAGTTAATACCACAGAGTCTATTTTCATATGGCAGAATAGCTTTCTTGTCTACTTATCCTACTGCACAGGCTGCTCTACTGGTAGGGTAATTGGTGTAAGGAGCTGCGGAAGACAGCGGCGGTTATTAATGGCTGCCCCCTTATTTACAAGTCATTAACTGAGCCTGCAGTGCTGTAATCAAATGTTCCGACTCGACCTTCACTCTATGGGCTTACACGTACTTACGATGGGTTTCAGGAGGTTTCCGTGTAAAAACCATTATTAGAGTTGCTCGCTCAATTTTATGAATTTCGTGAGGTGCTATTTTGATAGGATTAACTATCGTATCAATAGCCTCCTCGTTTTTTGAAGTCAGTTAAAATAGCACTTGTGTTATAAAATCTCTTTGATAAACAGTTATAATTTCCATTCAATAAAAAAAAATTCGAACATGGTCTAGTAAAATACCTTTGTTTATATTCCAACATAATTAAACAGAACGACAAAAATGATGATGATGAAGATGGTGTTACTGATATTTTTTTTGTTATTGCCTCATTGTTTTTTTTGTCTCATTGGTCAAACAATTTGTGAAGAGAAAAAAAAAACAAACAAAAACCATAACCACGAAAAATGAATGAATTGATATTTCGGAAATCAAACAAGTGTTCTTTACCACCCGACATCCACTGAACCCATAGTGGTATTTGATGATATCTAATAAATTATAATATTCATCATCATCATCTCAGCCATAAGAAGTCCACTGTTGGACATAGGCCTCCCCCATGGATTTCCAAAAAGACCGATTGGAAGCGGCTTGCATCCAGCGTCTTCCCGCCACTTGTATGAGGTCGTCTGTCCATCTCGTGGCTGGTCTTCCTACGCTGCGCTTGCCGGTACGTGGTCTCCACTCGAGAACCTTTCGGCCCCATCGGCCATCAGTTCTGCGTGCTATGTGCCCTGCCCACTGCCACTTCAACTTGCTAATCCGCTGTGCTATATCGGTGACTTTTGTACGTCTACGTATCTCTTCATTTCTGATTCGATCTCGTAGAGAGACTCCGAGCATAGCCCTCTCCATAGCTCGTTGCGTGACCTTGAGCTTCCTTATAAGGCCCATAGTTAGGGACCACGTTTCAGTGCCGTATGTCATCACTGGTAACACACACTGGTTGTAAACTTTCGACTTGAGGGACTGGGGAATATTGGACGAGAAGACGCTTTTAAGTTTCCCGAACGCTGCCCAGCCGAGTTGGATACGACGATTGACCTCCCTCGTAAAGTTGGACCTGCCTAATCGGACCGTCTGTCCTAGGTAGACGTATTCGTCAACAACTTCAAGAGTGAAGTTCCCCACAGATATTGGGGTGAGCACTACATGGGCGTTCGACATAACCTTCGTTTTGTCCATGTTCATTTTGAGGCCCACCCGTTGGGAAACTCTATTGAGGTCTTCGAGCATCGTACTGAGCTCTTCCATCGACTTTGCCATGACTACTATATCGTCGGCAAACCGAAGGTGAGTGATGTACTCGCCGTTAATATTAATGCCGAGCCCTTTCCATTCCAGAAGCTTATAGGCATCTTCCAAACCGGCGGTAAACAGTTTCGGAGAGACAACGTCTCCCTGCCTCACGCCTCTTTTCAATGAAATTGCCTCTGAGTTCTGGTCTTGTACTCGGACTGACATGGTGGCGTTGTTGTACAAGCACTTCAGCACTTCGACATACCGATAGTCAATACGGCATCGCTGGAGAGCCTCAAGCACCGCCCAGGTCTCGATCGAATCAAAGGCTTTCTCATAGTCCACAAACGCTAAGCAAAGGGGCAAGTTATACTCTTCGGTCTTCTGTATCACTTGCCGCAGCGTATGGATGTGGTCTATGGTACTATAGCCTTTTCGGAAACCGGCTTGTTCGGGAGGCTGGAAGTCATCAAACCTGCGTTCAAGACGATTCGTGATGACCCTTGAAAACAGCTTATAGACATGGCTCAGAAGCGAGATGGGTCTGTAGTTCTTCAGCAAAGTGTTGTCTCCTTTTTTGAAGAACAGCGCCACCACGCTTCTGTTCCATGCTTCTGGCGTTGTACCTTCAAGCACGACGGAATTGAAGAGCCTCTGAAGGACTTTCAGTACCGGTGTTCCACCCGCTTTCAGTAGCTCTGATGTAATTCCGTCGTCGCCCGGTACCTTGTTGTTCTTGAGCTGTTTCAAGGCCATCCTAATCTCGTACAGGCTGATGTCCGGGATATCTTCGGTATAATGTCGAGTCAGTTTGGCTCTTGGATCTTTGCCCAAACTGCTAACAGGTTTTGCGACCGATGTGTATAACTGTCCATAGAACCTCTCGATTTCCCTCAAGACTTCTGCTTTGGTCGACGCTATACTGCCATCTTCCATCTTCAGCTTCGTCAACTGGCTCTGCCCAATAGACATGTCTCTTGCGAACACTTTGGAGCCTTTATTCCGCTCTATCGTCTCTTTAATACGAATAGTATTAAAGGTACGGATGTCGTGTCGCATAGACTTTGATATGAGTCTATTGAGCCGCCTATATGACTCGGCGTCACCGGAAGACTGCAGTTGCAATGAGCGTCGTTCAGCCATGAGGTCGAGGGTATGGCTCGAGAGCTTTTGCGGTCTATTTGTACGGTGGGGTTTATAAAACTTCGCGCCCACCGTACGGACAGTTTCCACAAACCTGTTATTGATCTCATCCACCGATGCGCAGCTGTCCAGGCACTCGAAGCGATTTGATAGTTCGAGCTGAAAGCTCTCGGGGTTTTGGATATGGGCGCGAGTGGGTCGGAATGTAGACTTCATCATACGGGACCTCTCCAGTTTAACATTAATATTCAAAGTGCCTCGTACCATTCGGTGATCACTTCCGGTTTTAACCATGTTGATCACAGAAACATCATTGAATATTTGTTTCTTGGTGGTCAGGATGAAGTCTATCTCATTTCTCGTAGAACCATCGGGACTCAACCAGGTCCATTTCCTATGAGGTGGCTTCTGGAAGAAAGAGTTCATCATGAAGAGTCCCTCTTTCTCCAGAAAGTCGGCCAACCTCTGTCCCCTGGGGTTCCGTTGTCCATATCCAAATTGCCCCACTCTCAACTCACTTTCGCATTTCCTGCCCAGCTTCGCATTGAAGTCCCCCATAACAACATTAAAATAGGTCTCAGAAGTGTGTATGGCCCTACTAATGTCCTCATACATCACCTCCACCTCATCATCCGAGTGTGCCGAGGTCGGTGCGTATACCTGGATGACCTTCAACGAATATCTCTTGGATACTCTGAGTATCAGGTACGCAACCCTGCTCGATACACTGTCGATGGCAAGAATGTTGTTAACAAGGGACTTGTGGACGAGAAACCCGACACCACCTTGGGACTGTTGGTCGCCCTCCCGGTAGTATAGTAGGTTACCGGATTTCAGGGTTATCGTGTCCTCATCCTCTCGTCGGACTTCCGATAACCCCAGGATATCCCAATGTAACCTACTCATTTCTTCTTCCAGCTCAGCTAACTTCTCGTCTGTCCTCATCGTGCGAATATTGTGTGTTACCAGGGCCAGTCGTCGTTTATGCAGGGGGTGGTAGCCGGATCTCTTCCGGAGATTCTTAGCACCCCTTGCTCCGCCGTGACCGGGACCGCTACCGTAGTCCGGAATAGCGGAGCTGCCGGGGACTGGGGGCCTGGTATTTTTGTCGTCTGTCATAGGGGGGGGTTTTGCCATTACTCGCCACGCTTGGCATGCGGGTTGGCGAGCGCAGTGGGTAGCGTTTTCCGCAGAAGATGCTGCTGCCCATCTCTGGTAGTAGTATTTCCCTTAGCCGGTTCTTACGGCACCCACGGGAAGAGAGGGGGAGGTACTATTCTAAGCCGGTACCCCACGGCCAATTATAATATTACGAGGAACTATATATTTTGAACATAGGTGTGACATGGATATAAAACTTTTGAAGAGAAAAATCTCGAAATTATTCTCGCTAGCAACATTTCATACATAATGCGATTATGGCACCCTGTCATGAGGGAATATAATCTATGACCATGGTGAAAAAAATTTTGGTCTTAGGACTTACTTGTAGCTTTTTTTTTTTTTTTTTTTTGTCAGCCCTGTTTGCACAAACTGTCCTACTGCTGGGAACGGGCAATCTTCTCATTGTGAGAAGGGTTAGGCCATAGTCTGCCACGCTGGCCAAGTGCGGGTTGGCAGACTTCACACATCTTCAAGATCATTGAGAACTCTCAGACATGTAGGTTTCCTCACGATGTTTTCCTTCTCCGTTTGAAGTTGCCGGCAATCAACAATACGCACATAACTTCGAAAAGACAGAGGTGCGTGCCGTGGGATTCGAACCCAGGACCTGCGGATCGCAAGTCAGACCGTCTCACCACTAGGCTGCCGGAAACTACTAGGCTGCCGGAAACTAGCTTTTATTAAATGAAACAAATTTTAACGGATTTATCGTGTATATTATTATTCGTTGATTTATTTTATTTCAATTAGTGACAATCGTAAAAACCTTAGAAAACATTATCACTGATATCTGTTTAAATATTTTTTCTTCATTTTATGATAATATGGTAGAACAAAACTAATAAGAAATAAGAAAGTGAAATATGATAAGAAAGTGAAATATCGTCGCTCGCATGAATAGCTGTCCTATCTCATTTTCAAATATTAAAAACTGGTATTTAGAATGCAAATACATTAAAAGTATCAATGTGAAATTAAAATATAAGTAACCTCTAAGAAAGCTTAATTCATAAGGTCTGCAAAACATCCGATTTTTAATATTTTTGACAAAAACAATCTTCGTACTCGTACGTAATCTCAGAACCGAAAAACGTGTGTCCTGAACAAATTACTAAAATAAGATAGGATAGTTAGTCACGCGAGCGACGATATAAAGTGATGTTTGAAAAGTATTCCCATCATTCATTTTAATTATAACTACTCAAAAATACACAAACAACGAAATAGAAATATAATAATCTATTGCTGGAATCTGCAATTTCTCCTACAATTTTTCAACCTCAACAGCTGGAAATTAACAAAACACCGCTCGACAATTAATTACGATACAAAACGGCGACCTCTGTAATTTTTCCAGACGTACTCTGTAATTTTTCGAATGAAACTCGAAACTTGGTAACTCAGTTTCGAAATCAAGCGGGTGGTTAATGAAATTTCCGAACGAGATTCGATTTGGGCTCGTCCAATCTCGCCTAACCTCTGCGAGAATTAATCGCAAGAATCTGTCTTGGTGAAGTTTCCAGTGCACAGCCGTAATTGGTGTAATTGCCTCTTATTTAAACTGTATTGCTCTATTACATTTTAAGCGAGTAGGGCTTGGAAATGTAAAATGAAGAAGGTTACCAAAATTGTAGTTTACGAATGTTACGAACACTGATAAGATTGGTCACTTAGAAATCTCATTAAAATTGGTTTAGTATTTTGATGTTGAAGAGCGCATTTTAAGGTCAGTTTTTGAGTTTTTTAAGCTATAATTATTTTAATAACTAAACGAAACTATTCCTGGTAGCTACATTTCACACATAATGCGATTACAGTACGTGTTTCTTATTCTTAAAAGCGCACACCACAATTTCTGAAACTGATCTACTAATAGAAACAAATACAAGTTTAGAAAACTCAAAAAACCTCGACAAAAAAGGCTGAACCGATTTTGATAAAATATACCTAAAACACTCTCGATGAAATCCTCTTATAAACAAAAAAAAAACTACATAAAAAACGATCGGTCCATCCGTTTTACGATGACACAGACAGATACACACGTCAAACTTATAGCACCCCTCTTTTCGCTCGGGAGTTAAAATGATATTATGTATTGCCATCCGGTCTGGCGGCGGATTCAGTGCTGTTTGGCTGGCTATCTACCAGATTCGGCAATATATATAGTATTTAATAATAAATATTATGTTCACCTTAAATTTTGAAAATAAATCCTCCTTGAAAGATGTCTCGTATCATCCCAAATTCGTCCAATTCACACCCCCTAATACGCTGAACTGAGTTAAAACACATTTGTACACAAAAAGGCATTCCCACACACATTTCACGGTTCACTGTCCAGTCCCGTCCCTGCCCCGGACGTGACTGGAATACAACCCTTTGTGCCGTAAGTCCGGATAAAATTTTACATAAATTCGAAACAAATTGTGTCAACGGCTAATTTCGGGGGTAATTTTGTTTGGGATATGCTTTCATGTGTCCTTAAATAGCCCTTCTGAGAATTTGAAAACAATAAAGACATTAAGATTTCAATACTTACCTTTTATCTTGGCTGGTTTTACTCGACTGCGGAAGGAGGGTTCTGTTTTTTAGATGTATATACATGGATATTTGACTGAGTGAGCAAAGAGAACTTACTCTCGTACAGGCTGTATTTTTCAACAATTTTGTACGAAATTATGCATATCTCTACAGGTTTTACAATTGTATTGTTTTTTTCCAATAAATTATAGTTTTAAAAATTTAATCAACCGGCTTCCAAATACGCAACTTGTTTTAAAACCCAAAATATAGTACCGTTTTGAGGAAAATTCTTCCAATCTGAATCTTCGATGAAGTACTTTAAAAAAAAACAAAAACAAATCGGTTTATAAATGACGGAGTTATTCGGGCTCAAATATTTAAAAAAAACAGTGAATTGAGAACCTCCGTTTGAATTCCGTTCTAAAGTCTGTTTGTAGAACTTTTACCCTTACCTAAGTTGCGATAGTCCGACCATACTATACGGCAGCCAGAAGCACTCTGCAACTTATATATAATATTAGAAATACATGTAACCTGCCGACTCGACCTGATTTCAGTACTTTGTCGCGCGCTGGAAGAGATAAGCGGGCTTAGTTACAAGTAGCAAACGTTTCTATTTCTACAAACGCTTTCGCTTCAAAATGCTAAGAAAATGTGACGTGGCGTCACGTGACACTTCGTTTGCTATTAATGTCAATCCCATACTTTTATTTTTCTTCTTCTTCTTCTTTTTTGTATTGGACCCCGCGATTAGCGATTTGCCAGTGTCAAGTATTGAAATATTTTCAAGTTTCTTGAATAATACAAGTTATATAGTGTTCTAGTCACAGTCTAAGTACATAAACAGTAAATTTCAAATTTAAGTCTTGCCCCAGTAAAGTGATGGTGACTTTACTAGAAGCTTCTATGGAGTTTTGCCGACAACGTAAAATCACACGTTTCTCTGCTTTATTTCACTTGCCCACACTCACGCACTTGATTGAACACTTAATGAATAAAACACCACCATTTTTATAGCATAATGTTCAAAATAACACAAGTTTAGGAAAATAAAAAAATATGTAATTATTGATTGTAATCTTTTCTGGCTTTAATTCTAATTACTATAGGCAAATTTTTGTATAATTTAAGATGTTTAAAGCTGTTGATTACTGAAAATAAATAAATAAATAAATAAAACAAAGCAACAACATGTTACTAAGACGTTCCCGCCAAAACTCCTTTTATTTTTCTATTATACTGGCGTTCACTAAATTAGACTACTATTTGAATAACTTGCCTATCACATCACACGATTTATCAGGCTCTTTCAGCAAGAGACAGTGTGATAAGAGATAGGGTCTAATCTTCATACTTTCTAGTCAGGGATCCAATAGACAGGGTCCGAAAAATCGGGTAGTGTAATAGGCCTTTAACCCCCAAGAGCAACACGATAGGCACTCTGTAAGAGTAGGCAGTTTGGGCTTGTGCAAGCTGACTAGCGTTTTATTGCGTCCTAGCAATAGGCGTTGTTCTGTACCTTTACTATTAATTATTCTATGGTAGTAGTAAAAACGTGACAGTAAACTATGGCATGGTGCCTGCCGTTTAACATCTCAACGGTAGGTAAATGTGATTAACTGCGACTTTCAGACGTGACTAAACAGATATTGAGCCAATTGCCCCGTTGTACAGGATGCTCGGATAGATGACGGATATTATTATATTAAAGTGTAGAAGTAGTAGTGTAGAAAGGGTCGAACCTAGACAAAATTGGCATAGGACCGAGATGAGAGGTATACAAGAAAAGAGGCCTATGCTCAGCAGTGGGCCGATAACATGCTAAAAATGATAATGATGATGAAATTGTCGAATTATGTAAGGTTGTTTTATGTATTTATGTGATTAGAAGTGGAACGGTGAAGATTTGTTTCAATGAGAGAAGCTACGCTCAATAGTTCAATCCACTGCAGTGTGATCTTGCTGATACTGTGGGCTAATTATGATCTAAGGTATAGATGCACAGACCACGGCCCGCGGGCCGCATGCGGCCCGCCGGTCGAATACTAGTGGCCCGCCGACAGCAAAAATAATACTCTCGTACATTCGAAAAATATAGAATTCTATTCCAGAATAAAACCAAAAAAAATATGTTCGAAAAGTAAAATGAATCTCGCGCGCGCACTTTAAGTGCGCTTATCGGTGCGCCGTGCATGCGTCGGTAATAGCGGTCGGTAATGTTCGTGCTGATCTCGGCTAAATTCGTTTTCTTGAGGAATCTTAGTTTTACCAAGTTTACAGGCGAATTAAGAAAGCAAAAATGTTGTCTTTAAAACGGGAGCTTATTGGTCAGCAAGTTATGTTTACAAAACCCATTCAAGATTCAGAAACAGCTACAGAAGTTAGTTATGAAATTTCTCGAATGATAGCAAAGCGAAGTCGCCCCTTCAATGATGGGGATTTTGTAAAAGAATGCATAGAAATTGCCGCTAAGAAAATGTGTCCAGAAGCAGCAAAAAAGTTTGAGAAAATTCAACTGAATCGTATGACTATCCAAAGACGAATTATGTCTTTGTCAGGTAATATTGCGGAACAATTAATTTTTTTCATTAGTCCTCGACGAATCCACTGATATTAGTTCCACAGCTCAACTTCTCATATTCATACGAGGTTTTACTCAAGATTTTGAAATCTTAGAAGAGTTATTAGGAATGTGTTCATTGAAAGGTCAAACCAGAGGAGTTGATATACTCAATGTACTTTTGGATGAGTGTTCAAAAACTGATTTGGACTTATCAAAATTTTCGGGAGTTGCGACTGACGGTGCTCCTTCGATGATTGGTGTCAATTCTGGGCTAGTTACTTTACTGAAAAAGCATCTGCAAGAAAAAAACATAAACGCTGAAGATCTCATGCAGTTTCACTGCATTATACACCAAGAAGCCCTCTGTTCTAAAAAAATTGAATTTCAAAATGTCATGAAAGTTGTAGTTTCGACTGTAAATTTCATAAAATCACGAGGACTCAATCACAGGCAATTCAAACAATTCCTTGATGACATCGAAAGCTAATATGGAGATGTACTGTATTATACAGAAGTAAGGTGGCTAAGTCGTGGATTGACACTGGAACGATTTCTAAATTTAATAGAAGAAATTGGAATATTTCTGGCGGAAAAGCAAAGGGATGTACCGGAACTTAAAAATCCTGATTGGTTGTGTGATTTGGCTTTTTTAGTTGACATTACAAATCATTTGAATGTCTTGAACACACGGCTTCAAGGCAAAAATCAACTGATATCGCAGCTCTACGCTCATGTATCATCCTTTCAATGCAAGCTGACACTTTTCAGATCACAATTGAATTCTGGAAATTACAATCATTTTCCGAATTATAAGAAAATGGCTGAAAAATTCTACAAAACTGCGATTAATTTCAGTTATGTAGAAAAGCTAGATATTTTGATTCAATCTTTTCAAGACAGATTTTCGGAGTTTAAAAAAGTGAAACCTCTGTTGGACATATTCAGCAATCCTTTCACGATTTCAGTTGAAAATGCGCCAGAGTCAATGCAGTTAGAAATTATCTTTACGCAACAAATTCAACGAAGGAGACTTGCTGAACTTTTACCGCTGCATTGATAAAAATACGTACAAAGAGTTGCGCATAAAAGCTCTGAAATGTGCCAGCTTATTTGGTTCTACCTATATATGTGAACAAACCTTTTCAATACTAAATAATAATAAAACAAAAAATCGAAACCGCCTTGCAAATGAAAGTTTGGAAGCAGTTTTACGTGTTGCTACAAGTAAATTTGAGCCAAATATAAAAAAGATTGTAAGCACTATGCAGTGCCACGCTTCAAATTAATAAATTCTTTTTTAATTTTAATACATTATTATCAATTCTTTATTGTCTTTAATTACCTATCTTCTGGCGGCCCGCCATCAGTTCATAATTTGCCCGAGTGGCCCCTAGTCTTAATAAGTCTGTGCATCCCTGACTAAGGCTTATTCTAAGCAATAAGAGTGCTCTTGAGTATTTATTATACAGAACAAATATAAAAACAATCTAAAATTATGTTCGTTACTCAAGTTTGTGAGTGACACATGCAAAGTTGTTCAAAATAATACAAAATATAATTACAAATAAATATTGTCTGTATTTTTTCGATAGTAAATTATCAGTTTAAGCACGTTTACTTAGAAAAAAACCTATTTATTGTTTTAAGCTACTCCCACTCAGAAAATACCTTTATTTTACATTTTGGCGGCACGCGATCAAAACAAAAGTGGAGCTAAGATATACATATGTTTCAGTTCTTTTAGAATATGTTGCCGTTTGTGATCTGATGTTTTTTTAATTGACTGTTATGCTGATCAGTTTGAACTAATGTTATTCGCTCTTTGGATTCAGAATCATGTAATATATCATTCTAAAGTATATCTACAACCAAGTCGATCATGGTGTACCTGTCCGAACACCCTGTAGATAGCCGGTTTCAGCTCGTTAGCGGAGTCCGGAGGCGTGGTAGGCCCGGATTAAGTACTACCTAACCCACATCACAAGTGGGAAGTTCCTACTAAAGCGTAGACTGCGGAAATTATTTTTTCACGGGCGAATTGGCTTCGCGGTTCACGGCGTTTAGTCCTTCAAGTTCGGCGTCGGGAAATGCTTTACATGGGACGTGATCCCGAAATTCTATTTCATCCTATGATGGGCATTGGACAGGTGTACTTTGTTCGTCCCAAATTGTGATATCGTGATTCGTATATTTATATAAACTCATATGTTTGAAATAATAAGAAAATTAACTAAAAACAAAATGAAGTAGTTCAAGCATAAGCATATATTATCATCAAATAGAATAAAAAAACCTAAGCACCTGTGCAAGCTGACTTGCTATTTAGTGCGTCGCTATTTAATTAATTGTGTTAGCGGAGCTAATCTTTTGTTTCTGTTCTATGGCGTGGGTAATGGTCATATGCCCCAGAAAGAAAAAAACAAGTAGGTATAAGTTTAGAAAATTTACAAACCCCCGAATGAAAAAAATCATCATCATCGTCATCTCAGCCACAAGAAGTCCACTGCTGGACATAGGCCTCTCCCATGGATTTCCAAAAAGACCGTTTGGAAGCGGCCTGCATCCAGCGTCTTCTTGGCAATTGTATGACATCTTCTGCCCACATTGTGGCTGGTCTTCCTACGCTGAAAAAAATGGCTGAACCGGTTTTGATGTAACATAACTAAGAGCACTCTCGATGAAACACTCTTTCAAACAAAAAAAAAACTAGATCAAAATCGGTCCATCTGTTTACAGAGTCACGATGACACAGCCAGATACACTCGTCAAACTTATTAACACACCTCTTTTTGAGTCGAGGGTTAAAAAATATAAAGTACGTTCAGGAACAGAGAAAAACTAATTGTCACATTATTTTTCTATTTCTAACAATTTTCTCCCCTTATTCTCACTTACGTAAGAATTGTATAGAATTTCCTTTTTCACGATTGATTTTCGTTCCGGTCAGAAATCTGGGAGCCAGGAAGTTATTCGAAATACGCGATCAAGCGATACTTTACCGAAAACACTATTTGTCACCCCTATTCCAAAGCAGCAAGGTACAAATTAGTGGCAATTTTAATACACGTATATTAATTATTTCAAAGGCCCACTCCTATTAAGGTAACGAGTCATTCTGTCCCCAATTAATTTAACGGCATCTCTTTAAAAATTGTTGATGAGAAATTTTGGATACCGTCCAGGTGGATTTGTTATTTTTTTCAACATCGGAAGTTAATTTATGAGGAACTGTAATATCAAAACGTGGTACTTCAAGTACCTATATTATTAAAGTGAAGTGGAAAGTATCATGAAATTACGCTTTCACTTGATTTCTTT
Organism: Lycia hirtaria; assembly: GCA_947563715.1. Classification (NCBI taxonomy): domain Eukaryota; kingdom Metazoa; phylum Arthropoda; class Insecta; order Lepidoptera; family Geometridae; genus Lycia; species Lycia hirtaria. The sequence goes on along the minus strand of OX387385.1, from coordinate 4,824,661 downwards.
TTAACCCCCGACGCAAAAACGACGGGGTGTTACAAGTTTGACGTTTCTGTGTGTGTGTGTGTGTGTGTGTGTCGCATCGTAGCTCCCGAACGGATGAACCGATATTTTAACACGCTTTTATTAGCTTTAGGCCTCTGTTTTGGACTTGATTTTGACCCACTTCAAAAGGTCAGATTTCATTCAAACTTTGTAGACTTATCGAGGACCGATGACAATACAATAATATGATAAGATTAGTTTTTAAACTATTATTGTTTGATAGGTGAATCAGCTATGTTTCATCAAAATCGGTTCAGCCGTTTTTTTTGCCGGGGGTTTTTGAGTACTAAACTTATACTTGTTTGATGTAAGCAAGCGCACTTTGTTACTCAGTAAAACTCGTTGTTGTCATTTTGTTTCATTTCAATGAATCTTTCTATTAAACACAAATTGGGGACTATTTTTTTGGTCTATCCCATGGTGTGGAGTGTCGTTGGATAGGTCATTTAAAATACTTTAAATGCGCAAAAACTGTTTTTAAATTTAGGGATCTGTTTGCGAAATATTAAGCTTTAAACCAAGGTCATTACTGAAAGATTTTTTTAATGCTGTAATAGGTTTGCGCTCGACCGCCAAATCACCTGTTGTTAAGCGACGCATGTGGTGACGCACTCTTGTGTAATCGTAAATTCATGTGCGCAATTAATAAATACCTAATGATTTATTCACAAAAACCTTTAAATATTTGGTCGCGGTTAGATATCATACACATATCTACTATGTGCCTATTTGTTGTATTTCAAAAGTAACCTCAAGAAATCTTACTAAAAATGTGCAGAAATCTTAAAATTTCCAAGGCAGCTGGCTGTAAAAGTTTACGGGCGGCGTCCTTTGTATTTAAATACTCCGTATAGAATACTACAACCCCAGTATTCTTGTGTAGTCGTAAATACCGTGGGCAGAGAGTTCTGGAAGGTGTGCCGTTTGAATCCTCTGGCAGTGTCAGGAACGGAACGTACACTTCGTGAAAATGCATCTATATTAGTAGTTATGTTTTCAACTTTGTCTATTTTATTTATAGGTGAGTAAATTGATATGAATGGAACAATAAAAATAATTTTAATCTAAGCACAGAATACCTTAGTACAAATGTAAATAGGGCCACGAATTCTGTGCCTTAGTATTTGGAATAAATAGGATGTACATAAATACATACTCTATAATACTTAGAAAATTTGATATTGCTTACAAACGAAACATTTTATTTATGTTATTGTTTTAATTTCACTTCTAATATCGTGTGGACTCAACAGTCCACACGATATTAGAACAACATTATTATTAGAGTATCAACATACTCAAATGAAAATTTAAAAAAAAATGTCATTCGAATTTGTTCAACTGATTGAATATTCAACAGCTCTTCCGCCGCCATTTTGCCGAGATTGTTATGAGACGCGATACGCGGGCGATAACTGGCGAGTATCGCGAGACTAGTTGCATACAGGTATTGCAGAATGCGACTCACCATACATTATGTATGTATGTGATACTCCTCAATGAGTCTCGCGTTGAGACTCGCGTCATTGTTTACAAGTATCGTAATGTAGAATAGCCTTAAGTACCATAATCCTTAATCCCAAAAAAAACATAGTCCCTAATCTCGTCTAGAATGGTTTTATTAACGGTTTTATATAGCTTGCTCTGTTTGTTATTGTTATTTTTTTTAGTCTAATTTAGTAATCGATGTCTTTTTTATTTGGAAATGCAAATTGATGAAAAAATATACGAAGATATTGTACTAAGCTATAAATAAGCTACAAAGATATACGAAGATATTGTACTAAGCTATAAATAAGCTACTATATTCAACACATAATAATGTTTTCTATTTACGTGAATGTTACTCGTTGAAATGAAACAAAGCATGGGAAGGTTTTGCATAAAAATAATAGGTGATAGTAATTAATATTGAACTAATTTTTTTAGCTGTTATTTAAATATTCGAGATGTTATATGATCAGTTCAAAAACATATTGAGCAGTTATTTAATTTAATGGCTGTTGATTATTGCGACAGTAAAACATGGACAGTAATAAAAAATTAATTAGTCGGTTATTTTATTAGTCGGTTATTTTATCATACAATGTCAATTCAAAAAATAATTGAGCAGCCCAATAACTGAATGAGCGGTAAAAATGATGGAAAGTTATCTATGTATATAGGTATAAGCACTGAATCTTCAGAGATTAGTTTTTTTTTTTTTTTTTTTTTTTTTTATACAAATTTATAGATAATAATTTTTACCGCCCATTTAATTATTTTCCTGCTCAATTATATATTCACTGATCCATTTCATTATTTTTTATTACTCATTTTTGTTTACGTTACTGCTTAGTTTTAACTGCTGAACTAGTTATTAAACGTGCCATTTTTAATTTTTAACTTTCCAAAACTGCCACTTACAACTGCCTCTTTAAATCAGTGCCTTAATACTTTCATAATAAAAAATACAACTGTCATCTAGTCTCACCAGTCACAACGGACGCTGCAGTGTTCGAAATGTCATATCATAAAACTATGGAAAATATTCGCCATAAATCCGTTAACTATTAAAAAAAAATGTTTCATTTCAATCAACCAATAATGTTTCAAAATTAGGTTAATTGGTTCTAGAAAACGAGTGTCTCGTCAAAGGCTGTTTGTAATTTTTATTCGTTGACTGAAATTAATTGACAGTATAGCGTCAGGCTTATTTAAAATTAAGTGATCGATATCTATGCGGCTTCCTTTCTTATTATCCGATTGCACGAGAAGGAGGGTATTATTTTTAGAACTTTTTACTATGAGTGATTATTATGTATATTGTGTCGTTAGATTTGTTTTTACTTCCCGAGAGTTTTATGCATTTTTTTTTGTGATGATAATAAATAAAAATAAAAATTGCAATTTTACGTAGAAACATAAGTGATTACCATATCTAATACTTATTTAAATCAATTGTTTGACGCTGTGCGTATTCTTTCTCGTGAAATCGCTAAAATCAACCAATTATCAAGTGCCACAGATAAAAAAAAAAAATGGAACCAACCGATTTCGAAATACGAAATTTCGTTTTCTGGGATGACATCTTTTTCTAATCGATATCATATGTTTATAAATGATAGACCTAGCAAAAATTAAAAAAATACAATTTAATTGAGAACTTCCTTTTGTAGTCGGTTCAAAAAGACGCGATTTTCAAAACACATTTTCCTATCCATTGGTCAGTCCCCCGACACTCGCGCCAGTGCAAGGGTGGTAAACATTCGGTCTAATGTAGCTAAATACGTGAAGTGGGGTGAGCTTGTAGGGTACTTAGGTTCACTCGAGAATGCAAGGAGAGAGTGCATCAGATAGTTAAGTCGAGGTTAGTACGGTTACGTGCTGATATTGTCTGCGGGTGTTTTCTTGTTTATTTTGAGCGAAAGTATCGTTTGTAAGTCGCGTTATACCTAAAGTCTATTTTATATGTATTATTATGTGAAAAACTATGGTGGGTTAATGATCAGTGAGAGCTTTTAATGTTGATAAATATAGTTTAAAATAGTGAAACAACCTTCAAAATACACAATTTCTTTTACTTTGACGATATATTTTTTTCAGTTATTTTGGTTTATGAACTTAAGTACTGAACCGACTTTGATAAAAATTATATGGGACCATTTAGAAAGTCAAACCTAACAAATAGTTGGCGAAGTAATCGTGTAACAAAAAAACATAGTCGAACTGAGAATTTCTTTCGTTTTGGAAGTCGGTTAAAAATAAGAGTTCTCATTGATCATCATCACTACAATCAGTGTACCTTTGATAACATTTTAAAACATTTGGGTAAAGAAACAGTGACCTTATCTTCGCGTTCTCAATAAACCTTGCGCCATCTAGGGCTATTTGAATAACATATGGATTTGGAAAATATTCTATTCGGGATTTAGACAATATGGATTAGTAGAAGAGCTTGCTGCCTAAGAAAGATAATTATAAAAGAGAGAGAGAGAGAGAGAGATAAGATAAAAGAAAGTAATGTTTTCCGGTATATTCATATGCATATATTAAATTAATTATACTCGGTATTATTTACCTATGCCAAGGCTACGCCTATAAAGATTTTATGAAGTAGATGATTGCATGTAAACGAGTTAGGATGAAGACAACTTGGGAAATTGATAAAACAAGAAAGGAAGAATTACCCCTAACTTTTTTGTATTCGATTTACTTGTCCTGAATTGCTTACCAAAGTTTAAATATTTTAAATATTATCTTAACAAACATTTTCATTCAGAAATCCCAAAGGTCTTCTTTCTTTGATCTTTCTTTATTATCGTTATTTATTTCTTTATCGAGAGTCAAATAATTTTAATATCGGACAAAAAGGTTCAGTGGTCAATTTTTTTTACCACCGTATTACTGAGACGACAAAGACTCATCAGTCCGATCATCGGACTAAATAATCGGACTATTGATACAAAGCTGAGCTAATAGATTGAGCTGTTGCTCAATGAGCTAATACTGGTCAAGGATCATTTGACACTGCTCTGGCCAAGGATCATCCCGTACTAAGAATGCACATCCAAAATATGACCATCATTCACGTCATGACTCGAACTGTAGGTGAAACGCAAAAGAACCCAAAATGTTGACCAACACTGGCGAAAATTAACAAACATTTTCACCATAATGTATACAAATTCACCTGTAAGCATTTATTTTGAAAGGCCGATAAATCCAGCATAGTTGTGTAATATATATCACTCACTTTGAATCGCCCTATAAATCCAATAGACGGAAAGAAAGGGCAAAAGGCAATTTTCCCCGAGCGTTATCACATAAATTGCTTTCGTCGTATGGAAAAATCTTGTTGAAGGACATCCCCGATAGGATACGAATTATTATTTCTCTTTGCTTCGAATGTTTTGGTTCTTTGCGGATTGAGATTGATCATGTTGGATGGTGGAGGATGGGGGTTTATTTTCTTATTGTTTTAGTGGGAATTTATTGACTTTTACCCGACTGCGTAAGAAGAAGGGTGTGCGATCAATTACACATGGATGGATCATTGGAATCATTAATATTTGCACTTAACTCGATTATATTATAAAAAGGAAAATAAATTTGGTCTCACATATGTTAACCGTAGATATGACAGCTTCAAAGTGAACGAGGCGCTGTCAAGCCTCGTCGCTGGCCGGAAATGACATCCAACCAGCGGTATTGCCAGTATTAGAACTGGCATTCCGCCCGTACATGTTGGGCGGCGTTGGAACCTGTAGGTTCCAAAATGACATCCTCTGCTGTGTCCAGCAGGGGACAGAGGTACTTGATACCTCGTCTGAAAGTGGCTGTGGGTGTTTTAACATCTGCAACACGAGCCACGTTGTCCTTTCCATAAATTAAAGCTGTGATTCTGCCAAGCCTCCACTGCATTGGTGGGATATTAGGCTCCTTGATCAGCACTAAGTCTCCAACCTTCATGGGGATGCTGGGCACTCTCCATTTGTGCCGTTGTTGCAGCTCACTGATGTATTCCAACTGCCAACGCTTCCAGAAGGATTGACGGATCTGTTCGAGCCTTTGATATTGGTTAAGTCTTGATGTAGGTTTGTCTTCGAAAGTAGGCCCAGGCAGTGAAGTGAGTGGTCGTCCAATGAGGAAGTGTCCCGGTGAAAGAGGGAGGCATTCTTGAATACCAGAAGAAGATTGGAGGGGAAGTATAGGACGGCTGTTGAGGCACGCTTCCACCTGACTGAATAGAGTTGCCAACTCCTCATATGTTAAGTGAGTTGTTCCTAAAATTCGTTTAATGTGAAATTTAGCTGATTTTACACAGGATTCAATCAAACCTGAGAAATGCGGACTGAAGGCTGGAGCAAATGTAAATTTAATACCCTCCCCTGAAGCATACCCTGCAATGTCATCAGAGTGGGTTTGAATCAAACCTGAAAGTTCCTTGGAAGCAGCCACCATATTGCGTCCGTTGTCGCAAAAGATCTGCTTTGGTTTTCCTCTACGTGATATGAACCTACGTAGGGATGATAAAAATGCATCCTTTGACATATCCACTGCTGGTTCAATATGAACGCAGCGATATTTCATGCAGCAATAGATTGAAATATATGATTTACTAATTTTGCAGCCTCTACCCTTTCGATCAGCGCAATAAATCGGCCCAGCAAAATCAATAGCACAAATCTCGAATGGATAACCAGGGTTGACACGCTGTTCAGGGAGCATTCCCATGATAGGGGTAGGTGTACGTCCATTTACCCTTCTGCATGTAACACATTGCCTAGCAGTGGTACGAGCTAAGTCTCTACCAGCTATTGGCCAGACAGTTTCGCGAATTGAGTATAGGAGTAGCTGCGGACCAGCATGCAGAAGACGAAGATGCTCCTGTCTAAATAACAATTTTGTCAACACATGTTTAGAATGTACTAAAATTGGATGACGCTTTTCATATGAATAGCATGAATTTTGCAGGCGTCCCCCAACTCTAAGGACATTAGAATTGTCCAAGAATGGACTTAGGGATAGAATATGAGATTTAGGACTGAGTTGCTTGTTTGCTTTGAGAATTAGTAACTCCTTAGAAAAGGATTCGAGTTGAGATAATCTTGCTAAGTGTTGAAAGGAGAGTTTAAGTTCTTCAGGCTGCAAAATACCGGTGTGCTTGTTTGTTGTGGATCTACAGTTGTGAATGAATCGAAGTAAATATGCAAATGAGCGTTGTAGGAAGCTCAACTTCGAATATCTATCAAATTGTATTAATGTCTGGTTGTTTATATCGTTATTAGTGGTGATGTGTACCTTGACCTCAGGTAGTTCGTTTATGTTTGTGATTGTACTGGGATAGAGAGATGGCCATTCCGATTCGGATTGGTGTAAAAATGGAGGTCCTTCCCACCATAATTTACAAGTTTCTAATTTATCAGCATCTATGCTACGTGTAGCTAAATCTGCAGGATTTCGTTTTGTTGGTACATGTCGCCATTGAGAATTCTCTGTTAGTTCTAATATGGCGCATATCCTATTGGCAACAAACGTTTTTAATTTGTCATATCTCATGCCTAGCCACGATAAGACGATGGATGAATCTGTCCAAAATACTTTGCGTACAATTATACATCGCAGAGCGCGACATACGGCGCCCGCGAGCTGCGCCCCTAGAAGGCAGGCGCATAGCTCTAGTCGAGGTATTGTTATGGGCTTTACTGGGGCCACTCTTACCTTAGCGCATAAGAGCTGAACTGTAACATCGCCTTGCTGATTTACTGATTTTACATAAATTGCTGTTGCAAAGGCGAGTTTAGATGCATCACAAAAAATGTGTAATTCTCGATGGACAGATTTTATGCATAATACATGCCTGGGTATACGTAAGTTGTGTAAGTACTTTAGCTTACTGACAAATGTTAGCCATTGTTTACTTAATGAATCTGGAATGGGCGTGTCCCATGAAATGTTTTGTAACCATAACTTCTGAATAATAATACGTGGGATTACCGTTATTAGACTTAATAATCCAAGTGGATCAAACACTTTGCATGAGTCAGACAAAATTGATCGTTTGGTTGGTGCATTACTGTTGAATTCATAATTGGTTGGAAAATGAATAAGATCATCGTTAGGATTCCACCCTATTCCCAATGTGTGTGTTGCAGAGCTTATGGTTAAAGTGTGCTGTGTACTGTTTAAGTCAGTCAGTAGAGATGAGGAATTTGAACGATATTTGCGTAAATTGAAACATCCAGAGCGAAGTGCACTCTCTATTTCACATTTTATATGTTTTAAATCTTCGATATTATCGCTCCCGGTTAGCAAATCGTCTACTAGGAAGTCTTTCTGAATGATTTCCTTTATTCTAGGGTTGGCACACTCCTCACCCAACTGCCAAAGACACCTAGTGCTAAGAAAACTAGAGCTTGCATAACCATATGTTACAGTATTTAATCTAAGTAATCGTAATGTATCAGTAACATTTTCGCGCCATAAGATCATTTGCAAGTTTTTGTGAATATCTTGAACATTGACCATTCGATACATCTTTTCACAATCACCTGATAAAACATATGTATGTTGTCTGAATCTTAATAAAATGTTGAATAAGTTATCTTGTATGTGTGGGCCTACCATTTGTATATCATTTATGCTGTATCCTGATGTTGTTTTTTGACTACCATTGAAAACTACTCTTAACCGAGTTGACTCACTATTTGGTTTCCATACAGCATGATGTGGAATGAAGTATGATGGTTGTGGCACAGTGTGCACCTCTGATAGATGGCCAAGGTTAGCATATTCATTTATGAAGTTAGAATATAGTAATTTAAGTTCTGGATTTTTTGTTAAGCGTCTCTCAAGAGCTAAAAATTGTTGTTTGGCTCGTTTCATTGAATCACCTAAGCAATCTGGTTCAGTGCGAAGGGGTAGTTGAACACAAAACCTGCCTTCACTGTCACGATAGGTGTGCTTCACAAAGTGGGCTTCACAAAGGATCTCTTCATCAGACTGGTTGATATTGTTTGCTTCGGGAATTTGTTCGATCTCCCAGAACCGTTTGAGGTTGTTATTTATTTCATCATTTGAAGAGATCTCAGTGTCACTGGAAGCTAATGTTGTATGATTACACATCATAGTAGAATTGCCTTTATTTATAAGAGTGGTAGGTAATGGGCCTGCCAGTATCCAACCTAGCTTTGATTTTTGCATAATTGGTTGGCTGGGACCAAGATGTATTTGTTCAGGTTCAATTAAATCCCAGAACAGGTCTGCTCCTATCAATAAATCTACTGGTAGAGATTGATGGAATGAGGAATCCGCAAGTTTGATGTCTAAAGGCAGTTTTATAGTAGCGATGTCTATTGGTTTATTAGGTAAATTGGCTGATATTTTTGGAAGTACTAAGCATGATAGGTTTGACTCAAATGAACCGGCCTTTGATTTTAGTTTAACAATGCAACGTTGTACTGCATTAGAAGAGCTAATATTACCTATACCAACAATGTTTATTTGTGTTGGTTGTGGATTTAAGTGTAATGTAGATTTCACCTTGTTTGTTATTATAGAGCATTGGCTTCCACTATCAAGAAGTGCTCGAACTGTGATGTGGTTGTTTGTATGTGGGTTGTATAAATCAACTAAAGCAGTTGAAAGAAGTGTGCTGTCATTGACGGTAGCTGCCATGCTGGCTATGCTGCCGCTGCATGTCTGCTCATTTTGAGAGACAGGTGCACTAGATGTATGTATGTTGAGGGAATTTGCAGCCTGAGAAGAAGAATTCTTGCACAACAAAGTATTATGTCTGGCGGACTTACATTTGGAGCAGGGACCCAACCTGCACTGTGGTGAAGAGTGGCCTTTCCGAAGGCAGTTCACACACAGACGAAGACGTGTGACTTCGGAGAGTCTCGCCTCGACAGGCTTGGCCAGGAATGATGCACAGTCGTATAAGCGATGACTCCCCTTGCAAAGGGCACAAGTAGGAGTGAGGGTAGGGCCGGCTGAAATCGCAAATGATCTGGTATGTATTTTCTCAGAGTGTCGAAATGGTATATTGGGCTTGGTTACTGCTTGACGGTTTTCAAATTTATTGGTTTGTACTGATTCTAGGATATCAGCTCGAGATTTCAAAAATTCAAAAAACTCTTTTAGTGAAGGGCTCTTTTTAAATGTGTTTTTGTGTTCTTGCCATTTGAAAGCAGAACTATTGTCTAGCTTAGCTGAAGCTAAATGAATAACCAAAGTGTCCCAATGTTCAGTGGGCTCGCCAAGAGTGGCTAATGCTCTAAGATTCTTTGATACATGATCAATGAGGAACCGTAAGTCCTTAGCTGAGTCTCGGGATATAGGCTGCAAGTTAGTAAGTGAATTCAAATGATATGTGATAAGTTGTTTTTCATTATCGTACCGCTCACATAGTAGGCGCCAAGCTTCAGTATAATTATTACTACTCAGCTCCAAGTTACTTATAACTCTAGCGGCATCACCCTCTAAATAGCTGTTTAAATAATGAAATTTATGTATCGGTTTAATGTTTCCATTGTCATGGATCAGTGAAGTGAAAGTGTCTCTAAATTCAAGCCACTTGAAACATGCTCCATCAAAGTTATTGATTTTTATTATTGGAAGTTTGAAGCTTACTGAATTTGTATGATTGCATTCGTGACTGCACGCTGATCTTAAAGAGTTTGATGATTTGCAGTCGTCATTGTTTGATCTATTTTTATCTAAAAATATCTGAGCTTCAGACAAGAGGGTTGAGAACTCAAGTTCAAATTCCTCTCTAAGGTCAAGTTCATCATCTAGCTCAGATGAGTTCAAAAGTTCTATTTGTGACTGCAATTCATCATAATTGAATGACATTTCTTTGAACTTTTCATATCGTTGAGTTAGCGCTCCTAAGTCAGTTGCAGTAACTGGTTTTGTAGAGATTAATTTTTGGAAATATGTTTTAAATTTAGTTATGCGACCTTTGATGGAGCTGCGTTTGACTATTAAATCCTTTAAATTGAAAGATTGAAACGAGGGTATATTCAGGTGAACATTTGTTGGGGATTTCACTTGATTCTCCCTTGTCTGAGACATTGCAGGCTATGTGTTTTGCACAAAAATGAAGAAAATAATGGAATGAAATGTGAAATAATACGTATCTTTATTCCCAGCTTCCAGTCCGGTGATTGTCAGGTGAAGACAAAGCAATATGTGGGTAGAAATGTCGAAGGTGACACGTCGATGTGCGACAACTACCCTTAACTGAAGGCTGAAATTGTAAAAATATCGAAGTTTTACGATTTATCGTGGAATGTTTTTAATGAAATAGATGTAGAATGGGTTAAGCTACGAGAACTATGTTGAATAATGATTAATTGAGTTAAATAACGAGTTAAGTTGAAGTAATAGAAAAATGTTGTCAATTTGTGGGTAATGTATAAAATTCACTTTGAGGTGAAATACGCACGATTTGGATTGTAACGTTGACGTAATTCACAATGGCTAGCAAAGTGGATGATAATTATGTAACATTAAGGCTTTAATGGATGAAATAATTTAAATTTCACTTGAAATATGGTATGGATACCGGCTTTCGCTGCGGTTTGGAAATGAATATTTTACGAAATGTCGCGAAAGAATTCAACTTATATGAGTTGTGGCGCTCCTCAGCAAACATTAGCGGCTCAAGAAAAGGGTATTTAAATAAAAGGATGGACACTTCCCTGAATTTCTCCTTGTAGATTTCGCCGGGTTGATGCTGCAATGGCCGACGACGCCCGCGTTGGTTTCACGATCGCGACACTCACTGTTTGTTTTACGTACGATCACGTCGGGGTATTATGTCGGGGTATTATTACACATGGATGGATCATTGGAATCATTAATATTTGCACTTAACTCGATTATATTATAAAAAGGAAAATAAATTTGGTCTCACATATGTTAACCGTAGATATGACAGCTTCAAAGTGAACGAGGCGCTGTCAAGCCTCGTCGCTGGCCGGAAATGACATCCAACCAGCGGTATTGCCAGTATTAGAACTGGCATTCCGCCCGTACAAAGGGTTATGTTTTTCGAGTGTATGCATGTTTGTATGTATGTATGTAAGTAAGTATGTATGTTTCTATATGATAGCCTACAGCCTAAACGGCTTGACCGATTTTGATATGCAAGATGTCGTTAGATTCGTCTCCCTGAAGGTCTTAAAATTAATATGTAAATATACCAACATACGTGATAAATCCGTTTAAAGTTGTTTACATTTCATAAATAAGTATTTCATTCGTAATAGCATTTATATTAAAACGCAGATCCATTCCCACCTTTACTTACTTTATTAACTACGACAAAGAAAATCAAAGCTGATGCAGCAATAAATAAAATCTAGTTTCCACTGCAGATTGCAATACGCATGTATTGCAATCAAGAAATAATAAACTAGCGACAAGTAAACCGCATTGAAGTGAAGCCACAAAAGGAAATCAATCACGTGCACTCGAACGTCGCGCAAAAAACAACCTGAGAACCCAATGAGCAAAAATAGTACCTGAAGTATTCTTCAATACTATTTTTTCTTGTGCTTGTAAGATACTTGTAGTTTACTACAATGCTGGATTTGGGTACAGTTATAGGAGCTTTCTTTTCTAATAACTATCTTATAATCAACTTACGGAACGTCAGTTAGCCCTATAGTATACTTGAGCAAGCGCAATTACTTTTGTAATGTTCTGAGCCAACACAATTTGAAGTACAAACACTCTAATTAGTATCTGACATAAGTATGTTACTAAACCAATTTTGTTTATAATGCTCTAGTAATTTACTTAGTTATTAGTTATAAGTAAATGTTATCAAGTGTTTTTTTTTTTGTTGATTCACGTGTTTCGTTATTGTGGTGTGTGGTGATAAAACGAAATATTAAAAATGTAAGTATACTTCCTTTTATAATACCTATTAGATGTAACTTGTAGTAATTGCATAACATAATAACTCGTGATAAAATATTGATAATACAGTGAGAACACGCCGGGGAAGTCATTTTTATTGTAAATGTGTGCTAAGATTTAGTTAATTTTACAACGCGCTTTGAAAATAAGCACATAGAGTATTTATTGTGAAATAATATTTCGAGGATTTTTACGATCATTCGCCATTTTATTCAAATACTCTGCGTTGAGTATGTTATATGACAATTATAAGCACATTAGTACTTAAAGTAAGTAAAGTAGTTTCAACCAAGATAACTTGCCTCCATATTCAAACAAGTTTAGGGTTCCTCATGAAATCGGACTACTTATCTATTTCAACTTACTTTGTTAGAAAACAATTGAAAACAACTACAAAATCACACCTTCTTCCCGCTGTCTAAGTGTTTATAATGCATGTGTGGCGACATACGTCACCACGCACACACACGAGAGCGCGGGAGGGCGAGTGAGGCGGGCGTACTTATCCTGCGTCGGGATACGCACCCAAAAACAGTCAGCAATCCCATGGCACGCGACACACACGCGGAGTAAATTCTCTTGCCGTACAAGAGACACGCGATAGAACGACCGAAGAGTGTCGGTTATCTTACTCGTCTCGGTCTCCTCCCGCGTGCTCTCATTTATCTTGTGTTTCGCATTGTTATTGTGTTCGTGTCTTCGAAATACATAATTAGTTGGGACATGGTGTTTTATTCCTTGGAACCGGCCGCCTAAGGAGGCGGGTTCTCCACCATCCCGCGTGCCACGGCTGGCTCATAAAAGAAGGAACCAGAGACCATTGGGCCCCCGCCGTATCATCATACAGCGGTGGCTCCTCTCTGGCATCACCCATCATTGGTGATCCCTCAATTGGTGACCCCGATCTACACGACGCGACGCCGAGTGAGTCAAGACTCCACCTCCGTTGCGCCGTGATACACGCTACATGTTCTAAAAACGCTCAGCGCTCGTGCCTTTACTACGCTCGCGGGACTTGCGGACGCGCAACCCGCCACCGCCACCGGCCACTTAGTACGACGACACCGCATAGCTCGCGGGACTATCCCGCGCTATGTAACTCGTCACTGCTACCACTGGCCGCCCGGCCTTAAGCATCGCTCGCCGACCCGCTGCCCATCACTCATCGTCAGGTTATCGACGACGGCATCATCATCATTCGCGGCGCTCACGCAGCACGGTTCCGTTTATACCGCTGTGCCCTGCCGCCGCCGCTACGTTTGCCTCGTCACCGTGACGTCACGTAATAACATCGAGAACAAAAGCTGGATTGTGCCCCCACTGGCCCCGTGTCAGGGAGTACTTATGACTTCAATCCGGTGCGCGAACTTTATACCATTCACCTTTGTGTTAATAATATAAAGAACAAAGACAGTACAAAGGCACTTCTAACTTCGAAGCCATAACATAAACACTTAGTGAAGCAAAAACATAAACATTGCACTTCTCTTAACTTCGTTCGGGTTTAGTTACAGTGACCAATTTATAATGTAAACATTTAAGTTACTCTTTAATATAAACAATTGTTATGAAAGGTAGACTTCTTTAGTATATTTCATAAAAGGTAGATTTTTTTTGAAATACTTTTTTTTTACATTATTATATTACGCTGTTTTTCGGCTGAGATATTTCGATTGTGTTTTTACTGTTCAACTTTACCTGTGTTTTTATTGTATTTTGTGTTTTTTATTGCCTCATTGTGTTTTTACTGTTTTGTGTATTGTTTTTTGTGTATAACTTTAGGAATTGTTTTATAGTAATCGCTAACCGATTACCAACTCGACCCTGAGTGAATTGCGTACTTTCAGTTTCCATTTTATTAACTTCCGGTACTTCCGATATTTTAATCTAGCGCTATAGTGATCAGCTGATCATACTTATTTCTGGTCTCACTTTCATGTAGTATCTTGGTTTCCTACGCGACAATGGCAACTGCCGAGGAACAAATTCAACTGCTGCAGGACCAGCTTCAAGTGCTTCTTGACACTCAAAATAGACAGGCAATGGCAGTGACTGTAAAACTGCCAGCCTTCTGGGCTGATAAGCCCACCGTCTGGTTTGGTCAAGTTGAAGCACAATTTGATATCGCTGGTATCAAACAGGACCGGACCAAGTACAGCCACGTCGTGTCTATGCTTGATTCAAGGATAGCCGGCGAAGTGGCTGACATCATTGAACACCCACCGGAAACCGACCGCTACCAGTTTCTGAAATCAGAGCTGATTAAACGCTTTTCTGCTTCCAGTGAAGATAGAATACGGCGGCTTCTCGGGGAAGAAGATATCGGTGATCAAAAGCCATCGCAATTCCTGCGTCGTCTCCGTTCCTTGGCAGGTACCGAGTTTAACAACGATGACATCATCCGTCAACTTTGGATGCGCCGTTTGCCGGGGAACGTCCAGGCCATTTTAGCCGCACAGGAAGACCTGCCTCTTGAAAAGTCTGCGGAGATTGCCGATAAAATTATCGAAGTAGCAACACCTATGGTCCACACTGTTGCTAACCAGTCTTCCGGCCAGCCCTCAGACCTGACTCAACTTTCCCTTCGAGTTGAGCAGCTGACAAAAATGGTTGAAGCCTTCAGCGCCGACTCTCGTTCGCGACCACGTTCTCGTTCAGAGAGCAACGGGTCAAGGTCTAATTCCCGTTCGTCGTCGCGTTCCACGCTGTGCTGGTATCACCGCACTTACAGAAACAAGGCTGTTAAATGTATCAGCCCCTGCAGCTGGAAGGACCACAACCAGGGAAATGCAAGCAGCAGTCAGTAGACGCGGCGACTGACTGCGATATTTCCAGCCGCCGCTTATTTGTTACAGATAAGGCGACTGCACGCAAATTCCTAATTGACACTGGCAGTGACCTTTGTTGCTATCCTCATAGGTTAGCCAAAAGTCACGCGCAGTCGTCAACAGGATACCAACTGGCTGCAGCAAATGGCAGTGTTATTAAAACGTACGGCAGTATCTCCCTTCGCCTCAATTTAGGTCTACGTCGCGATTTCCAGTGGAATTTCACTATCGCTGACGTAGAGGCTCCTATTATAGGCTCGGATTTTCTCAGCCACTACAACTTGCTGCCAGACCTGCGCCACAAACGCCTGATTGACGGGAACACAACCTTATCAACTCCTGCTTCAATCGCAAAGGTCAACCAAATGAGTGTCAAGGCAGTTTCTGTCGATGACTCCTCACCTTATACGAAGCTTCTTCTGGACTTCCCAGACTTGACTCGACCTCCAGGTCTTCCACGGCAAGTGAAACACAGCACGGTTCACCATATCGTTACCACCGATGGTCCGCCAGTTTCTTGCCGTCCACGCCGCCTTGGTCCGCAGAAACTAACCGCGGCCAAGAAAGAGTTTGACGACATGGTCAACTGTGGTGCTGCCAGACCTTCTAAAAGCCCTTGGGCCTCTCCACTTCACATGGCAAAGAAAGGAGAACAAGGCTGGCGACCGTGTGGAGATTACCGGGCCCTGAATGCCAGGACCGTTCCAGATCGGTACCCCGTAAGACACATTGCGGATTTTTCACACAACATTGCTGGAAATTCCGTCTTCAGCACCATCGACCTGGTGAAGGCCTACCAACAAATTCCTGTCCAGGAGGCTGATATTTGCAAAACAGCAATCACTACTCCATTTGGACTGTACGAGTTCCCTTTCATGACTTTCGGTCTCCGAAATGCTGGACAAACTTTCCAGCGTTTCATGGATGAAGTTGTAAGAGGACTCGACTTCTGCTACCCGTATATTGATGACGTTTTAGTTTTCTCTCACAGCAGGGAGGAACACCTGGAACACCTGGAAATCCTGTTCCAGCGCCTGGCCAATTACGGGGTCGTAGTCAACGCATCTAAGTGCGTTTTTGGCGCCGAAGAGGTAACTTTTCTCGGCTATCGGATCAGCAAAGACGGTACGGGTCCACCTACAGAGAGAATAGAAGCTCTGCAGAATTACCCCTTGCCAAAAACTGTGCAAGGCCTCCGCAGGTTCCTTGGCATGATAAACTTTTATCGCCGTTTCCTCCCTCACGCAGCCGATTTGCAAGCTCCGCTTATTAATATCCTAGCTTCTTCTAAGCTCAAAGGTGCGAAGCCAGTGCCCTGGACACCCGAACTTGAAGCTGCATTCCAGAAATGCAAGGATAGCCTTGCCAGTGCTACTCTCCTTGCCCATCCAGTTAGCGATGCTGCTCTGGGTTTATTCACGGACGCGTCTTCAGTTCACGTGGGATCTTGCCTTCAACAAAATGTTGACAACCAGTGGCAGCCCTTGGCCTTTTTCAGTAAAAAGCTGACAGACAAACAAGCCCAGTGGCCCGCGTACTATCGCGAACTTCTCGGTGTATACGAAAGTGTTCAACACTTTCGCCACCTATTAGAAGTCCAACATGTCACAATCTATACAGATCACAAGCCACTCATTTACGCTTTCACGCAACGACGCGAAAAGCTTCCTCCTGTTCAGCTCAACCAGCTGTCCTTTATTTCCCAATTCACAACTGATGTTGTTCATGTGAAGGGAGAGGACAATGTGGTTGCTGACGCCATGTCAAGGATTGAAGCAATCTCGTTAGAGGAAAATTTCGCAGCGTTGGCCGACGAACAAGCTACAGATGACAAGCTTCAACACGCCAAAACGCACTCATCGCTCCAACTACAAGACGTTTACATCCCGGGCACAAACACGAAGATAATCTGCGATATGTCGACAGGGAAACCTAGACCATTCGTAACGCCTTCTTTTCGACGTAATTTTTTTAGTAAATTACACAACCTCAGCCATCCTGGCGCGCAGGCCTCTGCACGATTGGTGGCTGAACGTTTTGTTTGGCCCTCTATTAACAAGGATTGCCGCAAATGGGCTCGCGAATGCCTATCATGTCAACGCAGCAAGGTGTCGCGTCACACTGTAACACCTTTAGGAAGTTTTACTGCGCCAACCAACCGCTTCCGCCACGTGCACATTGACATTATTGGCCCGTTGCCCCAAAGTAAAGGCTTCCGATATTGTTTAACCGCCGTAGACCGATACACCCGATGGCCTGAGGTTTGGCCCATGGTCGGCATTACGGCAGAGGAAGTGGCCGAAACATTTACAGCCGGTTGGATTGCTCGCTTTGGTGTACCTTCAGTCATAACAACTGACCAAGGCCGACAGTTTGAGTCCTCACTGTTTCAAGCTCTCTTAAAGCAGTGCTCAATTCAACGCACACGCACTACCAGTTATCACCCATGTGCCAATGGTATGGTGGAGAGGTTACACCGCCAACTAAAGGCAGCACTCATGTGCCACGGAGGTACATGGTGCGCTGCTTTACCTCTGGTACTTCTGGGCATACGTGCAGCTTTAAAAGAGGATCTACGAACATCAGTCGCTGAACTCGTCTATGGTGAACCTCTCAGATTGCCCGGAGAATTCATTAATCCAGCAACGAGTAGCCATACGTTAGTACATGTACACGATTTTACGTCACAACTGAGAAACCACATGACCGATCTCAAACCAGTCACGGGATCTCAGCATACTCAACGTCGGCCATTCGTTTTCAAGGATCTATCCACTTGCACCCATGTGTTTCTCCGGGATGACTCTGTAAGAACGTCTCTAACGCCACCCTATACTGGACCTCACCCAGTTATCAGCAGGGACAATAAAAACATCTGCATTACCGTGGGTAACAGGAAGGCACAGGTTAGTTTGGATAGGGTGAAGCCAGCTTACATTGAAGAGGCACCACTTCCATCTCCACTTCACCCTCCACCTTCATCACCAGCACCTAGCCCACAAACAGTTCCTGCTCCTCCCGCTCCTCCTCAGTACACAACTCGCTCAGGTCGTCGAGTTCATTTTAAGACGCCTGTAGATGTTTAGTGTTAGTTTTATAAGCATTTTGTTATATTTTTTTTTCTGGGTGTATTTTTCTCCGTGGGTGGGTGGTGTGGCGACATACGTCACCACGCACACACACGAGAGCGCGGGAGGGCGAGTGAGGCGGGCGTACTTATCCTGCGTCGGGATACGCACCCAAAAACAGTCAGCAATCCCATGGCACGCGACACACACGCGGAGTAAATTCTCTTGCCGTACAAGAGACACGCGATCGAACGACCGAAGAGTGTCGGTTATCTTACTCGTCTCGGTCTCCTCCCGCGTGCTCTCATTTATCTTGTGTTTCGCATTGTTATTGTGTTCGTGTCTTCGAAATACATAATTAGTTGGGACATGGTGTTTTATTCCTTGGAACCGGCCGCCTAAGGAGGCGGGTTCTCCACCATCCCGCGTGCCACGGCTGGCTCATAAAAGAAGGAACCAGAGACCATTGGGCCCCCGCCGTATCATCATACAGCGGTGGCTCCTCTCTGGCATCACCCATCATTGGTGATCCTTCACATGTAAAAATATTAGTTTAAACAAAGTGCTAACAGATGGCGCCAGTAGAAAAGTTAACACGCGCTATCATTGTGTTTTTGTAATTAGTGGGGTGGAATTTGATTATTTTAATAAACGAGCTATCTAAGGAAATATGGTCTTTGATTGGTTTTCTTAGTGCAGACCTTTCCACCCGCCTTGCGTGACCTAACTAGAGAGTTCCTTTATTACAATTTTTATATGGTATCTTGTGTTTTTTTTTAATTTTGTAATAAATACATTTTTCATTTTTTTTTAATATGAAATTGCTATTGCTTTTTCAGTTCCTCTCGGAATGGTGGCATATTTAGACGTTGACTGTTTTTTGAGTAAGGATGACATTAAAAAGCTCGAAGAATTAGAATGGCCATGGACAATAACACATTTCATCCTATCCAAAAAGTGTTCTGGTTGCGGGTGTTCCACTGATTCAAGATTGCGCGCCCACTTTATTATTGACAAAAGCAACATTAAAAACATTCTAAATATAAAACAATTCTGGTGTCAAGTCTGTGACTACATGCTAGTGTACGATCATTATTCGGCAGATGAATGTGACTACTGCCACACAATATAAAATTAATATTTCTTTATCTTAAAGGCTACATAAGTAATCAATTGCAAAATCTATTAAAGAAAAACGAAATCAAGCGCTTGGGTTACAATCAATTAAAGATACAAAGGATATAGAAGAGCTCGAAACAAAATTGCTAGACTCTAATTACAGAGAAGATTTACAAAGAAAGTTAAGTGTGGTATGTACTAAAGGCCTAGGAAAGGGAACCACAAGTGCTTATGCTCTTGTTGACGTTATGTTCGAAAGACAATTTTTTAAATCTTGTTCATGGACTGGAGTCTCGCGTAAGCCAAATGAAGCTACAGAAAAGATTTGCTTCAAGGGTTTCTCCAAGATTATTGGTTTCTTTTTTGATATAATACATCAGCACGATTCGTCATTTAATTTAAACGACTGTTATAAGTTTTTTAAAACTGTCCTGCGAAACGCTGACCAGAGATGCAAAACCAATCCACAAAGAATTTCTACAAAAAAATGCAGAGGAAAAAAGAGAGATAAGAAGACTGGTTCTGAAAATGAGAACAAAGATGAAGATGTTAAGACTTGTTCCGAAAATGAGAAAAAAGATGAAGATGTTTCAGAGGAAGAAGTTGATTTAAAGTAAAAAAAACTGGCAAGCTTACAATTGGTATTAAGATGCTATTGCCTGTTACTTTTTATACGCATAAGGTAAAATATTCACCAGATTGACCTAAATAACAGGTAGGTAGCTACTTGGTACCAGTTCTTCTAATTAGGTTCTCTTGTTACATTTGCTACCTTATTGTACTGCACTATGACTGCAACTATTGCAGCTATAGTAAAATAGTGTTGAAATCTTTACTTGCCATGTAACCTGCGATTACTATTTGACTGCTTGCAATGCGGTTTCTTTACATTTTGTCGTTAAACTTTGTCATATTTTATTTTGAGTATGTTTAAGAAATGAAGAATTGGAAATACATAAATAGGCATCAAAAATGTGTTATTAAATATGTAACTAAAGTTAAGACAATATTTTGTGACACAAATGACACAAATATTGTCTTAACTTTAGTTATACTGGGTGAAATAACATTGGTTGTACTCCCGCAGGGAATCAATTCAGCATCTATAGTATAGTCGATTCCCATAAAAAGAAATTTTGAAATACGAAAAGAAATTGCGACTTTTCATACAAAACTTCAGAGTAGGTATGACCATTTTGTATGAAGAGGTGAGTTTTTTTTCCTATTTCAGATTATTTTTTTATTGGAATCGACTATATTATAAGATACCGAATCGATTCCCTGCGGGAGTACAACTAATGAAATTTCACCTTGTATATTTAATAACACATTTATTTCTATGTCGATGGTGCGAAATAACTAGATAGGATGATTAAACATGAATAGTGAGACTCCTAATCAATATTAGTCTTAACTTCAGTTTTGTATTAGTATTAGTTTTCAGTGTTTTTTGTTTTGTTTATTATGACAAAATCTTTGTTACATTTTCATTCCGATTTTGTTTAATCGTTTATAATAAATAAGCTTCATTTTTTAACATTGTGTGTTTACTTAAGTTTTCTTTTATAATCTTTATTTGTAGAGGATGTTAAGTTTTCTTTTTTAATCTTTTTTAGTAGAGGATGATTTTACATGAAGAGGCATAAGGAGATTTTATTGATATTATAATGAAACTAGATACTCATGATTGAGACTGACTTGTTAAAAAATTTAATTTTTTATGTCATGTTGCATTTAAAAGATTTTGATTCAATAAAACAACATAAATACAATAATAGTTTGTTTTATTTTATACCTTTAAACTTGTATTTTATAGAGTATGTAACAAGGGGAAAAAAAATATCTGTGACTTATATGTAATACTTACAAGTTTACACTTTACATTTTGTACTCTACATATTACATCAGATTTTTCAATAGCAGCACAATCACATTTATAAATATTCAAAAAAGAAGATCTTATCGGTTTATCAAAAACATCATGGAGATGATCAATACGATACCCTTTTATTTCAATTTCTGGCTCAGTGTTGTCTTTCAGCGTGAGGGATTTGATTTCTATTACATGGTTTTCTTTAGTGAGAAACCACTTATCATGATCGTTTGATGATAAAATATAATTTTCTAGGTGCAACACAGTTAGACCGTTTCGCTGTTTTTTTTTTATTAATGGGTAGTCTGCAATTTCTTCCCTAAGGTGTTCTGTTTCAATTGATTGTTTCTCAATTATTCTATTTGCTACTTGCTGTAGTGTTTTATTTCCTTGTCGAATGGTTCTTTTTATAGCAAAAAGTTGGTTTTCAAACGGATATGCGTTAAAATTTTGTAGAATTCCAAATTTTTTTACTTCTTCAACGATATGTATTAAATTGTGTATGTTACTAGACACATAGTCTCGCCCATAGAAGGTTTTAAAACTTTCTGTAAAATCTTTCAACATTATTTCAGCAATCCGTAAAAATGGAAAATGCTTTTCATTTGAGCAAATCGTTATAGCACAAAACAAATTCAAAAAATGATGATATGGTTCAGGTTTGAGCACGTGTTGCAAAATTACGACACTTAAATAATAAAAGAAGGTTCGGTACTCGGAACCTTTCCAGTGCGCTACAACATCTACAGATCTTATTTTTCTGTGTATCTCCTTAGGCATTCGACAATTCAATAAAAAACTATTGACAATATCAGTATCTCGAGAGCTCCATTTGGTAAGATACTTTCCCAACTTTCCATCACGCCACCCGATTAACAATCGCTTCATTAAACCAAGGTCTATTAAGTGTAATGAGTCGGCAACGGGAAAATCCTCTACCATATCAATGTTCAGCTTCAATAATGGAGAGTCATGTTTGTGGTGTCCTTTATACTTTTTAGCACGGAAGTCTACATCGTTTCTTTTAGGACAATCTGTATTGGGAAAAAATACAGTGTTTGACTTATGGGAGTATTCGCCGATCACTGTACATTTAAGGCAGCCATGTTTTCCATTGAAATTTGTGACACCTGTAAAACAAATATTTTTATAATGGAAGTTATCATAAACTGTACATAATATTATGGTTTAATATAAAATAAATCCAAAACTTACCTTTTATCAAGGCCCTTGCTGGTGAATCACATATAAAAGCTCTTATTTTGACTTTGATTGTAGTTTCAGTTCCAGCTACTATTGTGACCAATCCATTTCTTTCTATTTCCTTCATTTCTGTTACAAAAGGCCCCAAATATGCATTCAGATCAGTGGGTTTTGCATCTCCCGCATAAATTCCTTAAAATAAAAAAGAAATATTGTTATTTACATAAATATAACTAAGCTGTTAAAGTATTTAAAAACAGTATAAGTATAGTATTTACCAATCACAAATGGAGGAATGTGGGATAATTCAAAGATGTTGCATAAAATTGGCCAGAGTTGATGTCTTGAACTATTGTAAACTGGTAACCCATCTATGTTTATATTTAATGAAATCGTTTCAAATTCGGTCGTTGAAATATTCAAATTTATTCGTTGTAGTATATTTTTCAAACATTTAATCAATCCGTTGTGCCAATATTGTCCTGGGTCTGAAGTTTGTATAACCACCGTTTCTTTGTTGGTATGTAATAAGGTCCGTGCATCTTTTGGTAAAACATTACATAATCTTTTATTTACAATATCAGATAGTTCATTCAGGGCTCGGTGAGGTATATTAAATTTTATGGCCCAACTTTTTATACCATCAACCAATTCACAATTTTGTTCATATTCAGTGATTTCTTCGGAATCGAAATCGTAGTTATCTATAAAATTTACAAATTCTTCGCTTTCAGAATCGTGAGTTAATGCTAAAGAATTATTTAATGCTTCGCTTTCTGATTCATGCCCTATGGGTAAAGAATTATTTGTCACTGCGGAACCCTCATTCACTTCACCTACATTCGCACTTGATACGCTAGATTTTCTTTCTGATACCGATGTTGTTATTCCTGAAGAACCTGGCTTCACTGATACTTTACACCTTTTTGCCACTTTTCTTTTGAATCCACCACTTCTTTTAAATCGTTTCCAATCGCTTAAATCCATAATAAACTGTTAATAAACAATTTTCTCAGGACAAATTGGAATTAGAAAATAATTAGTTGAACAAAATGGCTGATGTTTACTAATAATGTGATTGATCAAGTAGTTTATACGGTTGTTTGATTTTATAACGTCCTTAATAAAGTACTATTGTATTTAAAAGAGTCTTGAATAAGACAGTAACGAGACAAACTCATAATTATCATAGCTAAGAGTGTTATTAGACAAAATGCTACTAACAAAATGCTACTATAAGATTTCAAGACTATTTTATCTTTCTGAAGACAATTATAGGATACATATTCTTATTAGTTATTTATAAGATAATCTAGTAGTCAACTCAAAGACTGAGTAATAAAAACAAATGCTCTTGAGAATATATACTCTTGTGAAATGCTATTATAAGTAAAAAAGTCCTGTAACTGTTTTGTAAGTAATCATATAGCAGACTATAAGACTGAGATATAAATCCTAATACTCTTGAGTGTATTAGATCTTATCTTATACCATTATAAGATACACAGTCTGCACCAAAGCCTTAATAAGAACATTATTAGCAGAAGTAGACTCATAATCTTTCGTTATAGGATTAGTTTGCTTGTTGGGAAGGAAACTGGGAGTAGTGTTGCCAGCTTGTTGACTATTTCAGTAGATGGAAACTGGGAGTAGGGTTGCCAGCTTGTCTCCAACTTCAGTAGAAGGACACTGGAAGTAGTGTTGCTAGTTTGTTGGCTATTTCATTAGATGGAAAGTGGGAGTAGTGCTGCCATCTTGTTGCCTATTTCAGTAGATGGACACTGGAAGTAGTGTTGTTAGTTTGTTGCCTATTTCAATAGATGGAAACTGGGAGTAAGGTTTCCAGCTGGTCGCCTGTTTCGGTAGCTAAAGAGTTAGAAAGAAACTGGACGTACTTTTTTAAACTATCACGGTCATTCATTATAGCACTATTATTATTAACGGGATATTTACCGTGGTACGCGTTAATTTTGAGCTCCCGATATTTCCCGATATGTGCTTTAAACTAGGAGTAGTCTTGCTATCGCCTTGCCGATTTCAATAGAAAAAAACTGGGAGTGCTACCTGCTTCAGTAGAAGAATGATAGAAAATAGTGAGAGATTTTTAACATAATATTTATTCTAAAATGTGAGATAAGAACGTGATAAACTCTTGATTGGCAATATTATAATCGCTCGAAAAATGGCAAAAGAGTAAATAGGCTGAGTCCAAATATCTGGGGTTATACGGGGAAAAACATCTACATAAACACATGTAGGTACGTGCACAGTGCACACGTATCTACCATTACCCATCAAATGAAGACTATGAGTATTCTATTATTTAAAAAAAACCGGCATAATTTTAAATTTAAAAGCTAGCAACACCAGTCCGCAAAACGTACAACGCGCGCGCCGCACAGCTCAGCCTATATTTCATTCGAAGCCAGTACAATTCCACGGCCGCAAACCCGATAAATCCAGAGATTTCTATTACAGATAACGCCCTGATTCTTTCCGGATATTTAATTTTATGTACGTTCGGTGAGCGCCGTTTTCTTATTTTAAACTTTTCGTATTTTGAAATTTCTCAGATTGTTATTGGATGAGATCACGGCGGCCGAAAGTTTTATAAAGAGCGGGAAGCGAGTAGACCTTAACAGAATGCCTGCAAAGTTTTGCTACTAAACAAAATAATTGTATCGAAAAATATATGTTGACTGTAAAACGTAGTCTGTAGCAGCTGTCTAGTAGCCTATTAGCCGTGTTAAGGTCGAGATTGTTTGAAAAAGTTTTAATCAGAATATTTCTTTTTTCACGTATACGTGTATTTTCTAATTCCTCAGCTAATTTAAAATATATCGAATTAAAACTTAGTCGCCTCTAATATCCCTATTCAATGATTTTATATGTTTAAAAAGGTTGTTGTAATCCGCGAGAGAGATAGCTGCGCAGCATCGTTGAGCGAATCCTTAAATGTTAGTGGTACCAAAGATGATTTATACCCGTTAACAACAGGCATTTTGATCTATAAAAGAAGATAAATATACATACTCTACACTCTATGTAGATAAGTAGATACATATACATAAAAGTATGCGCCTCCAGTTTGACACGCATATGCGACTGTGATGTATTTGATACATTATCATTTCGACCCGTCGCCGTCGTGTCGCACCTTGTGCGAACAACAGAAAAATTGTAAAACGGCGACTTAAAGGTGACTTAAATTTAACGTCATAATACTTGTACGAATAAACTTTTTTCATATTAATTCATTCTGCAATATATTTTGTAGTTGTTTACGCGAAACAAGATAAAAATCATACTGTACCTTGACTATACCGTAGTGCTGTACACATATACCGTCTTATAAACGTTATATAAGCGCATTTTAGTTAAACAGTGTTTTGTTCCGTTTTCGCATGTGTCAGGTTCTCGTCTGACAGAAACTGACAAGTCTTTATTCAGTGAATAACATTTTGACATGCGTTTTTAAGTAAGACGGATAAATGTTGTATGTAAGATTTTACAGCAAGTGATACTAGTCCTTTAAGCGCTAGGTATATTGATAGAATTCACTATCCCAAATTACCATAAATTCGAAGTTATTAACAATAGTTTATTTACTTTCTTCGGTGTTAAAGTAAAACATTACTTAGACCGTTATGAAATTTATTTCAACAGTTATAATTTCCCATAGTAAGGTTCATTATACTTAAAATAATACTTCCTAGTAGAGCACCGCTCATAATGTATTTTTTAAACGGTACACCCCAAGAGCTATCTTCAGCTTGCGACGACGTAACCTGAATTAATTGCATGGTTAATTAAAAATTTTCCACTGGTAACATCGCGGAGAACATCGTAAGTACGTGTTTAAGTGGCTGGCTGTTTTTGTTGCGTTTTATAAATTAGTCGAGAATCTTTTGAAAATGGAATTATTGAAAAATTTAAGTTTTTATGTTGGAGGAAACGTGAGATGTTTTTTTTCCTAAGCCTGTGTTCTATATTTTAATAATAATGGTGTAAATATGTTGGGTTTAATTCGTTTATGGATTATGGTTAGTTGTGTATATTTGTCTATACTAGTATTAGTAGACGAGTATGAGCAAGTAAAATAAAGTGGTGAGACATGCTGTGTATAAAACTCTATAGAAGCACTATGCAGAGCACGATCTATGGTACTTATTCTGTGTATCTATCTATAATATTGTAACGATGATGATGGTGAAATTTCTAGAAGGAAATGCTCCACGACTATTTAAATAAAGAATCTCGTCAACATTCTAGAAAGTTCGAAACAAATGATAAAAACAAAAGACGAGCGAAAAGACGATCGAAATTGAACATTCTGGAACGAAACAAATGACGAACGAAATGACTATCGAAATAAAAGCTTCTAGAAGGTTCTGCGGGGTATATAAGGAGCTTCAGTCGCGGACAGAGGGCAGTTCAGATAAAAGTAGCATACAGGAAAGAAGAAAAAGTTACATGTGAATGTGAAGTGTTGAAGTGAACAGTATAGTGAAGAGACGTTATAGTAGTAGTGTGTTGATCGGAACACGGTCTCTGTGTGTTTGTAGCGCGTCGATTCTGTAAAGCCGGGTATCCACTTAGGTTCGCCGTGGTTTGCGAACACTGTGTGCTCCGCGAACGTGAACGTGTACAGTGTACACACTTAGGCTGCAACATCAGTGCTCCTGTCGAAGCACTAACATTCCGCGCTCCGGTCTCCAGTCGACACACGACAGACGGTCGGTGCAAACATGCCGCCTCCAGAATTAGTAGGAAGTGCAGCTTATATTTTGATACATTATATTGTGATGGATAATCTCGTGGGTCCCATAAAACATTATGTTTACGGTATTCTTCTATGAGCTGTAGACATTTTTCATCGGACCACTCCATGTTCGCGAACTTAACAAACACGTCGTGACACGCTCGCGTCCACGAACAAACTGCGCTCCCCTTTGAGATCGCGCAAAAAACCGCTTCCCGAGCGCTCCGCCGTGCTCCGATCGTGCTCCAGTCGCGCTCCGCGATCACGACGCATCCATTATGTTTGGTTTGCGGAGCGGGCGCGTTCGCAAACCACGGCGAACCTAAGTGGATACCCGGCTTAATATTATTGTCGGTGTTCGTGTTGTAGACTGTGAGTGCTCTGTAGAAGATACCACGTGTCAGTGAATTAAACGGGCTTGAATAACATCGTTGTTTCCTTCCAATCCCTATACCCACTTCCCGTAACAATATTATTATGCCAGCACGATCTAAAGTACTTAATTTTTTTATGTAGTAATAGGTTTGAGCTTGATCGCAAACTCATCTGATCGGTCTACGATGGAGCGCGCTTACCTAGAAGAAACCAATTCACTCGCGATTAGCGATATGTGATCTATCGGCAAAGACCCACTCAGGAAGCGTTTTAAACAATCTAGCAGTCCGCACGATGAAAGTGGAATTAAAGCAATTAACTAAGTGGAATTAATAGGCTTGTATCCACTAATAACAAATTGCTTGGATTATAGTCTCTAATTATAAATGAAGAGACGTAGATAAGAAAAAAAATAGTCTATTTCTCATAAAAGTTAAAGATTATTAATATTTTTAGAAAATAAATTCGAAATAAATGGGCATTAAGTAACGTGACAGCGAACACCAATCAGAAAGTGTTACGTCACGGCACGCAATTTGTTGTTTACGTTTCCTACAACAGAGCAGGTTACTATGGCTACTCCGTATTGTTTTGACACTTAACATAGATGTAAACATTTTGTTTTCGCATGGACTTCATACACTGTGACGTCATTCAAGACGCCATGAATGAAGAGAATCAAGACGACACTATTCATCGTTTTCAAGGGAAATCTACCACGCTGGCTAAGTGCGGGTTGGCAGACTTCACACATCTTCAAGATCATTGAGAACTCTCAGACATGTAGGTTTCCTCACGATGTTTTCCTTCACCGTTTTTTGAAGTTGGCGGCAATCAGCAATACGCACGTAACTTCTAAAAGACAGAGGTGCGTGCCGCGGGATTCGAACCCGGACCTGCGGATCGCAAGTCAGACGATCTCCCAACTTGGCTGCCGGAAACTTATAAAAAATATTAAAGTGCTAATTTTATCCTAATTCTGCAGATTAAATCATATTATAGAGACAAGTACGTGACATCATCTAAATTATAGCCTGCCTGTGAAATAGTAATCCTTGTCTAATTAGGGTTCAGACGCGGCGTAGTCTGCGCTACACTGGCGCAGGTGTGCTATACACTGGCGCAGGTGTCTCTATTCTATATGCATATGTTGCTTGTTTCATTCAGTACATACAGTACCCATGTTGGCTGACGTACTGCTGTACAGAACTGCTCTACAGAGATGGAGTTAGGGGTTGGCTGTTTAGGTGGGTATCATATTCTGAAATGCATGTGACTTTGCAAGCGAGTGGATTTCGCTCAGTTGGACTAATCGATAATATTTTGACCGGAATAAACACCCAAATGTTTGAGACCAATCTGAAACTATATCCTTCCAGATAAAAAAATATTTTTAAAATCGGTTTATATGGTTTATAAATGACGCAGTATGCTTTCTCCTTTTTGAAGTCAGTTAAAAGTTGCCAGCGAGAAAGCGGCATCTTTTATCCGGCAATTTCAGCATGGTGGGGGGGACCTAAGTACGTGTCTGTAGAGCCACGAAGACACATGAATAGCACTGCACCATATCAGAGCGAGCGACTGGTATTCATAAACTTGCCGTGAGATTTTGCAGTCAAATGTATGAATAAGCCAAGTTTCCTCAAAATAAGAGCTGGCGCTAAGCGCTGAGGTGAAAATATTGCCCGTGATAGAATTTTTCACTTGGATGCTAAGAAAGAGAAAAATTCAGAATAAAAATGAACGAAGAAAATATCTTTCTCGGTACTTAACTGCCTGCAAAATGTCTGCTACCGACTTGGATTTGTAAAACATTTAACAGTTGATTTGCAAGAGTAAGCTAAATAATCTTAAGGAATTTATGCATAATCTGGTAGGACAATATATAACACGATAATTGGTGACTGGGCTTGAAATAAATTGGTGCAGATTCTGTGGTTAGTTGGGACGGGATAGCATTGGCTGTTCCAGGATTCTATTATAGGAAAAAGATTATTGATGAAAAATTTTCTACTTCACGATTTTATACATTTTGATTAGATGCTGCACCGCAACAAGAAAAGTTTCTACAGAAAGCATATTAAATTAAATCTTACTTTAATAGTTGGTACGTAGTATTTAATCTAGCATCCGGGCTGAGGACTTTTTGTTATATAATAGACTTGCGCTTGACTACTAACTTATCGATGTGTTACTCAACGCATATCAAAAATTTAAAGACACCCAGATTATATCTATCGGTAAGCGTTGCGTTGGTTGTCGTTTTCAAAATATTTCACCATTAAACGATGTTTTTTTTGAGCTTCCAGCCGTTCGATCCGTACTGAATTGACTTGCCTTATTGTCAGTGTCCCGATAATAGAGAATATTCATAATTTATTTTTATTTGGTCATAAAGCTAACCACAAATAGATTCATTCCAACTAAAAATTAAAATATCTTCAAAAATAAGAAATTTATAAGCATTTTAATTTCATGTTAGACAGAGAGAATACGATAGCGAATGATGACGTCATTATTCATGTTCACTGTACAAATTCAATACAAACTGTTGTTTCGCGAGAAATGGACAAAGCATCTATCCCCTAAAACTTAAAATGTTTATATCTCGGAAGTTTATTGACCGATTGTTTTTTTTTTGTATATAGTATTTAGTATATAGTATTACATTTTAGTATATTATTAATTAAAACTATTATTTCTATTAAAGAAAATTCATGCATATTTGTATTTGTAGGTATATCACAGGATTATGACAACAGAAAACCATCAAAAACCTACTTAAATCAAAGTAATAAAAGACCCACTTGCATAATTTGTACCTGAGGGTAGTTTCCCAATTGTTATTTTGTCACGCACTTCCGCCCCCGGTATAGAACCATTAACTATTATAGTTTAGTTCATTATTTATTAGGGGCTGCCCGATTTATTACAGGGGATGTTTTGATATTGAGAAATTCGGCCTTTTCGGGGTAGGGATAATCTAATTTATTAAAACTTGCGCGACTTATCAAAGGGAGGTCAGTCGGTGTAAGGGACGAAGGGTAAATAATTCTATTGACAGCTGCATACTATTAATACTAAATAGAACCTATTAAATCAGGCATTACTATGCCGAAATTCGTATTTGATGTGTAAAAATCTCACTAATATTATAAATGTAAATGTTTATGCTTAAGTGTGTTTGTTATTCTTTCACTATCAAACGGCTAAATAGGCTTTTTTTATTTTATAGAAGATAGATCTACGATTAACCACCAACTCGCCTGATGTTAAGCGACGGTGTGGCCGAGGATGGGGCTCGTCGATCTAGAAGATTCACTCTAGCCTTGAAAATTCCAAGATTGTAGGTCTCAGGAAACAGAGATGGCGGCAAAGAATTCCATTCTTGTGCAGTACGCAACAAGAATGTGGATCGATATCGCTGAGTACGGATTTTCGGCATTTCAACGAGAAACATGGGTGGTAATTCGCCGACTTTCTACTAGTCCTGTAGGGAAACGGGGAGGGTGGAATTAGGTCGTGAAGCTCTTGGGCACATTCCCCGAATGAATCCTGTAGAAAATAGACAGACACGCTACTTTACGGCGGTGCTCGAGACTAAGTAGCTTCTTGGCACCTAGTTTATCGTCACCGATTAACCTCACAGCTCGCCAGTCCACTGATTCCAAAGCTTCCAGCTGATACTTGGCAGATCCATCAAAAAGGACTTCACTCTCTTCTACTCAAAAAACTCACAAACATCAAAGGACTTTTCTTTTTCACTTAAATGAAATTTACTGTTGAGGCAAAATAAAGTTAAAATAGACTATTTTTCATAGGCTATTCTTACATAGGCTATAGACTATATATGCATAGGCTATTTTTCATCTCAGAAAACGAACAGCATCTGCAAGATAGAGAGACAGAGAGTGAAACCGTGCGCCGCAGCTATCAAATGCTCTTCGTTCTTGGTATTACAATAGCTTCAAACAGATACTAATTTCGTGGACGAAGTGCTGCTTAAAGAAATGACAGAACTTCAGGAAGGTTCGTTTAATTACCAATTATCTTTCGGCAAAGAAGTTGAAGAGTCAAGACGGCTTGAGGAAAGTACTTGGAGAGGTGAAATACATGTCGATGTATTGAATGCATTGAGCTGTATGTATAAGTATTGTATGACATCACTCATATGTTACATTCAACTGCGGCGAGAGCGCCGCACCTCACTCAGTGGCTTACTAGTGATGAGAATGCTTTCGACGTTTTGCTGGCAAGAAAATTGATGTGAAACACCATTGATGAAATTCTGCGTCGCAAGTATCAATAGTATCGTACAATAATAGATAAACGATGTAATTATTATTCCAGCGCTGTAACGTTGTTTTGTTTACCTACTTTACCAAAAAATTAGAGAATAATTATGCTTCAGATAGCTCCTCTGGTACCTAAGTACATACAGCTCAATTTGTGGCTGAGAGTTGTATTGCTTGATATATTGCGTTTACGCAATTGTTGCTAATTGTATCAAGTTAAATAACTTTTAACGGATTTATCGTATATATTTTATACAACTTTAAGACCTAAAGATTCTAATATTTTGTAACGCTTGTGCTCACAGCCAGAGTTCATGACAGAAAGTTATGGAAAAAAATAATAGTTTAAAACAACTAAATAACACGCTTCAAACTATTGTATTGTTGTATTGTCATCGGTCCTCGATAAGTCTACAAAGCTTGAATGAAATGTGACCGTTTGAAGTGGGTCAAAAACAAGTCTAAACGAGTTACAAACAAACAGACATGCATACAGGTGAAGCTAATAAAAGCGTGTTAAAAATACGCGACAAATCCGATAAAAATTGTTTTAGACGTATCTAAGTCTGACGTACTGGTATTTTTAACAGACTTCCAAAGAGAAGGAGGTTATCAATTCGGTCTGTATGTTTTTTTTTATAACAACTAACATCAGATTTATGCAATTTATGTTTCAATACTTATACATGAGCTTTCAATCAAATAATTTCTTTTTCTTTTTCGTTTCAAATCCTGTTTTTTTTTAAATTATGATAAAAAAATAATTACAGGTAGGTACAATACGGTTATCTAATACGCCATTTGACTGGCCTTGTGGCTCAGTTGGTAGTATGTCTGCCTGCTGTGCCGTAGGTCGTGGGTTCGATCCCCACCCAGGGCAAACATTTGTGTGATGAGCATGGATGTTAGTTCTGTGTCTGGGCGTTTCTATGTATCATATGTACGAGTATATATTTACAAAAAAAAAGTATATATGTATTCTATCAGCCATCTAGTTCCATAGTACTAGCTTTGCTTAGTTTGGGCTAGATGGTGTTGTGTGAAATGACCACAAATATTTATTTATTTATTTATATTGTTTTTTTCTGTGATGTCACAAAGCCTACAATTTAAACTAAACATGACCGCACGGCAATTTGGATTAACAAAACCTATAAATTTTACGTCGAAAATTAATTTTCAAAAGCAATTATTGTGGTTTCCAATCAGATGTTTTCACGTTTCGTTGAAGCCATTAATTGTTTCAAGCTGTATTAATCTTCAAATATCAATATAAAAGTAACACAAAATTCGTTGTTTCATGTTCTTATCTTGTAAATAAATGTGTTGTTCCGAGTCACGGTTATAGACTGTAATTGCAGGCTACAATTGCTGTAAGGCAACTGGTCTTACAGCAATTGCGAGCTACAATTGCTGTAAGGCAGCTCTGGCCTTACAGCTACTGCCGCTTACGCTCCTTTTGGACCTTATTTCATAGAACTTATTAGAAATACATAATTATAGTAGATCTACGAGCACAGACTCTTGCAAAGCTACTTGTTGTAGAAAAGTTTTTGCTGATATTACAAATTCTTGTACTTCTTTCACGGTAGCGCTCGTGGCGTAGCTTGACTAGGTGTTCCCGAACAATCACCAATAGACGGACCGGTTAGTCTTCGGATGGGTGACCGTGAGTGGTATTTCTTTCTGAGCGCTACCGTGGGTCAGATGACACGTTAAATTGTAGGTCCCGGTTGTTCAGCAATCGTCAAGCCAAGTCAGAGGCCTTTCGGCGGCTTAATAACTCTGACAATAGGGCTGGTCACTCAGACTTACTTACTTTTATCGTATATTTTTGTCAAATATCAAAATCGGCCCAAAAATGGCCTCGTAGCAAACTTCTATTCTCAACCGAGATTTTACAATCTCATATTGTTTTTTTTTTATTTAGAAGTAAGTCCTTACTAAGTTTTTTTATAGCAAATATTATTAATATCTCTCATCAAAGTTCCTGGTATTTGTCTTAATTTTTCTTCAGATTATAGTGCGAAATAAAAATAGAAGTGTTGTTTTTACTCGATTGGGTAAGAAGGAGGGTTATGTTTTTCGAGTGTATGTATGTATGTGGGTGTGTATAATATTTATATATGGCACTCTACAGCCTAAACGATTTGACCGATTTTGATGTGCGAGGTGTCATTAGATTCCTCTTAGCTTCTAGAGTGTCATAGGTTATAGTTTTTGTAATTATAATAATACATCTCTTGCAAAAATAAAAATAAATGCATTTTTTCATAACCTCAAACGAACTATTTTGCAATAAACAAGTGATTTTACTAGAATTATTCTAAAGAATGCGCATTTATAATCTTTTACAGCTATTTTACGCATACTTTCTCACAAAAACGTACACTCAAGAGCGTATCAAGCGTAACGAATATGTAAGCTAGACTGCAAAAACTTATTTTCTGCAGCCGGGTATTTTCTTTTTCTTTTAATATACATACTTGCTATTTTTTATTTTAATACAATTTTAAGTGTTTGTTTCGCTCGCGAAGGCAAGATAAACGCAAGCGCAAGGTAACTTTCATTGCCAATACGAATTCACAGTTGTCCCTTCCTTTTTGAAGTCAGTTTTTTAGTTTCTAAGACTATTCTTGTTTATGAATCTAATCTTACGCAAGTGAAACTAAAAACGAAGAAATTGTTTTTTTAAGGTTTGTTTAAACATGATCATAAAATTGATTGTGCTGTTCGCGTGTCATGATTTAATAAAAGCTCCTGAGCCCGTCGCAAATTGTAGGGTAAGTTAATGCATGAAATATCTTTTACATTAATTAATTAATACGTGTAATCAATTAAATATAAATATAAAATGTGACAGTTAGTGCTAATAATCAAAATCATTTTAATAGATATAATAGGCACATATTTTTTGGAGCTTATTAATATACGTGTCTTTTTTCTTTTTTTTTTAAATTATAATTAGTTATGCGTGTTATCACAAAATCATCTGATGGTATGTTATAGTGTGGCCGAAGAGGAATCATGTTGAAGTAAAATTTAAGTATATGCTGTAGGCTTGAAAATATTAAATTTAGTCAGAATGAAAAAAACAACAAAAATATTTATTTTCCAGTTTTTTATGAACTAACGTACAATAACGTAGCCTGTCTAAAATTTTTCGGATTCATTTGGATGAATTTAGTTCAAGGAAAGGAAAGTTTTACTCTTCTGTAATAGGTACGAGCATGAAAGAAATGTGGTGCGAAATATTTATGTACAGATTTTTATCATTTTAATAATATAGACAGGCGACTTAATACGCTGACATTGTCATTATGTAGTCTCGCAGTAATCATCTGGCAGTAATCATCTGGCGACTTAATACGCTGACATTGTCATTATGTAGTCTCGCAGTAATCATCTGGCAGTAATCATCTGGCGACTTAATACGCTGACATTGTCATTATGTAATCTCGCAGTAATCATCCGGCAGTAATCATCTGGCGACTTAATACGCTGACATTGTCATTCTGTAGTCTCGCAGTAATCATCTGGCAGTAATTATCTGGCGACTTAATACGCTGACATTGTCATTAAGTAGTCTCGCAGTAATCATCTGGCGACTTAATACGCTGACATTGTCATTATGTAGTCTCGCAGTAATCATCTCCGCCAAGATGGAGGGCCATGCTTCGAGATCCCACCGTGGCAGCATCAGCCAGTCGAGTTGGATAACCACCTGGAAGTGCTCAAGGATTGGCTGGGAAACACCACCAGGAGGCAGCTGAGAGTACCTCAGCTGGATTTGGCTAACAGGTAAAGTTATTGACTGAAGTCAGGCTTTACCAAAGTGGCTGAGTGGTAGGCATCTTATGGGAAAGCGAGTTTCATTTTTGACCATATCAATTTGGTTGTAATAGGTTTGCCTACGTTTGACCTTTCTCGATTTGTCCATTCACATTCGCCATATATATTTGTTTCTTTTGTTTTCTGTATAAAATCATCATCATCTTATTTCAAGTACAGGAAGTCCACTCCTGGACACAGGCCACCCGCATGATTATTTGTATGCTGTAATAGGTTTGCGCTTGACTACCAACTCACTTGATGTTAAGCGATATTGCGGTTTGAATGTCTAAAAAGACGGTTGTTAGCGTTCAGCGTCTTCCTGCCACTTATATGAGGTCTTCTGTCCACTTTGTGTCTGGTCTTTCTACGCTGCGCTTGACGGTGAATTGTTTCCGGCCCCACCGGCCAACTGATACTAAAACTAACTAATAAACTAATACTTACTTATAATAATACAATTGTTAACTAGTGAGATATCCCGCTACATGGACACAGTGCTGGCTCCATTCCTGGACACGTACCACCGAAATATCCAGAACTCATATCAGCAGCTGACCGGGAAGATCCTGCGCCGCATCAAGGATGAGATCAACAGCGCCGTCATCAAGAAAAACAAGATCTACACGGAGCTCACTGAGCTGGCTGACAGATTGAAGGTACCAGGTGAGGAACTGTCGAGGTAGCCATCTGGGAAATATCTGTTTTATGTTCTGCATGTACATACTTAACGTCAGGTTTACTTATAATGAAGCTATTCTACTCATCTTGGACAACTTGAGTTAATTGTAGATTCAAATATCTTGAAACAATTCTAGAGATATGTCATGAAGAGCGTCGACTAGCTCGCACGCTGGCCAACAAGCATGTGGCTCTGATCTACTCCTGCAGCGAGGAAGCCAGAACTTCCATCGCCAAGATGGGCAACTACGCAGAGGAAATGATCAGCATCACTCGCAGCCACATGCAGTCCACGCTCGAGGACGTCGCCAGGGTATTTGGATTTGAAAATGGCCAACGCGCCATGCAGAAGTATGTTTTAACCTTCTTTGTGCTTTTAGGTTTAGTGGCGGCAATCGGTGATCATTTGTAAATTATATTCTTCATTTGAATTCAAAGTTAAGGTGCAGGGGAAGGTATGCAAGCTTACTTCTTACGAGTGGCCACCGCGTTGTCGATGCGGTGGTTTGCAGACTTCCCGCGGGTTGTGCGCAGTCAAGAGAGTATTTATGTGCCACCGGCCGCGCTCTTGCAGCTAGCAGAGTCGATGTCGAGTGAATAGTGCGAAGACCAGCACTAATTACTTCTACCAGCATTATGCTGAGTTGGAACCGACTTGTAACAAAAACTTATGTTTAGTGTTTTTGTTAATTATGATTGTATTTGTCGTTGTAGTTGCTTTTGTCACAAGAATTAATATGTCTATGTCACACCACAATTTTCGTAATCGAGAAAATTGACTTTAGTATAACCAAAGTGTAATTAATACTATAGACTGTGGTATAATTTCGTTTCCTATTCACATGACTGGATTCACATCACACATGGATCCTACGCTGAGCTGATAAGGGGACTACGACCTGGAACGTTTACAGGGTATTATATTTGGCAATCCACACATAACTCGCAAAAATTTAACATTGAAAATTAGAATTTCATTATAATATGTACTTAAACTAAACTAATTTTCCTGGTAGTATTAGTAGTTTCAGTACCGTAGTACCTACTGTTGTGGGTATTGGGTGTTTATATGTATCATACCTATGCATGTATTTACAAAAAACCGTATTCTATGAGCTATCTGGTTCCCCTATACAAGCTTTGCTTAGTTTGGGGCTAGATGGTGTTGTGTGAAAATATCCTCCAATATTTATTCATTTATTATTTACTACTTGTCAATAGATCAGACGTCGAGACCTGCATTAAAGACCTGTCCAGAGCAGCTGTAGCTCTAGGCTACGAGCTAGACCTCAGCTTGACGAATGCTCGCCGACACAACGAACAATCGTGCGAACATCTCACCGGGTGCAGCACCAAGGTTCGCAGGAACACTGACGATTCAGTCGACGAGCTGAAAGAACAGCTTTATCAGTGTGTTTATGCATAAATAGTCTTTATTAGTAAGCAAGAGAGTTTTTTTTTATAATAAATATGATTTACAGTTTAAAATCATGTTACTTTTAGGAGAGTGGCCAAATGAACGTTTTCTGTATTAAAGCTTCTCCGTAAATGGAGAAAATCTCCAACGCCTTGCGTATTCTTAAACGAGCTCTCAACGACGGCGACGCCGCTAGTAGCTGGACGCAACGACTAGCCTTGTGGCTCAGTTGGTAGTATGTCTACCTGCTTAACTGAAGGTCGTGGGTTCGATCCTCACCCAGGGAAAACATTTTGTGTGATGAGCATGGATGTTTGTTCTGTGTCTGGGTGTTTTTATGGAATTAAATGAAATAATTTTATTACGGATGTTTTGCATCCATATACATTACATTACAATTAAAACCAAAATTAAAATTAGATGAAATGAAATTAACGAAGAGAAATAAATTATATGTATTCGTTCTACGAGTATGTATCATATGGATATATTTACAAAAAATATACTTTTATTTGCATGTATTCTGTCAACCATACAGTTCCATAATACAAGTTTTGCTTAGTTTGGGCTAGATGGTGTTATGAGAAATGTCCCCAAATAATAATAAAAAAGTCGCTGGTGTCAATCTTATAACGATACGAGTACATTTTTGCTTCTAGCTACTCTGACTTTCCGTCTTACTTTTATGTAAACGCTGAATAAGTGCATTTTAGTTAAACAGTGTTATGTTCTGTTTTCGCACGTGACGGTTCCCGTCTGACAGGCCTTAGTGACAAAGGCTTTATTCAATGAATAATATTTTAACACATGTTTTAGCGGGAACGTCTTAGTAACGTGTTGTTGTTTTGTTTTATTTTCCTAAACTTGTGTTATTTTGAACATTAATGCTATAAAAATGGTGGTGTTTTATTCATTAAGTGTTCGATAAAGTGCGTGAGTGTGGGCAAGTAAAATAAAGCAGTAAAACGTGTGATTTTACGTTGTCGGCAAAACTCTATAGAAGTTTCTAGTAAAGTCGCCACCACTTTACTGAAGCAGGACTCGACTTAAATTGACTTGACTGTATACGTGACTTAGATTGTGACTAGGACATTTACAACTTGTTTTATTAAAGAAACTTAAAAAAATCTTAATACTTGACACTGGCAAATGCTTAAATGCGGGTCCAATACAAAAAAGAAGAAGAAGAAGATTTTAACATGCGTTTATGCGTAAGATGGTTTGTTTCTAGCACGCCATGGAGTCACGACTCGCACCAGTTCAACAAACCTTCGGTTTATCTTCCAGCCATGTAATTAAACTAACAACACAAAGTTAACTAAAACAGATAAGCCAAGGGCACTGGCCCTTTGCATGCGATTGTCCAGCGTCCAGCACTATTTAGCAAACCGTCCCCTACCATCCCTCCAAAACAAATGAGCCTCATTAAACTCCCTGCAAAGTGTCCACTACCCGACCGGCCAATCAGCGACCAATTCATATTCCGCTGCTGACTTAATTCCGGCCAGACTAATCTAAATTCATTAGTGGCCAGCAGTGTTGTCTAAATATTTGAATAATTTGATTTCGCCCCGAATAACGTAAAGAGCATGATTAGGAAGGACGAGGGTCGACGTGGAGGCATGAAGGGTTGTGTAGAAGCGTGTGACAATAAGACATTCTGGAGCTTATTATTGGTTGGCCGCGTAGTAATGTGGACGAATCAAAATCTCATTCCGGTGAATGCTTTTCTTATTTCACGGAAGGGCGGTGGAGTTGACAGTGTTGGCTCAATCACACTATGACATACATCGCAATACGTAGTATTATTGTATGTTCCGTGGCAATTACCTGGTTCAATCCATGGTTGCCTGGAAGAGATCGCTTTAAGCGATAAGGCCGCCTGTTGTTGCACTAGTCTATTTAAGTACTCTGTTATTACTTTTAAGGTGTGTACAATAAAGAGGGTATCTATCTATCAATACATAATATATATCTCATGACTGTCGTGTATTACTTATTTCTGTGTGTGGGTACATAATAAACTTTTAGCCTTGGTCGTACCTGAGTTTGATTTGCTGCATGGTGACAGCGGTGGGATTCGAACCCACGCTCTTTCGAACAACTCTTCTATTGGACAAATATATCCAAAATCTTAAAAGAGCTAGTTTAGCTAGCAGTGATTCTCTGAAACATCGTATCCGTAACGAAGTAATTCGTCAGAGCAGAGCATTATATGTTACCGACGAATTGCAACCTGAAATGGCCATATCTGTCACCAAACAGATAATCGCTGGGGTAAACGCATTCTGGATTGGAGACGTGTCGGCCGAAGTAAGGTTCTTGGACAATCCTCCACAAATTAGTTATATAATCTGTCATATCGAATTTATATCAATAGAACCCCAAAATAGAGAAAATAGTGAGAAAATGCGCCAATTGATACAAAAATAATTCTTAGTCTCCTAAAATACATGGACATATCTTTCTATGGAAAACACGTAATAGTTCCATTCGGTCATAACCCTCATATTTGCGTAGTTGAGTAAGAAGGCGCTCCAAGGAAATTCAATTCATTCGTTCACATCCTATCTATTACCTTACCGGAAACATTTCTCCACCTATCTATCTGTTTATATGTAAGTTTATTTTGTTTATCAATACATGAAACGCGTCCATTACCTGTCCACATATTGAGTCCCACCATAAATGAGTGGCTGCCTAATTTTACACACAAATTTCAACTTTACCCGAGTAAGTATAGAGATTAGTATGGCTTTATGTAATGTAAATGAGTATTAAGTCATTCATATCATAATGGTATTTCTATTCGAAGGTTAGTGTTATGAATTGTTTATAAGATTGGGGTGAAAATAGGTCGAGTGCCGACGTCAAACAATCAAGGCATTATATCGTAATTATTTTGTAATAGCTGGAATGATAGTGGTATTTATATGACTTTGTGAGTGTTTATGCAGGGCAACGATACAGGATTTTTTTTTATTATGATAGGCGGCTTAAATGTCACTGCGACCTATTGAGATCTATTGTGACTGCCGCTGTATTACAGTTCTCTCCCTAGTCCTGCGCTCATTAAGAAACTCAGTACTTTCTTGGGAGAGATACTTTTGACCTCGTCTGGCTGCAATGTATGCCTGCCATAGGTGTTTCATCAGCTTCGCGACAAAGCCTACACTCCCTTGACTCGCTCAGTCCTATAATGGACATGTGCTTATTAAGACAACAATGTCCAGTCAGGGCTCTGATCAGAGTGCGCATACTGTTCCTACTCAGCCCTATGATTTGCTTATAAGTCTTACGATCATAGGCTTTGATGAGTGTTTTCGAGTGTATAAGCCCTGGCATGTTTGACCATGCCTTGAGAGATTTATTTTCATAGTGGGTTTCGAGCGTTAGACGGGAAAGGCTTTTGGGGATGCCGCAAAAGGGTTCGGGACCATATTGCACACTCTCAGTCCCCGCCCAACGATACAGGGATAATTTTAGTTGGATGCCGCTTAAGAGTTTGTACGATTAGACATAGACATAGAAAAGAAAAGAAAGCTGTTATTAGAAATAATCATACATACATACACATTTTACTCGACATGTAATCATGTCGACAGAATAATAAAATTACATTTACCTCCCACGCGTATTTTTAACACGCTTTTATTAGCTTCACCTGTATGCATGTTTGCTTGTAACCGACTCCTTTGGACTTGATTTTGACCCACTTCAAACGGTCAGATTTCATTAAAATTTTGTAGACTTATCGAGGACCGACGATAATAATTTGAAGCTTGTTTTTTTAGTTGTTTTAAACTATTATTTTTCTCATTTACCGCATCGTAAAAAGTATCGTTGGATAGGTTCTTCGATAGGAATCTGTTTGCGAAACATTAAGCTTCAAAGTGAATTTATTAAGTTTTAAAGTAAAATTAAAATGATCTTTATTTTTCTTACGATTTCTATCTATTCTTTTTAGTATTTTCAAGCCAATTCAATATTTTTTATTTTTTTATCTTAGTTTTTTTTTAAATGAAAAGCTGTTCTTAATCTCGCCCTTTGAACCATATGTACATTCCTTAGTTCTTTGCGTTTTATAAAAATAAAATGAGAAATATAAAAAAAAACGTAACTGCGACAAGACTACTAGCATTTCGCACAATATTAATTCGTTTGTTTGTTTGTACAGCAATTCATTCTAAGCTAATCTATTACAAAATAAAGTTTATCCCCCCACCCCCTCTAATGCTAAAGGAATGATCATTTACACATCCCGCCGTTCATCCCCATACATATTTATAAGGCAAGGGTTGCCACAATTTGAATTTCACTCGGAGCACACAATTAAAATACAAAACGAATTATAAACACGTGAATAATGCTAATGTGCAGGTTTTATTTAAACTGCGGCTTAAAAAGGTTCCAAAAAATTTGTAGGCACTTAACTATATACTACGAGACGTCTACGGCGTAGCCATCATCATAATCATGCTTCTCCACTACTGGACATTGGCCGTTAGATTGGCAAACTCATTCTTGTCTGTTGTTTGTGGGTTGTTTGTTCTTAAAAAAAAACAGCAATCGTCAAGCCAGGTCAGAGGCCTTTCGGCGGCTTAATAACTCTGACACTAGGACTGGCCACTCTGTCTATACGAACTTACTTTTTTAGGGTTCCGTACCCAAAGGGTAAAAACGGGACCCTATTACTAAGACTTCGCTGTCTGTCTGTCTGTCTGTC
The DNA here is from genome assembly GCA_947563715.1 of Lycia hirtaria. Classification (NCBI taxonomy): domain Eukaryota; kingdom Metazoa; phylum Arthropoda; class Insecta; order Lepidoptera; family Geometridae; genus Lycia; species Lycia hirtaria. The sequence continues at coordinate 4,782,030 of OX387385.1, read as the reverse complement.
TGTCTGTCTGTCTGTCTGTCTGTCTGTCTGTCTGTCTGTCTGTCTGTCTGTCTGTCTGTCTGTCTGTCTGTCTGTCTGTCTGTCTGTCTGTCTGTCTCCAGGCTGTATCTCATAAACCGTGATAGCTAGAAAGCTGAAATTTTCACAAATGATGTATTTCCGTTGCCGCTATAACAACAAATACTAAAAATTAAAAAAAATTAAATATTAAGGGGGGTCCCCATACAATAAACGTGTTTTTTTCGTATTTTTTTGCTCAATATTAAAAACGGTAACAGGTAGACGCTTCAAATTTTCACAGAATACTTACTTGTATATTACCTTTCAAAATAAATAATTAAATAACTATAAAGTAAATATTAAAGGGGGGCTCCCATACAACAAACGTAATTTTTAAGCAATTTTTACTCGATCTTAATTAACAGGTAGAAACTTGAATATTTGTATGTAAATATTTAGAAATATATTAACTATAAAAATAAATACCTAATCTAATACATAAAAACTCACAAAATGAAAATAATCCGTGCATCTAAACGCGGTGCGAGCGCCGCGCCGCGGTGTGGTGGTGGCGCGAACGCGCGGGTAGCGGGGGAGGTAACATCATGGAGCGAGTCATAGCCGCGCGTATTCGCGCGAGCGTCGTCATGCTGCCCGGATGTGTATCGAAAACCTACCTATAAGTTTGCAATTTACTACTTGGAATTTCGTTGATTTCTCGTTATTTTATAAACAGAACTAAACTTTGTAGTATTATAGATGATAGTACGGAACCCTTCGTGCGCGAGTCCGACTCGCACTTGGCCGATTATTTATTCTTGTCTTCAGCCAAGCGGATAAGCTTTTCAACGCTGGCTATACTGCAGGGTAAAAAAAGTGGTTTTTAGTAAACGCCAGTAAATAAATAGAAAAGGAAATGTATGGGATTGACATAAACTAACGAAATGTAACGAACGTAACGAACTGAGAAATTATTTTTTAACCCCCGACGCAAAAATGACGGTTGTTATAAGTTTGAAGTGTCTGTGTGTGTGTCTGTCTGTGGCATCGTAGCTCCCGAATGGATGAACTGATTTTGATTTTTTTTTGTTTAAAAAGTTAATTAGTCGGGAGTGTTCTTAACTATGTTTAATTAAAATCAGTTCAGCCGATTTTTTGTCGGGGTCTTTGAGTTTTCTAAACTTATACTTGTTAATAATAGAAATGCTTGCTACTTATCTATGCGTGCTGATCTATTGTTTCTCAATTAAGAATTTATTCTTCTTGCGCGTCGTTTGGCCTCTTTTTTGCCTCTTTATGACAAAATTTGGCTTTGCGAGCACACTACCGAAGTTAACAAGATTAACCGTCGACGGATAGACCTGGAACTGCTATTTCTGTCTGTAAGTACTCCGAAAATGGAAGGCGTAATTTTAAGTAGTTCTAAGAATATAGGCCAAAATACATGTGTACACATACACCTTCGATTGTTTCTTATTTTAATGAAATATTGGTGGTTATGACGTATTTTCATCTTGTAATACACAATGCTACTTTCTCAAATTACTGCACGAATCAACATGGGAATGTCATTGTCAATACCAGTTTAGTATGTCGAAGGAAATTTCCTCATAATAACATAGTGGAAAAATCTCCTGTGTCACGCCCTTTGCTCATCCTCTATCAAAATAGAACATCTTACACAACAATTTTCTGTATCCAATTCTCATCTCAATTCGCAATAATAAATCACAAGTTATTTATTCCTCCCGCCGTACGGAGCAGTCAAAATTAAAGAATAAATTGGAAGGCTGTGTGCACATTGTAATAGAATTGTCACTTATTTTTATTGTTAACATTTCATTTATTTTAAAACATTCATTTATCTCCGCGGTTTAATCGGTAAGTATTACCAATTTTGTTTTTTTTTTTTATTTGAAAGGAAAGAGTTTCAGATTAATCCCTTATCTTATCTTTATTTACATAAATGACAGCATTAATAAATTAATCCCTTAGAAATATCATTAAAATCGGCTTAGTGGTTTGGTTTTAAAACAAAATAACTGGAAAAAATTAGTCATTAAAGTAATTTAAAGCGAAATTGTATATTTTGAAGTCGGTTAATGTTTTCGAGAAAGAATTTTCCAAATCTGTTTATAAATAACGCTAGCTAATAAAAAACACGGCGTCCTTAATGAGGCTAAACGTTACTTCTCGTCGGGACAGTTGCTTCATCTATAATAAAGCACAGGTCTGATAGTGTCTGAAGTTTTACTATCTTTTACAGCGGATTTCACGGGTCAGCTAAATATCAGCTGGAAGCTTTGGAGTCGGTTGACCGTTGAACCAAGAAGTTAATTGGTGATGATAAGCTAGTGTTCAATAAGCTACTTGGTCTCGAGCATCACCACAAAGTAGCATGTCTTGCAATATTCTATCAGATACGTTTCGGCGCGTGTGTGCAAAATTCATAACCTTATTCCACCTTCCCCATTCTACTACAGGACAAGTAGAAAGTCGGCATATCACTATAAATTTCTCATTGAAATTCCCAAAATCGTACACAGCGATTAAGGATCTTATTTTGATGCATACTGCACAGGGGTGGAACTCTCTGCCGCCTCTGTTTCCTGAGAACTATAATCTTAGAATTTTCAAGGCTAGAGTGAATAGATATCTTGTAGATCTACGTGCTCCATACTCGGCCACACCATTGCTTACCATCCAACAGACCTAATAAAGCAATTTTTCAAGAAACTGTAAAAAAAAAAAAAATGATTAAAAATTGTGTCAATTTTACTTTTTATTACAGAGAGTCAAGTGTGTAGATACCTTTTAGAATAAATCTTAACGAATAAACCTTAACAAATAAATCTCTGAGTTGGCCGCGGCGGCGTAACTTCGCGACAAACCGTGAACTGTTTTTATGTATTGAAATGGAAAAGTTACGCTTACGTACTTGTACGGAACTTGCTGAGCTGACAGTGTACCCAACAATGACAGTAGCTAAGTTTTCGTGTTTTACGAATTTTTATGATTGACAGGTTGACCGCAGCTGGTTAACTAATGTTAGATTACGTTATCATCATCCATTCTCTACATAATATATACAAACATATAATAAGACTAACTATATTGCAAATGGGTTGTCTAAAAAATTTCAGTCCAGAATATGATTAATGAATAAAAAAAAATAACATTTCGGTTTGGTTAATAGACAAATTCAATATATTTATGTGTAAATTATCTTTATTTTAATTTAACTTTAATTCATTAACCAGACTGGTGCAAGTTACTAGTATCGATTTACCTGTTTATATCTGCCTACCCAAGAGTTGTGACGGGAAAAGAATAGCCAACCTCACGTTTGCATATTCTATGGGCTTCACACTTTCGATTGGTATGGAATTTGTCTATTAACAAAACCAGTGAAAAGTTAAAAAAATAAAAATTATGAATCATTCTGGACTTAATTTTTTTAGACAACCCAATTGCAATATATTTATTGACATATTTAATTGAATATAAAATACTTTCGGTGAAGGTCGTCCTATCCTATAGCGGGATCTTAGACCATTATAGCAGCAACAGAAATACATTATATGTGGAAATGTCAACTGTCTAACTATCACGGTTCATGAGATACAGACGGACAGACAGACAGCGGAGTCTTAGTAATAGGGTCCTGTTTTACCCTTTGGGTACGGAAAATGATGAAAATGAAGTCCGCCTGCCTATACGTTATATGCGATGAAATATATTACAGGGCGGATTTGGACGAAATATGGCGGCATTATTTCTAACTAGCTGTGCGGTTTTACTCCCGTAGTGATGAAAACGGTGATGATGATGATGTTAAGAAATATCCTATGTCATGTTTCAGGTTTACATATATCTTTTTCATAACAATAAGTAAAAGTCGTGTAAAGGTAACAAAAAGACTATCTAGATAAAAGTTACTGTCATTATATAGAGAAAATTGATCTGGTATACTTTTTGTCCCAAAAAATATTAAGTGAAAATAAACGAACTTACCAAATGAAGTTGGGATCAGATTTATAGGATCATGACGCGCGAATTTTATCGCTGATGCAGCTAGTCCAAAAAAATAAATACCCAGCCGGAGAAAGCTGAAAAAGGAACATTTTACAGCTAAATTACGTACGATTCCTTCCTTCCTTGCGTCGGCTGCGGTTTTTGTTCCAATTCGTATGTGATTTCTGGACCTACATCACTGTTCATAATTTGGTACATGCGTTCTGGAACATGGTGTGGATTGTTAATGTTTCTTGGTTGTTGATACAGCGGGGCGTGCCCGGATTCTGAGAGCGGTGTATGATGTACCAGCGTTACTTGAAACGCCAGCATTTTGCTACTCTTTAAAATATTGCTTGGTAAACGTCGAAACTAATTTATACAAATTTGGAATAAATCGAATTGGTTGGCTCATTAGCTATTTGGCTTTAGGAGTGTTAATAATTAATAAGTATTCATTTTCTCCCATGCTAGATTCTGGGAGAAAAATAAATATATAGAATGTACCAGCTGCTTCTCTTCCCGGGCATACTGTAAAAGCCAGTTGAGGGAAGTTGGCGTTAATGAAGGCCATAAAAATAATATAAAATGAACCCCCTGTCACACCCTGTCACTGAAAGCCAATATTACATCTATTACCCTGTGGCGTCATACGAAATCATAGGCTTTGACGTTCTATCTAATCTGTAAGGGAAAATAGACGTGATTGTATGTATGTTGAAGTGGTCACAGGCAAAATAGTTTCACCTGTGATCACGCACGCTGCCAAGTGTTCGAAAAATGTTTTAAAATGATTAAAGTATACGATATCAGTTAAAAGTTGTTTAATTTTAATGACAAATATCGAACAACTAAAAAATATATCATCATCATCATCATCTCAGCCATAAGAAGTCCACTGTTGGACATAGGCCTCCCCCATGGATTTACAAAAAGACCGATTGGAAGCGGCTTGCATCCAGCGTCTTCCCGCTACTTGTATGAGGTCGTCTGTCCATCTCGTGGCTGGTCTTCCTACGCTGCGCTTGCCGGTACGTGGTCTCCACTCGAGAACCTTTCGGCCCCATCGGCCATCAGTTCTACGTGCTATGTGCCCTGCCCACTGCCACTTCAACTTGCTAATCCGCTGTGCTATATCGGTGACTTTTGTACGTCTACGTATCTCTAAAAAATAAAAAATATATAAAACTAAAATAATAAATAGCTAAAAATGGGAATATAGGTTATGTAAATATTTTTTGGAGCGTCGGTAAATATAAAGTATAATTAGTATCAATATAACTCTTCAGAAGCATATATGTTGACAAAACTTATCAGTAAAAAATTGCAAAGAAGGCAGCCAGATAAGAGAATAACAAAAAGAAACCAGGAAGTGGAATAGTAAAAAAAAACTGAGACAAAAGCTTCAGCATGTACTTCATACCGTTCCTTTTTCAAGTTTGTCACCTAAACAGCCAATGATACCATAATAAAAAATAACTGCGAAACTTGGCGGCGGAGCGCGACGTCTTGGCAACGCCGCTGAGTGATTAAAATCTTTCGAGCGTGTGCGCGAGATAATCTGGCATCAAACCAAATGTTTTCTCAGGCTGGTTGCAGATTGAGAGCGAAGTACGTGAGTTACTAACGCTACTTAGATCACAAAGAAACTTGAACTAAGTAGCGGCTTTAATACTCGTAGTAGATTGTTATACAAGGGGCTAAAATGACCCATTGTAACGAGGTAGATTTTTACTCCCAAGCTTTAGCGAAGGAGTAAATAGAAACCGAGTTACAATGGGTTTTAGCGCCGTGTGTTACACTCTACTTTTCACTAGGATTGCGAGAAAATACAATAATTCAAAGTTTATTTTATTAAAAATGAAATGTACAATTTGTAACGAGATGTTTGCAAAGAGAATGTAAATATATTTTAAAGAGATTATTCTACTTTTGAATAAAGACTGTTTCGTGTATGTAGGCTCTTTGGAAACAGATAAAAATTAAAAAAAATACTTTATCCCCGCTTTACTACGCTACAATGACAGACTTTTAGAGCAAGAGTAGTGAAAAATATATTATTAGACATTTAATAAGTATTACGAACTATGGTGAGCGTTATGCTCGGGGTCTCTGCGATATCGAATTAGAAATGAAGAGATCCGTAAACCCAAGAATATCACCGATATAGCATAGCAGATTAGCAAGGTGAAGTGGCAATGGGCAGGGAACATAGCACGTAGAATTGATGGCCGATGGGGCCGAAAAGGTCGAGTGAAGACTACGTACCGGCAAGCGCAGCATAGGAAGATTAGCCACAAAGTGGGCAAATGACCTCATGCAGCAAGTGGCAGAAACGCGCTGGATGCCGTTCGTAACCGTTTTTTTAATCTATGTGGGGGAGGCCTATGTCCAACAGTAGACTGAGAAGAATGTGACCGAGATGATGTTGATTTTACATGTAAGATGAAAAGTTTCTGCTAGAGAACCACTTGGTGGTCATTTGCGGGCTTTCCGAAAAACGTTACTTTGATCAACGTCTCAAATTATCTGTCTCTTTTCCGCAAGTGCTATTACGTGTCAGCGAGAAGTTGACAAAATATATTGAGCTTTCCGATAAACGTTACTTTGATCAACGTCTCAAATTCTCTGTCTCTTTTCCGCAAGTGCTATTACGTGTCAGCGAGAAGTTGACAAAATATATTGAGCATTATCAAATTGGAGTAACGTTTTTTGGTATAAAAGTATAAATAGGTATAACAGACTAGCTATGTCACAAGGTGTCGCTCGCTTTCAACGTAGTACAAAAAAAATGGCAATGACTCGAATTATTCTAAATATCTGTCTCCAGGTTCCCAGATAATTATATTTCTACATATTTCATAATAATCGGTTAAACCTTTTGATGGTAATAAAGTATAAAAAAATAATTACTCATTTTTTTTGGATTAGATAGTTCACAATAGTTGCAAATGGCAACTCAATATATATAGATAATGGACATCATTTACATCCCTAAAGCATTGATCTACTGGCCGAAGCACAATTTTTATGATCTGCAAGTTAAAAATTTGACCACAACTCATCAGGTTTAACTGACATAAAAAGTTTTCAATTGAAAATATTTTAAGCTTCATTCATTCCGTGTTTATGAGCCACGTAAATAAAAGCCACATGTGTTGCCAACCTTACAAAGTACTACATATCTGTAATGCTGAATTTGTAAACAAGAAAAATCAAGCTTTGTAGCATCGGTGCCGGATACAAACGTCGAAGCGAATAAAATACCTTCTAAATATCTCTATTGAGGCGTTCTTTCACGCGGAACGTACTTAATTTATTTTTGGCTGTTTTATGTTGAGAATGTATGTCCCGTGAGTAACTGAGCATGCCAACATTTTATTGAAATGTGCTGCGGTATTTGATTAACAATTTGCACGGGATAGGAAGAGTATTATTTTCTGTGGTACGTATTTCTGACACTGGCAAATGAACAAAATGTATGAAGCCAAAATAATACATATGTACAAATGGGGGAATTTTATAATAAGATAATGGTTTTTTTTGGCGGGAACGTCTTAGTAACGTGTTGTTGCTTTGTTTTATTCTCCAAAACTTGTGTTATTTTGAACATTAATGCCATAAAAATGGTGGTGTTTTATTCATTAAGTGTTCGATAAAGTGCGTGAGTGTGGGCAAGTGTAATAAAGCAGTAAAACGTGTGATTTTACATTGTCGGCAAAACTCCATAGAAGCTTCTAGTAAAGTCGCTCCCACTTTGCTAAAGCAGGACTCGACTTATAAATTGACTGTATAAGTGACTTAGATTGTGACTAGAACATTTACAACTTGTTTTATTCAAGAAACTTGATAAATCCTAATACTTGACACTGGCAAATGCTTTAATGCGGGTCCAATACAAAAAAGAAGAATAATAAGATAATGAGTTTTGGTAGAAACGATATAAAACGTAGTCGGTGTTCTTTATTTTCCTTTAGTAGACCAGACTAGTATACTAGTGACTATACTGCGCTGGTTACAACTAGTATCATGCTGAGCTGGGACCGGGTTGTGACAAAAAACCTCTTTTATTTTTAATTCAATGTGTTGTTGTACTATTTATGTTTTTTTTGTTGTGTGTTTTGGTACAATATGTCAGAAATCTCGAAGCGGCGAGTAACTTTAGACCAGGTGAATTGTAATAGGGCAACTTTTGGAAAAAAAAACACTTCATACACAATCAAGTATTCAGTACAAAATATATGATGAGTTTTGTTTCGCACAATATCAAATTAAAATAAGTTAAAAACAAGCTAGTACTAACGAGACAGAAGTCTGCAAACTCCGTCTCAAGTCTACGGCGACTTGAAATTAATTCCTTTTGTAATAGTATAAAAAAGCAATGCAACTTCGAACTAAGTTTACAGTTTCACCTCCACTTGAAATTGAGGAGTTACTTTGTTTGATGCAAGTTTAAATTAAATATTATCTTACGGGGTTATTGCATAAGCAAGAAAAGTATGCACTAGTTTTTTTATTGGATTTGTAACCATTGCTGTCTTACGATAGAGAATGCTTAAGTAAGCATTTCGGTCACAATTTCAAGAGACATTCTCATAAGACCCTCAAAAACATATTGGAAGCCAGAAAAAGCCTATCCTATTATTTTAACCGAGTAAAAAGTATAAAATTTTCCATGGACCCTAATATTTTATCCAAAGGGTAAAACGGGACCCTATTACTAAGACACTGCTGTCTGTCTGTCTGTCCGTTCGTCTGTCATCAGGCTGTATCTCATGAACCGTGATAGTTAGACAGTTGAAATTTTTACAGATGATGTATTTCTTTTGTCGCTATAACAACAAATACTAAAAAAAAACAGAACAAAATAATTATTTAGGGGGGCTCCCATACAACAAACGTTATTTTTTTGCTCGTTTTTGCTCGATATTGATAATGGCAACCTTATGCTTGAAATATTCACAGAATATTGAGTTATATTATTCACTTGAAAAATAAATAATTAAATTAAAATAAAATGTATATTTAAGGGGCTCCCATACAACAGACGTGATTTTATTGCCGTTTTTATAGAAAATGGTACGGAACTCTTCGTGCGCGAGTCCCGACTCGCATTTGGCCGGTTTTTTATATACTTGCGACATGAGAGGGGTAAAGAACCCGAGATTGGCCGAAAGAGAAGGGAGTGGCCATCCTGCATATAGTATATGGGTGGCTTTGAGCTCTCTTATGAGACTCAAGGTGAACAGTCACGTCTCAGATTCGCAAGTCATCACTGGCAACACCAATTATTACTGAATTATTGTTCGACTAAAGGACGAGATTCCATGGTCATGAAAAAATTAAAAAAAAAAAAAACGGAATTATTGTACAAAGTAAAATCAAAGCCATTTACCGCCCTCACTGTACGTTTCATTTCATATTCTATTCGAATCTACATAATCATTAAAGTGTGCGGAATACGACAGCCAAGTTAGAAAGGTAGGTCTCGAGTAACCAGGACGCCATAACGTGGGGTATTTTGCCCTTCTGCTTTTTCTAGTCGCTATAATTAAGGATAATTTCCGATTAATTAATGACTTAATAGGAAACTATGACAATCTTTATATGTTCTTTGTTTAAGTATAATACGTATACAAAGAACACCTTCCTTCGGTACGCACCTTTAGGTGCGTACAGACTATAAAACATGTTATATAACTTGTGTTTTATAACACGTCCACATTGTGTAACCTTGTTATTCAACATTGCAACATAAAACAATACTGTACACATTAGAATAACAATGCAATATAACAATGTTATATAACCATTGCCGTTCGTCGTTCTTCAGTGCTTGCTATATAGTGTTAAAAACAAAAAAACGTAGATGCTGGGTTTGTCCTAGTTTATTGACTAGAGGAAAATACTGTGGCGAAACGATGGTGAATAACCTTATTCATTAAAATACACTCTATGGAGTATTAAACCTGCGCAACCGAGTACACGTGACTAATATAACATATTAATAACATATTTTATAACATTCAGTGTCCACATTATCTGAAACATGTTATATACCAATGTTGTATAACATGTTATGTTACATAGTCTGTACACACCTTAATAGATTTTTTAAGAAATTTTTGAGCTGAAATGTATTTTTAATCTATATTTATGTATTTCCCTCTAAAGTATGCCATATTAATGGAAAATACATAAATATTTAATTTTATTTCTAATTAATTAATTGAATATCTCAAATTAATCTATCTATGGAGCTCTCTCTGTCTTAGCAGGCTTAAGATGAATAGAATTAATAAAATTGTCTTTCCATTTTTATATTCAATTCATAGGTAGAGGTATAAGTTGCATTGACTGACACAATCATCATCGTCATCATCACTGACGGGATATTACAAGACAAACGGTTTGTGTACTTCATAGACTTCTATAGATACCCCAATGTATGTACTTATCGCGTCAACAATAAGATACAAATACAAATATAAAATATTTTATCGAAAAGATAAAAAAACACAGTTGACGACCTATATAAGATTTATTTCATTTCAGGCGATATATACTTCCGATTCGATATTTTGTCAACTAATTACAAGCGTACAAGCGCGCGGATGCATCGGGTTGAATAGATTTGCGCGGATGGAACATTCCAACACGAAATCGTGTGACGTCACAGTCGCTATCAAAACTGTGGCACAAGGTTTTCATATAAATGAAGTCGCATGCTTCATCTACTAAATATGTCTGTGGTCTACTTTCTAGGCTGGCTTCATACCTGCCAGATTCCTAAAATCTTGCTATTCTGTAAAAAAGCTTTCAATTTCAGATCCTAGAGTCCCAGTTTTTTTTAATTACACCATAAACAATTTCGATTGGCCCCATTTCAAGGCATTCTTGTTACGCCCTCGACCACCGCTGGGAGCAGAAGTTGAGTCGATGGGAATTTTGTTTAAACTGCCCCCGGATTTGTATTCTTAGCAGCGAACGGGGGTGAGAGCTTATTTACATTTAGTGGGAGGATGCGGAAAGCATCTTCGATATTAAATTAGGTATACTTGTTATGAAATGGCAACGTTGTTGCTGGCTGAATCTCTGCAACGTTTACAAATTATTTAGGTATTTATGAAAACTGTACGAAACTCATGGACTTAAAATGAATCAATAAGCTCAATTTAATTATATCATCATCATCAGCCCACATTTTTGCCCAGCTGCATAATTGTACATAGGCTACTCTAATCTTAGCCCGAACACCCATTTCCTACTTTTTAACACGTTTTTATTTACCTGTATGCATGTTTGTTTGTTTTTATGTAACCAACTCTTTTGGACTTGATTTTGACCCACTTCAAACGGACAGATTTCATTTAAACTTTGTAGACTTGTCGGGCACCGATGACAATACAATTATTTGTACCGTGTTTTTTAGTTTTTTAAACGATCTCTAAATTTCTCAGGGTCATCAGTCTTTTGACCTATTCCATATTTGCCAACAAGTGGTTTTGATTCGCAATTTAGATTTCGAAATTCAATTTCAAAATTGAAAATATCCGAAACTGATACCCCTATTTAGAACGCATCTACTCTTAATCTACTATAAGGGGTTATAAGTAAATTTTATTCGAATATACTCGGTTTGAGTAAAAAAAAATCAAATACGTCGTTTCCATTTGTAGCTTGGAAAAACCAAGTCTCTATACGATCATTCAGGACCTCATGATAGAGAGATGATACATCACAGATTTGTCAATTTTGCTATACTTTTTTAAATGTAATGGAAATCTCATACATATTAAAAGTCTCCGTAAAAAGAAAAGACAAATACAGGAAATAACTCACAAATGCTCAGAAACAAATTCTATTCTCTTTGTAAAATAATGTTATCAGCCTATCATCGACATGGCATTTCAGTACATGGATGTAACAAAACAATGTAGGTATAAATAGCAGTTTTGGCAGGAACGTCTTAGTATCGTGTTGTTGCTTTGTTTTATTTCCCTAAACTTGTGTTATTTTGAGCATTAATGCTATAAAAATGGTGGTGTTTTATTCATTAAGTGTTCGATAAAGTGCGTGAGTGTGGGCAAATGAAATAAAGCAGTAAAACGTGTGATTTTTCGTTGTCGACACAACTCCATAGAAGCTTCTAGTAAAGTCGCCACCACTTCACTGAAGCAGGACTCGACTTATAAATTGACTGTATACGTGACTTAGATTGTGACTAGAACATTTACAACTTGTTTTATTCAAGAAACTTGAAAAAATCCTAATACTTGACACTGGCAAATGCTTTAATCCAATACAAAAAAGAAGAAGGTATAAATAGTAGGAGAAATAAAGCAAACCAGCGGCTCTGTAAGCATAAGTAAGCGATAAAACAAAAATATTGTAATAAGGTAACGGGGCTGTGGGAACCGGAATACAATTATCTGATAGTAGCAGGCGATGGTTGCGGTTATCGCGCCTTTTGTTCCGAGGGAATGGATAGATAACTCGATTAATTATTCGAATAATTTAATAACTTTGTCAGTGATTACTTAGTTTTTTTTTTTATCAGCCCTGTTTGTACAAACTGTCCCACTGCTGGGAACGGGTCATCTTCTCATTGTGAGAAGGGTTAGGCCATAGTCTGTCACGCTGGCCAAGTGCAGGTTGGCAGACTTCACACATCTTCAAGATCATTGAGAACTCTCAGACATGTAGGTTTCCTCACGATGTTTTCCTTCACCGTTTGAAGTTGGCGGCAATCAACAATACGCACATAACTTCGAAAAGACAGAGGTGCGTGCCGTGGGATTCTAACCCAGGACCGCAAGTCAGACGGTCTCACCACTAGGCTGCCGGAAACATCTTGAACGATTACTTAGATTGGATCGATGTTCGATGTTATACAATTTTTTATAAATTAAATAATATTTAAACACTAAATAACCAACAAAATAGATACTTGCACGTTTAAATTGGAATATATGTTTTAATCAGTTGCACAATTATATTGTTTTCTGAAAATATCCAGTTTACCTCTACAATTTAATTTTTTCAGAATAACACTGAAATGTTGTATGACATTGCATCCTGTGAAAACAATGGTTGAATAATGGTACCTATACAAAACTCGGATTTCAAAGAATATTAAAATGCCATCTCTGTTTTCTGAGACCTACAATCTTGGAATTTTCAAGGCTAGAGTGAATAGATATCTTCTAGATCGACGAGCTCCATCCTCGGCCACACCGTCGCTTAACATCAGGCGAGTTGGTGGTCAATCGTAGATCTATCTTCTATAAAAAAAAAATAAAAAAAATTAGAATACGCCGTTATTTTAAAATCGTAATTTTTTTTATTTTTTTTTTGGTATAAGAGTATGCCTTACTGTGTTAATATGTACACAGCTATTAAAACACGACAACGTGACATATTTCTCTGGTTTTCGAATTGTATTAACATTATTATTCGAATAATTCAATAGTTATATCCCATCCCTAACTGCAAGGGGAAATCGGGGCGGGGCGGGTGGCCAGTGAGTGCCCTTATGGGCCGAATGAGCATGAATGTTTCTGAGCTTTTGTGAGTTATTTCCTCTATTTGTCTTTTCTTTTGAGGAGTATTTTGGCTGCGAGTGTAATTATGTAAGTAAAGACTGAACTGGCTGCATGAAACAAAGGACTTTGAATGTTCAGAAGTATAGAAAAGAAGGATATTAAAGTGTATTCTAATAATTTAGGGCATTAACAGAATTTTCATTATTCAATTCAATATTCATTAATAAAAAAAATACATATACTCGAAAAACATAACCCTCTTTCTTACGAAGTCGGGTAAAAAGTTACAAAAAGTAAAAATAAAAGTAGAAACAAATTAAAAGCTTCTAATTGCCTCACACTCGAACGGCATAACCACTCAGGACTCCCAAAAACTTTGCCAAATGCGAAAAGCAATCCGCTCCCAAAATGTTAGCAAGCAGCAAACAATACGTTTCCGATTTCAATGAAATAATGATATTGTTTTTGGCTGGATACGTCGAGCGACATGTCTCTTTCAAATTGGAGAATTTCAATTTTCAAGCCAAGTTCGGTTTTGAAAAGATGTTGAAAAACGCCCGTGTGACTTATTTGTTCCACTTGGCACCGATACGTCACTAAGCAAACTGCTCTAAGTAGACTGTTCAAAATTATATGTTGCACATGATTTCATCGACGAAAAAAACAGTAAACTTTTGAAATATCTTTCGTATCTGTGATATCTTTCTAACACTGCATGTAAAGCTGAGATTTTAGGGTTCCATAGTAACTACGAAGAACCCTTATAAATTCGCTAGGTCCGTCTGTCTGTTCGTATGTCACAGCCATTTTACTCAGAGATTATTATTATAATATAATATAAATATAATAAACGAAATTTGGCAGGTAGATAACGATCAGTGAACCACTACAAAATGGCGTAATAAAATTTTGAAAAAGTGACCTATAGAGGTGTATATATACAATACTCGCCAAATGGTTTGCTTCTACATAGCATGCAAAGAAATTTTTCACTCCTCTTGCTCAAAAAGTCCGTCATTGTAGCGTACTAAAGCAGGGATAAAATAGCATTCGGATAAAATAAGGGATAAAGTAATTTAAAAAAAAAAAACTGTTACCAAAGAGCCTACATACACGAAACAGTCTTTATTCAAAAGTAGAATAATCTTTTTGGAATTTATTTACATTCTCTTTGCAAACATCTCGTTAAATATCCAGAATTGTACATTTCAGTTTTAATAAGATAAACTTTGAATTATTGGATTATTTTATTTTCTCGCACTCGTAGTGAAAAGTAGAATGTAACACACGGCGCTAAAAACCCATTGTAACTAGGTTTCTAAAAATCTACCTCGTTACAATGGGTCATTTTAGCCCCTTGTATAACAATCTACTATTATTTTTCTTTCTGCAGCAAGAGACTATGGATCTGCGTATATGGTTTTAATTTCAACTCTATAACTTCACACGTTTCCGAGATAAAGGTCTTGACACCCGGACGGACGGACAGATGGACAGACGGACAACAAAGTGATCCTATAAGGGTTCCGCTTTTTCCTTTTGAGGTATTTCCTTTTGAGTTAGGGTTCCCCCTAAAGACTGAAACACCGATTTCATAATGCGCAATTATGTTTTAAAAGCGAAACCTCTGAGCTGATTTTGGCTATGGAACTAATCTGAAAATAGACTAGTAGTACTATCAAATCTAGTAGTCTTTTCAAAGTTTTAAACAAAAAATATAATTTGAAATCGTTTTATAAACGACGACTTACGCGGTAACAAATATAAAAGAAAAAGATAGCCGAATCGTTAACCTTATATTTGGAGTCCGTAAATATAGAAATAAGTAATTCTTTATTCATTTTATAACGGATACAAGATCTTACCATAACCAACCAATCTACTCAAAAGTAGAAGACATAAGATATCTTGGAGAATAAATAACCAACAAATATTATTTAGGTTCCAACTCCGTCTACAATTTCAAAGTGCAAAGTTTTTTGTCAACGTGTGTTAACAAAAACCTGATAATGCTGTGTGGTTTATTTATTTATATAAAAAACTTTCAGAAACTTACAGTCTAAACCAAAACATTTGTGAAGCACTTTACTTAATTACCCTTATACTGTAGATACATAGCTCAGGCAGATGTTGTAGATATAGAATGCTGTATTTGTACAAAATAAATCAATGTATGGTTGGCGGATAAATAATCAGAGCGTTGAGTGCGTGATGTGTGTTTTTTTACATATACCTATTAGATAAATCTACGATTGACCAACAACTCGCCTGATGGTGACGGTATGACCGAGGATGGAGCTTATCGATCTAGAAGATATCTATTCACTCTAGGCTTGAACATTCTAAAAATGTAGCTCTCAGGAAACCGAGATGGAGCTGGGAGTTAACTAAAACAAACTTAATTTCATACATCAATTGGCGTCCATAGCTACGTAACTTAGATCTGGTGGAAAGCCAGCCTTAATTTACTTTAAGGTTGTGCAAAATTACGAAACTGTGCAAAGTTTGAGTGGTGGAGAAAGTAATCAATATTGTGATATCGGACTCCTAGTAACGCCTTAAAATGGAATCTTCCGAGTTTAGACGATGATCGAATTTCCTTTTAAAATGTATTACTATAACAATATCAATTGACACTTTACGATGCTTAACCCTCCCTGCCTACCTCAGTAGATGTTGTAATTGTATTTATGTATATTTTATGTACTGCTGATAACATTACAGTGTTCATTTAAGTAAGTAGTATCTGGGCGACCGTGCTCCACTCGGATTTTTTATGACTGAAAATACAGCAAACCCAGGTTCACTAAAAATGAAACCTAGCAAGTTCGATTTCTCGTCCTCTAATCTACCTACAAACCAAATTTCATTAAAATCGTTGAAGCCGTTTCCGAGATTCAGATGATATATATACATACATATACACAAGAACTGCTCGTTTAAAAGTACCTATTAGATTATAGATCTATAAAAGGATTTTTTAGATATAAATCTTTTGTTTAAAATTTAAGACTTTTGTTTTGATTATTCATTAATGACTAATCTAAAGTCTTGCTAGGAAACTTCAAAACAAAACTTCCAGCCACGGTAGATTTCAAAAATTAGAATTTCTATAATGTTGCGAAAAATAAACCGTAAATTAACCTCGATTTAAATTGTTGGAAGTGCTTAGTTAAAGCTCCTGTAATTACCTAACGCCGGTCTAGAACACGTAAGCTTGTGCCTGATAGGCACCTTCGAGGATTAGCTCGCTGACGAAGAGAAGGAGGCGCTAAAAACAAGGTAATTAGCCTGCTTTTTAGCCTGAAAAGGGGATTAAATCTAGTGTTGTGAAAGAGTCGATATATTTTAGTCTTAATTTCGAGACTCTGATCTTTAAATCGATACTCGTGACTTGTAGTCTCGCGAGTAAGTAAGTAATAAGTTTTTAATAAGAGTTCTTTGAGTCCGCTTGTGTCCTGTTGTGTGTTGTGTGTTATTCATAACCATCCGTCTGGATTCGATTCAGAATTTAAATCTTCCTTTCTGTCATTCTGAATGTAAATGTTAAAGAAACTGGTGAAGATTTCACTTCAAATTCAAATGAAAGGGCTTTATTGGAGGGATTGTCATTGTCAAGCTTTGATAAAGTGTATTTTTCAGTTTTCAATAACTTATTTTTCCGGTTGATGTTTTTATTTACTTCGCTCACTGGGTGAATATTACGAAATAGCAATACAGCAGTGATGCGTAGACTATATCTCTCTGGCTCCCATAGTCATCTCTAGCCGACTTTACCCGAACGAGACGGTTCGATAAATTTAACACTCACAAAATAAAGTAAGTACTCAGTTCGTCTAAAAAGTTTTCACTTAAAAAAAATAAGTACTTGAACCAAATGTTTTAGCTTATATATTTTTTATGGTAAAAGTAAGAAAGTAAGCAAGTCCGTTGCTTGACATTGGTGTTCTCAGGACACAGAGATGGTCGCAAAGAATTCCAATCTTGTACAGTATGCATCAACATCCGATGTGGCTGACAACGGATTTTTGGCATTTCAATGCTTTCAAAACTTAAATTTAACGTTTCTTTACTAGAAACCACGTTACTTGGGCCACATTCACATAATATAAACTGAAGATTTTTTGCCTTAAACGGGAAAATTCGTTATACGCTCAAAGCACGAATTAATATAAGAATAACATCCTTTGTAAGCGTTTTTTTCTAATTTTGTGAAAAGAGAAATGGAACAAATACCAAATATCATTATGTTTCTCGGAATTGCGTTACGGCAGGCTCCATTGTTGTCAGGTACAGTCTACTCATCAAAAATATAATTTTGATAATTGTTTTCGTGCTCTTCCTTATTTTTTTAATGTTTTTCAGGCAATTTTAGCATTGTTTTCATAATGGAGGCTGGTTGA
Source organism: Lycia hirtaria (assembly GCA_947563715.1). Taxonomy (NCBI): domain Eukaryota; kingdom Metazoa; phylum Arthropoda; class Insecta; order Lepidoptera; family Geometridae; genus Lycia; species Lycia hirtaria. Next base: position 4,764,068 of record OX387385.1, on the reverse strand, counting down.
ATGGGAGAGTCGAGCGTGTTAGAATAACTGCTACTTTGCGATTGCGAAGTAAAATATTAGGTAAGCAGAAATAAAAACGTTTTCGTAAGTATTTTTATAGATTATAAAATAATTGATGGGATATCATTTTTAACCGACTTACAAAAAGGAGGAGGTTATCAATTCGGTCTGTATATTTTTTTTTGTATGCTTCTTCACCGATTACTCACCCAATTGTGCATGATTTTGATGATTATTTATGTTTTTAGTAGATCATAATTCAGAGGTAGTCCCATATAAATTTTATCAAAATCGATCGATTAGTTTGGTTTTTATTATAAAAAAACTGGTAAAGTATCATCCAAACAACTGTAGAAAACTGAATAGCAAGCCTCGTATGTACGCATAGGTAACGCGACTTGCTATTCACTGTTCTACATGCGTTATACATATTGCGAATTTTGAAGTCGATTTTTTCAGTTTTTTAAACTATAATTATTCAAGTTTTGTGACTGAATTGTAAAATAAAAGTTTTTTGTTTAAGTGTACTTTTTCACCACAGCTAAGCTTTAAACGTAGTCCGTCCGAAAAGATAACTAATTATGGCACTAAGAGCGCTGCTGTGCTTATTTCATTATATTGTTCGACTAGCACTCAATCGAGACGTTAGTTCTCATTTTTTGACACGACAGTTTTCTTTCCAGACTCTTGCTAAGATCTCTTTATGTCTGAAGTCTATGAATAGCATCGCTCGATTTCCGCAGAGCTGTGAAAAATCAAGCAATCGTATTGATTCATTTAGGACGCATCGTTTACGTGACTTAACTTAGCTCAAAGAAAATTGGTTGTCTGTAAAGTCGGTTTACAGACGATAGTTTAACGTATACGTCCGCGCGCAAGCTCCGAGGAATGATAATTGAAGCGACGGTCGGGCGCGGCGCACACCCACCCGCTTCCTCAGCCACCGCGCGCGGCTGTAACGGGACAATGAGCGTAACGTAATGGGACAATGAGTCATCTTTTTTGTGCATGCAGCCGGCGTTCATCGATTTATTAGACGTTGTCACGTCAACAAAAGCACCCTTATGTTTATGAATGTCTTCTGTATTTATGCTAACCTAGAAGTTTGGTAAAACAGTTCAAACCTAGAAGTTTGGTAAAACCGTTAAAACAGAGCCCTTTTAACCGACTTCGAAAAAGGAGGAGGTTATCAAATCGTACCGTATATATTTTTTTTATGTATGAACACGAATTTCTCGCTCATTCTTGAACCAATTTTTGTGTTTCGTGAATTGGCGTATAGAGAAAGCTCCCAAGTTGGTCCCATAATTATATTATAAACATTGCTTTATTACTTTTTGAATAATCTTTAAAAGTAAAAATATTTTCATTGGTTTCCTGAGTGACTGCGTCAGATTATAGAATCGCAGAGTTCCACTGACACGTTTTTCTTTACAAAAGTGTCAAATGTTGAGGTTTTTCGTATAAACATCTGCACATTTTCTAATCTGCGACGACGAAGCATTTGACATTCAATGACAAATGTCATTCTTGAAAAATAAACGAGCGGGTAAAGAGAGGTCTCTTTGAAAGTTTACAATCGTGAGGGATTTATTGAGCTTGAAAAGTAAAACTCATCCAATGTGTATAAGGAGAAAATAGAGTTACTTCAACGCTTGAGCGCCTTGTTTAATTATTATCCTTACTAATATTACAAGTAAACGAAATAACGTACATCGAATCGGTTGTTTCAGTTTTCTAAGCTATAAATTTATTTTTAAATCGTCTACTTATTAGGAAACCTTGTGGCTTGTTAGCGCTGAATTTCACAAAATTTTCGTCACTCATTCGATTTCCTAATACATACCAAAACAAATATTTGAGAAAATAGGTCATCAGCAACACAGTTACAACTAAGTTGCTCAAACGTGTTTCGCAAGAACGCCTTGACCTTTAAATCCTAGCCTCTAGTAAAACTTTACAAGGAACCTTGATTATCCCTAGAAACGTCCCATAGTAAAAGAAATAAGATAATTACTGGACGGACGTTAACCAATTTGAATAGCAAATTTGTAAATTCAGAAATTTTCCCTTTTGCGAGTTCGGCCCTGGGCTACGGGGCGACGACAGTTTGGTACGAGTATCTGTCCGACCTTTTGCCCCCTTTTACCCCTATTTAGGGATCAAAGGTTGAATGCTGGTGATTATTTAACTTGATGTTTTGGTACTGTGTTAAGTATAGAATCGTGGAATCCTTTGGAAACCTTTTAAGTTGTCATGTTGTGAAATGTCACGGAGCGCTTGTAATGTCTTTGTGTTCATGTTGTAAGAACTTTGGAGGACAGATTTCTCTAACGGTTTAATCTGCTGTTTAATTAATGTGTTTCTTAACAAGCAAACTAATTCATTGCTGATCGAAGTTTAAACTTTGATACATGTGATAAGAAGACGATGCGATAGCTGCAGGCCACTCTCGTAAAGAATGGATCCTTTATCGAATTCAATTTAAATATTTTTTTGTTGATAGATTTTTTTTCTTTTTTTTTAAATAAATATAAATAAATAAATATTTGAAGACATTTCACACAGCACCATCTAGTCCAAACTAAGCAAAGCTTGTACCATGGAACTAGATGACTGATAGAATATATATATATATTTTTTTGTAAATATATACCTACATACGATACATATTTATAAATATGATACATACGTATTCATATGATACACCCAGACACAAAATAAACATCCATGTTCATCACACAAATGTTTGCCCTGGGTGGGGATTGAACCCACGACCTACAGCTTAGCAAGTAGACATAATACCAACTGATCCACAAGGCCAGTCAATTTCATTGAAATTCTAATATACCTTAGTTTTAAAAGATCTATTTAATGACACCCCACATCATGGGATAGAATTATAAAAAAAAATATCACTTCTTTCACACTTATTCACCTGACAAATTTAATTTATACAGTGCGAAGAGCCTCCGAATAAAATGGCTGTGACATACGGACAGGCAAACAGACGTATATGGCGAATTTATAAGGGTTTCTCGTAGTTACTTCGGAATCCTAACATGTTGCTTTTGTACCCTTCTAAAATAATGTAATGTAATAAATTCTAGGAAAATCATTAAGTGATGCTAAGCGTCTAATGAGCGGTAGGATCGGACCTGAGATTGATAGAGAGATCGGGATTGATCGCTCCCCAGCGGGGAGGGTAGATAGTCTACGAGTTGCTTTATTTTATTACTCAACAGCCTTATGAGGATACTTTTTTCGAGTTTATGTAGAAATAAACATAATAAAATATAAATAAAATACCGGACTGTATTAGAGCTATTTTGGTAGTGTAGCGTAAAATAAAATAAAAAAGATATTGGCGGACATTTTCACACAACACTATCTAGCTCTAAACTAAGCAAAACTTTTATTATGGGAACCAGATGGCTGATAGAACACATATATACTTTTTTTAGACAAGATAGATCACAAACTCGCCTGTGTAAGCGACGGTGCGGACGAGGATGGAGCTCGTCGATCTAGAAGATATCTAAATACATACAATATGGTACATATAAGCCCAGACACAGAACAAACATCCATGCATCCAGCAGAAATAATTGTCCTGGGTGGGGATGGAACCCATGACTTACAGCTCGCAAGGCAGACATCCTACCACGGAGCTATAAGGCCTGTATGCCTTGTATTTAAATGAATTCTCATTTACATACGTCCTCATTAATGACAACCACTGATAAACTAATTTATCCCATTAACCCATCTACGACCTGAAATACATTTGTTTAAATCTGACTTGCTCGAATCCGTTTTGCAGAACTATATAGTTCCAGATGTTTTAGTAGAGTTTTGGATTTCATCAATTTGTCATACGATTCATTTGCCCGAAAAATAATTAAGTTCGTTAGGTTTCCGTTTTATTATACAAAGAAATTTTCTTATTTACAAAGGATAAGTTATCAATATATTTAGGTTAGTTTTCTATTTATTATACACAATCATTTTAACACAAATATTTGGTTATCAGACAAGGAATTGATTAATAAAAAACCTTTTCGGGGAAATGATATTCGATATTTCATCATTTGGATCATAAATACTTTAAGTTCAAGTTCAAGTTTATTTCAATTAGGTACAATCACACTTTCATCATCACACACACACATACACACACACTCACACTTTTCTTTCATCGTATAAACATAATGCATAATTATGCATAAACCCACTGATACAGCTGTTATTTCAGCTCGTCGACTGAATCGTCAGTGTTCCTGCGAAGTTTGGTGCTGCACCCGGTGAGATGTTCACAAGATTGATGAACAAGACGCACTCTGTAAGTATCTGTACTACAGATTCTGTAGGCACTTAGCGCGTGTGATCTAGTTTTCTCTTTATTGCGTGGTAGCAAGAGTAGCAAATCTAATAAATTGTGTTTGTAGAATGAACTTTATGTACTAGAACTATTATGTAATCTACAGTTATACAGTAAATATGAGAAGAAAAGAAACATCAGTAAACAAGAGATACTTATGTACATTGGCTACATTTGCAATTTTAAAAGTAACGTTCTTCCTCTTTTCAGCACACAAAGCACCTCTGCCGCTGCGATAAATTTTCCACCTCGCGCTACAAGTTGTAAGAGATAGCACCTAAGCTTTTGTAGCAAAATAAAGTCCGGAAAATACCTGTTTTTCTTACCTAGAAATCTGATTTACTCATTGTTTAATAATATTTATATTTCATATTTATTTCATATTTATTTATTAGCATTCCACAAGTTTCAATTAGGTGGTAGGAAATTATTTTAAGTTACATTGTGGACCCCGTCGGGCGCAGCTAAATAAACAGTTATATTGGAATATTAATTTCCAATTATGGAAGAGGGAAAGATAGTGAATTAATTAATCATATTAAACTATAAATAGTAAAGTGAGTAATTATTTTTTTGTAAATATTATAATATATATTTATCTGATATATATTTATCTGTTATATATTCATTAATTGAATAATAACTTTTGTGTATTAAAAATTGTTTTAATAGTTTAAGAAATTGTTTATTACTTGATTCATTTATTATTGAGTTTGGTAGTTTATTATTCACTTTGATAGCCATTATAAATGGACTATAGCAGCACCGTTTATCTTAGTCCTCGCCTGCGCGGTACAGAGGCGCGGGGGTATGACGACAAAGGGGACTGAGAGATGTGCGGGCGGTGGGCGCATTTTTGTTATAGCTCATTTTGATCGCTACGCGGGCAGCGATCGCACGTGTTAATTGTTGTGGACGCTTCGTGAGAGATACACATGACATTACAGTCTCAAGATGAATCGAAAGATATTTTATAAAGTTAATAGTCAGTGCAAGCAAATGGCAAAGAAAGCAAAAAAAGTGAAGAATCAAGTTCCACCGATATTGATATGGACATTAGTGACTGATTTATAATTTTTATATGTAATAAATAGTCCAATACTTTATTACCAAATATTTTATTTACTTACCTATTAGCTTATACATGTTAGTTCATACAAATAATGTATCTTCATCAAATCAAATTTTAATTTAATCACTATTTCATCACAGCTAACCACTATGACGTCACATATCTTAGGAACTATCTTGGCGCATTTCTTCTCGTGTGTATCACACTAAGCGCTCCCGCCACCCGCACCTCTCTCAGTCCCCTTTGTCGTCATACCCCCGCGCCTCTGTACCGCGCAGGCGAGGACTAAGATAAACGGTGCTGCTATAGTGGAATGCAGTGTGAGTCGCGAAGCAGGTAAAATTAATTTGTTTTGGTGCCTAAGGTTTATATGTTTATCTAAACGTTTCGGAAAAAAAAATTGATAATTTCTGACAAATTTACATATTTCATAAATAAATATGCACGGTACGGTGAGTAATTTATGTTTACGGAAAAAAGGCCTACAAGATTCAGTTTGATGTATATTTTCTAAGATACGGATTAATTTCTTTTGAGCTATAAAAACGGTGTTAGCATCTTATCCCCATGTACTATATCCCCATAATATAATTCCATATCTAAGCCATGAATAGGCTTATGCATAATATGTTACTAATGCAGTTTGTAAGTCAGTAGTTTTTTTTTACCTGATAAAGGGCATAAGCAAATCCAGAAAGTTTTGTTCTTATTTTTTCAACGTGAGGCTTCCAATTTATGTGTGTATCAATATTAATTCCTAGCAAATTGAACATATCCACGTTTTTTATATTTGTTCCATTATACTTGAAATCGATTTGAAGTGTGGCTTATTGGTAGAGGTAAAAGGTCATTATTTTAGTTTTTTTGAAGTTTATTTCTAAGTTATGTTCTTTTAACCAGTGCGTAGTTTTGTCAAGAATAGAGGTAAGTTTTTCATTTATATTGCTATTGTTATGGCAGGAGGCAAGTATAGAAATATCATCGGCAAACAAAATACAAGGCTCTTCCATTATCTTCGGGAAGTCATTAATATATATTAAAAATAATATGCATCCAATGACACTGCCTTGAGGAATTGATGCACATATATTTGTTCCGAGAGATCTTACATTTCTTATTTCTTTTTTGTCCTGATCATAGTATTCTATTTCAATATATTGTACTCTATTTCTTAAATATGATGCAAACCAATCGTGGGCTGCTCCACGTATACCTATTCCATATAATTTGTCTAGTAAGATGTTATATTTCACTCTATCATAAGCCTTGGACATGTCTAACAATATTCCTACTCCATATTTTTTGTTATCTATTATATTTATAGCATTTTGTATGTATTTGAAAACAGCTAAGGTCGTGGAATGTTTTTTTCGGAAACCATGTTGACTTTCATTAAATACAATATATTTTTCACAAAATTTATAAACTCGATTACACATAGCCTTTTCGAAAATTTTTGAAAAGGTTGGTAAGAGAGCGATCGGACGGTAGTTGTTAGGATCCGATCTTTCATTATTTTTATGCAAAGGTTTTATCACAGTTTGTTTTAAAAAATCTGGGAAGATACCATCAGAAAAGGACTGGTTTATTAGTATGCACATAGGTAATGTCAGTTCGTTAGCACATTGTCTGATGAGAGAAGGTGGTAGTTCGTCTATACCGTGGGATTTTTTATTTTTCAGGGTTTTTATTATCTGGTATACTTCGTGATAGGTAGTTGGTTTTAGGAACATAGTATTTTCTGTGGGGTTAAGCACAGGCCTGCCACGTGGTTCGCTGTCGCATGGACTGAAATCTTTTGAACTAAGTGTTGAGAAGTGATTATTAAATATATCTACTATTTCTCTAGGATTAGAAATAACTGTATTATCTATTTTCAATTTTAGATTTTCCTTTTTATTCCTCGTTTTTTTATTTGTACGTTCATTTATTATACTCCACATAGCTTTTACTTTATTATCTGATGAAATATTTTTTTTTATATAATGTTGGAGTTTAGCCGCCGTTATTGTCCTTTTTAGTATTTTTTCGTATTTTTTACAATGCTCTCTAATTATATTGCTGTTAGATTTTAATGATAGAATTTTTAATAATCTTTTATGGTGGCATGAGATTTTTATTCCTGTAGTAAGCCAGTATTTTTTAATACTAGGTTTTAGTTTTATTACACGTTTTGGTATCGAATTATTTAGAGTTTTTTCCATGATGTTTGTAAATGTGTTGTAATTTTCGTTAACGTTTTTATCATTTGTTAGTATATCATTCCAGTTGAGTAGTTTTAGTTTTGACTTAAAGGCCTTTATATTAGATTTATTGAACAGCCTTTTTTCTGTATGCCAGGTAGTATTTGAGTATTTTTGGTATGGTACACAATTACTTAAATTTATTATTGTACCACAGTGATCTGATAACCCAAAGTCTTCTACGTATGTTTTTATATCTTTATTTCTAAAATTTGTAAATATTAAGTCTAAGCATGTTGCAGAAGTATTAGTTATATGAGTTGGTTGGTTTATATTATGTTGGATAAACCCATTTTCAGACATCAGATCTAAGAAGTTGTTTGTTTTTAAATTTTTAACCAAAATGTCGTGATTGAAGTCACCGCCTAGGATAATATTAAATTTAGAATATTTTTTATTTATGTAATTCAACACTTTTTTTAATTGTTTATAAAATACATCTCCCTCTCTTCCATTCCAATACATACAAATTATTAATAAATTTTCTCTACATAATTCAATAGCACATATTTCTAAATTGTATTCAATTGACATATCCGTAATATCAGTTCTCTCAATGAATTCTAAAGAATCTTGAATCATGATACCAACACCTCCACCACCACGTTTTTTCCTACAGAAAGACGCTGAAATTTTGTAACCGGTGAAGTCCAATAAGTTCATCTTTGCTTGTGTAAGCCAAGTCTCTGATAAACATATAACTTGGTGTTCGTTATTTTCTGCCATAAAAGATTCTAATAAGTCCACTTTTGTATTTATACTTTGCATGTTTTGGAATAATATTTTAAAATATTTTGGATCAATGTGTTTCTTCGCTTCCTTGGACTTTTGTAGTGTTGTATGACTCGAAGTTTTTCCAAAATAAATTGTTTTGTTTGTGTTCTTGAAATGTATCGGTTTCTTTGTTATCCTGTGCTATAAATGTATTTCTATTGATTTTGTCTATTTCAGTCTCTTGTTCAACTCTATCATCTTGTTCTCGTATTTTTTTATCCGATATTGTAGTGGTTATTGTTTTGTCAAGATTTATTATTTCTCCATTTATAATAAGTGTATTATTACCACTTTTCCTGGCAGCCGATAATGATGATTGCATTACTTTTCTTTCTTTCTTCCATTTATGGATCCAGATCATATTTTTCGGGGAAATTTTATACAGGTGAAATTCCGCAGCTCGGCGATTATCGACTGCTGTGGCGAGTGTGCGTCTTGAGATGGGACCTCTGATATTTCCGAAACACTTGTGGGGGCGTATGAATAGCACGAAACGAAAAGGCGTATTTATTCAAGAAAAAGTACTTACTTAATACTTATTAAATTTTCTAGCCATGGAGGTACGATGGGGCCATTGAGCAGCGGCTAGTTTTTAACCGACGAAAAAACGGAGGAGGTTCTCAAGTCGACGCGAATATATTTTTTATTATTATTTTTATTACAAAATAATTTCGTCTATGACACTAGAAAAGTTACAAGTATAGGTTTAGATAACTCGAGAACCTCCGACAAAAAAAAAAACGGCTGAACCGATTTTGATGAAACATAGATAAGAACACTCCCGACTATTTAACTTTCAAACAAAAAAGAAACAAAATTAAAATCGGTTCATCCGTTCGAGAGCTACAATGCCACATACAGACATACACACAGACACGTCAAACTTATAACACCCCGTCGTTTTTGCGTCGGGGGCAAAAATCTGTCGATCACGCAGAAAACTCGGAAATACGGGGAAAATGTTATGTGGCTTAATCTTATTGCGTAATCGGGTAAGGAACTATCCATACATACATACATATCCTGGGTCCGGGTTTCCGTTCCGGACGGAGGTGAAAAATGCTTCTATACAATGTGTCGCAGTAAGGTCTGCACATAAAAGTGAACAAACCTTTTACTACGGGACCTCATCTGACAACAAAAAAATAATCATCTGTTCCATACATTTTGTTAAGGGTGAACAAACTTATTCTACGGCACAGCTAGTATATTTTTCGCGATTCCAGATATGCTAAAGTAAAAGTTGTTCACTTTTAAGGGTACTGACATTAAGTATAGTTGTATCTGTCTCCGACATTTGTATATGTATATATTTGTATACATATTTGTATATATATTTGTTTGTACTGTGTATATTTTGTATGCACTCGTATGAACGAGTATGAATACATGGCCTGTGTTTACGGCCCGTCAGTGTATCTGAGAGCGTCCGGACGGCTGCCTGCGTCAGGAATCCCTGACGCCCCTGAGGCCTGAGAAATGTGGACAGCGCCTAAAAATCAAAATTACCATGATCGTTACAAAATCGCTTTTCTTCCCAACTTGGCCAGAAGACATAATAGTTGCCATCGAGTTATGAAATGAGGTACTCTGTATGCAAAACTTTGACGTCTTATATTGAACAATAATAATATATAACAAAGACAAATGTCCGGACGGAATGGGCGCTACCGCAAATGGTTCGCGGGGAATTTTTGCTTTACAAATGTGAACGAGGAGAAGGGTATCGAGATTTTTACACTTTTAAAATGCATTTTATTGTTGTTTTAGTCCATAAAGCATATTAGCTTTTTATGATTTACGTTAAACTATCGTAAAAAGCAAGATGACACAAAATATTTGATCTCAGATTTAAACATTTCTTGCATATGGAAACTAACGTGGTTTTCACATATTTTAAATAAAAACTACGGGTCACTCACGTCTGTTTTGAGTCGAAAATCCGACTATAGTTTCAACCGCATTCGGCGGTCTTTTTCAAAGGAGCAGCACAATCGTCACTCTCGGTCGGTGACGCGCCTTGCACTGCGCTATAGTCGGATTTTTCGACTCAGAGCAGACCTGATTGACCCATAGTTTTTATTTAAAACTCTTTAGATGACCCGGCGTACTTCCTATCACCTATCAATGAGTAGACCCGAGTCTACCGTACCGGAGGGACGAACGTCAAATGTTTGACAGGAAAGAAAGTAGAACAGTTTATATGGGAAAATGAAATTGTTGTTTTTACTATCTTCCTCGCAATTTTTCCATATTTTCTCAACGTTTAAGCCTTCCTTGGACTACGACAAACATTCCAAAAGCAAAAAACAGGTAAATCGGCCCATCTGTTCTAGATTTTTAGCGATACAATCGAACAGCGATTTATATATATATATATAGAGATTTATTGCAAATAATAAATAATATGTATTTTTTACCCAACTACTCAAGAAAGAGGATAATAACTCCGATCATGGCTATAGTGATTTTTCCTACATTTAATATGGAATGGAATGTATGAATTGTACGAGCGCATATTATTGCGGTTATTACTTATTTATTTAATTCAATTAATACGGTTGAAAACCAATTACATTAAATGAATCACATTATCGTCAAACTTAAAAAAAACATCAAATAAATAATTTTAAATATAAAACAAATTATTTAGTCAAAAACATAAAAGAAAAATAAAATACATTTAACTTTAACTAGCTACATTCATTCACACAGACTCACAGAAACTCAAACACACTGACAGTATATCCTTCCATCCATCCGCAAACAAGTCACAGTGCTGGTTTGAATCCAAGAGCGCATTGAGTGTACTAAGAATACGAGGGAGAGGCGAGTTAGCATGCGCCACAGAGCGATGGCTAACTTCGGCAAAAAATTTGTGTTTTCGACCTCTCACGTAGTTATCCGGCATGTTCAACCTGCACAGCTCATCGCTCAGCTCTGGAGCATCTATTTTGCCTCGAAAGATCTTGCAAGCAGTTATAATTTGCTCATTTAACCGGCGTACTTCAAGGGATTCTTGATACAAGGGATACTTTCGGCGTACTTCTACTACCCTAAACAACCCAAAATGAATTTGCTAGGGGATAACACCCATATTGTCTTAAACATTTTAACTTAAAAAAATTTGGCGATATCTATCGGTTTCTTAAATTTTCGCGGCTTAATTTCTAAAATAATAGTAAAATATACGCAATCAATTCAAAATTCTTTAATTTAATTTTAGCGTTCATGCAGTTGGGTAATATTGTTTTTGCATGCCGGGTACTGCCAACTGGTAGTGACTTTGAGCAATTGTCTGATTTGTTGACTGTCTTTAGACCTTTATTGGTATGGGGAATCGATTTGTTTTTGTGCAGTAGCTAATGTTTGTTTAAAGGCGATTGCGCGTTTTAAAAATAAAGTAATACTTTGTCTATATATACATTTTATTGTACTTGTACTTGATATAGGAAAACGTTCCTGAATCCGCTTTCAGTGTGACGAATTCTTCCTGAATCTAAGTCCCATTTCCTCATTTTCAATTCCATCTACACGAACTAGTGCAAAGTTCACTAAACTACTACCAACTACGTTCATTCCTACATACATAAAAGTTGAAAAAACGCGGCAAAGTAAATCAAAAATCCGTAATCCCAGACCAGAGATTACATTCAGTCAGTAGGGTTGAGAGAAGCAAAATTATTCGAATTAAAATTCGAATGATTTTAAAACATGAAGATGAAGCAAGTAGATATTTACTCGTAATGTTAAAAAAAATAATATCTGAATTCTCTAATGTAATATTATTTATATATAAATTTATTCGAATTAGAACGATTCGAAGATTGCAATTCTTAGGAAGTTCCATAATTATCTATACCACTATTTTTTCTGCATTGTACCGACGAAAAATTGCACTAAAAATTTTGATTTACATAACAAGAGCTCTTGAACAAATATTTTGATAGCAAATTATTCATGATACAAAATTCCATATCAGTAATAATACCTATGTTTTTGCCTAACTGTTATTTAGTATATTCTTTAATTAAAGTGCTTCAAAGCGCATATTTTGTGAGATAAAGTTTAATATTATAATTGATTTAATGAAATAATTAATATAAATAATATATTGGAAACATATGTTAATGCAGATATTATTAATATGGGATATTATTTGTTAAATAAAATCTAATAAAAAATATTAAAAACATTTTGTTCGAATATGTAGTCTGAATCATTCGATTTTTAGACATAAATCCATCTCTGAAGGGAAGTTTCGAGCTAATTCCTGTCAGAGAATTGAATTCGTACGACGGTAGAGTTGGCTGCTAGTTTTGGAGTTAGGGACTTTTTCATAAGAGTTTTTTGCTATTCGAGTTTGTCAAACATCTCTGTATGAAAAGGATTCTTGATAGAGTTTCATAGTTATCTTTTAATTTTGTTTACAATTTGTGTCCTGAGGTTAATGTCTGTTTTCCGATAATTTTAGCATTTTAGGTATCTACTTATTTCAAAACTTTTGAAATAAAAGCAATCTCTAAGTAATTATAATTCTCGTAATACATGTTCACGCTTTAAAATCACTATTTGAACTTTACTACCGTGCTTGTGAAAAAAAAAAACACACACGATCATGTGTAGAGGTTTCGTTGTTTGAATTTATTGTGTTCTTTTAGGTATTTTACATATACATATCCACAAAGCAGGCTTTCTGGCTGCGTCGGTCAACCAGAGCGTTCGCGGTCAAGCGTCCATTGTTGCTGTGGTTTACTGAACACAACCGATATTTCCTTTTCCGTTTTGATGCTGATATTGAACACAAAATCAATTAATTATCTTCTGATGAAGAACTGTCGTCGAAGATCAATGTGTAAGTAATAGTACCTCGTACCCCCATATACACTCAGATCCAGCCACGCTCCTCGCGGTGTGTCTAAAACATATGTGTCTTAATCCGGGTTTGGTTAGCTATCTCCACTATTCTCCTCTCCAAATATTTCACTTTTTGAGCTTTACTGCATGAAGATTTTTTTGAACTAAGTAACAAGTTTAACAAGCCGGTCACCTGACGTTAAGTTTGCCGCTTTACCATACAGTTCAATGCGACACGAAAATATGGACTTCAATATTTCAAAATCCTGTGTGGTAATGCACAGTGCTCGTCACATGGCACCTTATAAGGTCTACGGAGAGTGACCACGTTTCAGTGCCGTGTGTCAACACTGGTAACACACACTGGTTGTTCAAGATTTAAGGCACTGAGGTACATTAGATAAAAAAAAAAAGTTTTAAGTGTCCCGAACGATGTCTTGAGTTAGATTCGACCTCGCTAGGAAAGTTGAACGTCGCGTTCACCCGCCGCGTGCAGCGTCCACCATTGCCGAACATTCCCGAACATAGTATATAGACGCTGCGGGCGACGGGCCGCCGCACGCCGCGGGCGGCGGGTCAAAGCGACCGCCGCCTAAAAGAGTCAAAAATTATATGTCATTCTATCAAAATTCCGAAATCCGTCCACAATTATCGATCAACGTACTCCATTGTCCGCTACACCATCGCTTATCATGAATTAGTGATCAACCGTAGATTTCGTAATTTCAATCTTTACGTTTGTAAGTCTTCAAGCGAAGCGTAAGACACAAAGCCACAAGGGGGACAGACAACCTCATATAAGTAGCCGCAAGACGCTGAGTACAAGCCGCTCCCAACCAATCTTTTTGGAAATCCATGGAAGAGGTCTGCATCAGCAATAGACTTCTTGTGACTGAGATAAAGATGATGATGATTACATAGTGTAAACGTGCTAAACTCAAATGGTTACCCATTCACCGTCGCCGGGATGCTCACATACTTTTTCTTCTTTATAATATTCTGTTTAATCCCTCTTCGCCATACTATCTTCAGGAACGTTTACATTTTCGTCATTCTTTTCTTTCCCGTCTTCTTAAATCATCAGATAGTTTGACCCTTGATATCCCTCGGCACAGAACCAATTTTTATGCTTCCTCTTTCACAGTAACAGCAGTCAGACTGTGGAACGAGTTGCCAGTGGATATCAAGCGTGCTCTCTCTTTAAATGTTTTTAAAACCCATGTAAAAGCACACTATTTGAATGAGTAAATTACTATATTTCCTTTCTTTTTCATATAAATATGTATGCATATTATATACTATATAGATATAAGTTATTTCTGTAGTATTTTCACTTTTGTGTACGCAAATTTTTATGTTTTAGTTTTAAAGGCCACTATCAGTGCCACCTATCCTACTCCGTGCATGGTTGCCTGGAAGAGATCGCTTTAAGCGATAAGGCCGCATATTGAAAGATTAGTCATACTAATATTGTTATTTTTCAATATGTTTATACAATGTGGTATTTTAATAAAGAGTTATCTATCTATGTAATGGAGTGACACTGTTTGGGTCAAAGCAGTCATTTTCGTGCAGGTTTGACAAAACCTTAATCCAAGCTTAGCATCAATTAAAGTTGGCTTGGAGTGGATATTTTTGCCCGATTACGGCTCTCCGCCACCGGGACTGAGCGTTTTCTTCAAACTTGTTGATGTAATTGAGTTTCAGCCCTTAATTGCCGGTAGTTGCCAGCTTTGCTGCAAACGGCGGTTATTGGACGCGCTCGATACTTGTGCCAACTGTAGTAGCAACTACAAAGTAAGTTGGGTGCATGGACTTCTATAGATACCCCAAGTGTATGTACCTAAAGTGTCAGCAAGTACGATAAAAAATAGCAGTTGACGACCAAGATTTATTTAATTTCAGGTGATATATGCTTCCGATTCGATATTTTGTCAACTAGTTACTAGCGTACAAGCGCGCGTATGCATTGGGTTGAATGGATTTCGCGCGGATGGAACATTCCATCACAAAATCGTTTGTGTGACGTCACAGTCGGTACCAAAAATGTGGCATGCAAGGTTTTCATATAAATGAGGCTGCATGCTCCATCAACTATGTCTGTGGTTGGGTGTCTCGCTGTCACGCGACACTTTTTGTAACCTCCGACCCAAAAAGAAGGGTTTTATAAATTTGATGTGTGTATCTGTATATCTGTGTATGTGTATCTACGTATCTGTCTGTGGCAACGTACGGATGGTTCCAATCCCAATTTAGGACACGAGTGAGCGGCAATCAGCGACAACATATGTGTGTGTGTGTGTGTTATATACAGTCGTTAACTTATGTATGTGTAACTGATTAGCGCGCCATTGTGTGGAGTGTCTAACGTGTCATAAAATATAGCCTATGTCTTTCTCTACGTCCTAAACAATCTCTGTGCCAAATTTCATAAGATTCGTTCAGCTGTTTAACTGTGAAAAGTTAATTAACAGACAGAGAGACAGACAGGCAGAGCTACTTTCGCTTTTATAATACCTATTAGGATAGGACTGGTTAGAATTGGGCCAGTAAAGAGGAGAATCGGTACACGCGTAAAATAATATAGTTACTAACATCATCATCTCACAAGAAGTCCACTGCTGGACATAGGCCTCCCCATGGATTTCATTTCCAAAAAGACCGGTTGGAAGCGGCCTGAATCCAGCGTCTTCCTGCCCCCAACATGTTAATAGGTAACAAGCTCCAACGAGTCTGCAGTGTGACGCTAATGAAATTAAATACCTAACCAAACTTCGATACGGATGATTTAGGACCAATGCTGGCACAACCTGCCACCTGCGTGGGACCGCATCATATTTTTTTTAAAATATTACTGGACATCACATAAAAAAAACTCGGCACAGATAAGCAAGATCAGTTGACACCGTGCATGAGTGACGCATAAAAAAGCGTCTAATAGGCATTACTTATTAGGTCAATGGTAATAGTTACTATTAAAGTCTTCTATGGTAATAGTTAAGCAAACAATAGGTGACCGTATTATATGTATATTTCAAGCTGTTTCACCGTTAAAATTTACATAAAAAGCATATGAAACCACTAAATTTTACGTAGCTCGCAAGGTTCACTGAAAACTGGCAATGTACATCAGATATAACAAAATTTTAATCCTACGTCAAAGGTGAATGGAATCCTTAGTACCCAGTTTTGAGATTATACTCATGAAATGCAAAAGTTTCGCAATAATGTCTTGATGTGAATTTTCCATCCGCGTTTACTACAGTTTTAATTAGTGAGACTTACTCCGAACGGAAAATTAAAAGTTTTTCAGAGGAACTGTATTTTATCGAAATAAAGAAACAAGTCGGGGTGAAATGCCACAATGGATTAATTTTAATACGTTTACCGTTTACCTTTTTCGGAATTAAAATCTAGCTGAAATACGTGAAGTGTTATCAATTTACTATCATGGAAATCATTATGTCCGAGTCATTATGTAACTCGCTTCAGAGTTAAGTTTTCTAATGTTTTGTTTTCTTATATTTAGAGTCAATTTCAATTTCAAAATATCTTTATTTATGATGATAATATTACAAGAAAACAGATGTACAATTACCAGTGTATAAAGAAAAATAAATCCTGGTAGTACAATACAATGAATTAGTTTGCGTTTATCAGGTACAGGCCTATTAAAACTTATAATGGAAAAAATACCAATACTGAAGAGATTAAAACATTTTTGCTAGCTAACTTAAAGTAGGTACCTAATCATCATCATCATCTCAGCCATAAGAAGTCCACTGTTGGATATAGGCCTCCCCCATGGATTTCCAAAAATACCGATCCCACCAAAAACATTTCATGTAAAATTGGTTGCCATGTGTCGCATTGTCATGCCACTTTCACTGACAAAAAGATATCAGATGAGATCTGACTGAATCTGAAGAGCCAAGCCGCTAACTCTACAAAATCTAAGGCTACAATACTTATCTCTGTAAACCTTATATCTTGGTCAAAAAGCATGGCTTGGCCGTTTTCCGACGGTCAGTTACAAACATATGTCGCATAACATGTCGTACATGGACAAGGAAGAAAAAGAAACTAAAAGTTCTGCTCTTGAATGTTGTATAATTGGAATAGTAATGTAATAGTTCCATGAAAGTGAACCGACCAAGCCATGCTTTTTGACCAAGATTTAAGGTTTACAGGGATAAGTATTGTAGCCTTAGATTTTGTAGAGTTAGCGGCTTGGCTCTTCAGATTCAGTCAGATCTCATCTGATATCTTTTTGTCAGTGAAAGTGGCATGACAATGCGACACATGGCAACCAATTTTACATGAAATGTTTTTGGTGGGATTTAATTTCTTTTTGTAAGAGACCCTGTAATTTCTGCAACGTTTTGTTTTAACGGAATGTATTTCCCTGTGCATCTGTTATCATTTCTTTAGCAGTACACTCTCTGTCATAGCCTGTTTTTCTTGTTGACTTATTACTTAAAATAGATGATAGCTGCTGTAACCTTCAATTCTGATGTGGCGCCATACTATAAGAGTCGGTTTCCAGATACACTCTTCAGCACAAGTATAAAGTTGCAAATCGTCCCAATATTCTACAACATAACGAACAATAGCACACCTTAACTTGCAACGCCACATCAAATACGGTCTTCTATAGATTGAGTAAATGTCAATGAATGGAAAAGGCATGAACCATTTCCAGGCATACTATGAACTGTAGTATAGACGATAGGGCCCTAGCCCTTCTCCCAAAGAAATTGTTTCGTTACTCATATTGTTCGTCTTATTTCCTTTTTATAGGAATACGTCCACTAAACCAACTTTAGATTTATTCTTGTATCCAGACTATTATTCAATAACTTAAATTCTTAACCTATAACCTAATACCCCTTCTCTTACAAGATCGGTCCCGAAACCAAGCTTCTAAATAAGCTCTCGGTTGAAAGTATTATAATTTTCTGTGTAAATAAGTCCCTAAGCCTAAGTAAGTACTACCTAAAACAAACCAAGTCATCAATTAAAGTCGAATAATGTATATATATATAACATACAAACCTATAACCTAATGTATATATATATAATACAAAATTACAAACCCATATTTACTAAACAAACATGAAACAACGAACGAAAACGATACTATTTATCCTTATACCAAACAAACCGTTATCATAAACGAGAACCAAATCAGAACGAACGAATACACAACACAGACCAACCATAAATACGGAATACATAGGTGCCTCAGCTTGTCGACTTCCAAAATTGATTTGCGACAGAGCGCGAGAAATGATACCGTGTGCTAACTTGAGGCGCACGCCATCTAGTATCGCCTTTTGAAACTAATTAGATAAACGATCCTCACTGAGTGGTAAAATTGTCGTATTTTATATGTGAATCATATCTAAAGTACAAAAGCTAAATAAATGAAACTTTGTATGTTTTATAAATGTACTGTCTACTTTTTATCCTGAAAATTTGGGCTCTCTAGTATTATCCATATCGAAGTTATGTTGTGTTACAGAAATATAGACACACACACAAGATCACACTTTAAAAGGGTTGGAGAGTGAAAAATACAAATATCGTAATTTTTCTGTTGTTTATGTACCAATCGTAGTTTGCATACCAAATTTCAGCTTTCTGAAACTTCAGGAAGTACCCTATCTTTTTGATTACACTCAGGGGGTGTGCTCCCACAAATAAAGGGTTGGAGGGTGAAAAGTAATAATATCTTAATTTTTTCGTGGTTCATATGTAAATATTAGCTTACACACCAAATTTCAGCTTTCTAAGACTTCAGGAAGTACCTTACATTAATTATTGATGAGAATAACGTAATAGCCCCCAAATAAGGGTAGAGGGTGAAATATACAAATATCATAATTTTTCTGTTGTTTATGTACCAATCGTCGTTTGCATACCAAATTTCAGCTTTCTACTACTTCAGGAAGTACCCTGGAATATTGATGACGAGAACGGGATAACCCCAAATAACCCCAAATAGGGGTTGGAGGGTGAAAGTTACAAATATCTTAATTTTTCTGTTGTTTGTGTGCAAATTGTAGCCTACATACCAAATTTCAGCTTTCTAAGACTTCAGCAAGTACTTTATCTTTTTTATGATCATCAATTAATTTGTGCCAAATCGGCGTATTTTAGGTATTAATAAAATCGAAAGTATAAAAGCTAGATACATGAAACTTTTAACATTTTATTAGACCGTGGACCACTCTTGATCCTGAAAATTTGAACCCTCTAGTGTTATCGAGGCCGAAGCTATGAGGGTCTAAAAATCCGACGAATGTGTTCGAGAAAAGATAGTCCCGGCCGTACCCGCTGGCTCACATGGCGGGTGCACGGCCGTGCCCCCAGATTGGAAGCGGCTTGCATCCAGCGTCTTCCCGCCACTTGTATGAGGTCATCTATCCACCTCGTCGTACCGGCAAGCGCAGCGTAGGAAGACCAGGTACCTAATAATGTTATAAAAAACAAATTAAAGGTCCACCTTACATTTTTTTGGCATTGTTTTATACTTTTATTACTAAAATAAGAATATATTTAGATAAAAGTAATAGATATTAAGACCAAACATTTTTAGCTGCGATGATGTTATGCAGAAAATATTAGTGTGTCAGAAATAGCCTTGAACTTTGGCTTGATGCTCAGCTATGCTTAGTATCAAAATGAAAGTATATCCGAATTCGTAATATAGACCGTGAGCCAGGTACAAATTTCGTCAGTCATTTCCTCCCGAACGATAACTCATATAATGTTTATTAGAGTTGTATTACACGAAGACGCTGGATGCAGGCCGCTTCCAACCGGTCTTTCTGGAAGTCCATGGGGGAGGCCTATATCCAGCAGTGGACTTCTTGTGGCTGAGATGATGATGAGTTGTATTATGGGGTCTTGTGAACGAAAACTGTGGCTCCTAGAGCGGGTTTAGCAGCATCAGCCTTTTAAACTAAATAAACAATCGGCAGCTTGTAGAGACAGACTGTAGAGTTGTGGTTTATACGTCAGCAAGTCACAACATACAAACATGTAAAAAACCTATCCATAGCCGAACGTAACGAGTATCTATGCCACTACCTATCTTTACAAATTAATACGTTGCTTCGGTACTATTTTAAATTTCTTATTTATGTAGGCACTTTTCGGATATTATAAAATATGTTTGAGATATTTGTATTTATTGTGTTACATTTATTAGTGTATATTTTTATATGTATGTAAGTATTTAGTGTTTAATTTTATTAGATTGTTTGGTATGATTATATTATAGCTATATCCAGTGTCTCTGCTATTGCACACCCGCTTCACTTTTTCTATGAATTGATTTCCATACCACGGTTGCCTGGAAGAGATCGCTTTTATCGATAAGGCCGCCGGCTGTCACACTAGTTTTGTAAGTTCTCTGTAAGATTATTTTTTGTTTAATAGTGTACAATAAAGAGTTTATCTATCTTTAATCCGAAATACGGAAAAACGAATATCATTTCCCTGAAAACGTTTTTTTTTTCTCGTTAACCCCATGGAGTTAACAAAAGATTTGGGGGTATCGTTGGATAGGTTTTTTAGAAATATTGTAGAGGATTCGCTCGCGAAATGTAACCTTTAAAGTCATAGCTAAAGCTTTAACAACATTAACAAATATAGTCTAGTATAAATAAATCCGTTTGTATGGAGCAGATCACAGTATTTGCAACTGGGAGGATTCTTTGAAATTATGATAGCAAAATAACTAAAAATCATATATCAACAATAATCCCCGATTTATAGACTAGCTGCGTTCCGCGGTTTCACTCGCGTAGTTATGAAAAACGTTGATGATTATGATGATGATAAGTAGCTTATGTCCGTCTCCAGGTCCAAAGCTATCTCTTACTAATTTTCATAACGATCGGTTCAGCCGTTTGAGCGTGTAAAGGTAACAAAATTAGCTTTTATAATATCATTATGAAATTGTGTCAAATGTATTTCAAAACACCAGTATATTCATTTAAATAACAATATCTTAGTTGTCTTTTATGTTGTCACAAATCTTATTTTTACTAGACTAATAAGGCTATAAGAGGCAACACATAAACCCATCTGAAAAACAATATCCTC
This sequence comes from Lycia hirtaria, assembly GCA_947563715.1. Taxonomy (NCBI): domain Eukaryota; kingdom Metazoa; phylum Arthropoda; class Insecta; order Lepidoptera; family Geometridae; genus Lycia; species Lycia hirtaria. The sequence continues at coordinate 4,742,626 of OX387385.1, read as the reverse complement.
CATTTGGGGAGTCGTGTAAAAAATACAAAAATCTTTACAAAATCTCTAAACATCGTCTACGTGAAATTAAAAAAGGAAACCGTCTATACCTCGTGTAATTTTAGGTCCTTTATGTGCAACGGTTTCGAGCAAAATGAGCTGCTTGAAAAGCTAGCGGGCTCTTTTGAGTGTGCACTATAAAGAACCCACTTGGAAGCCTTTTTGCACGTGGGCTTGTGGTTTAGTCGGTATTTTGAGATTAAAATTGAAAATTCGATATTTATATTAACTAAAACTAGTGGGATTGTGATCAGTAGACCTCGGCTACATACTTTCACAAACGCAACAATGAAAACTTGGGTACCAAAGGCATAAGTCAATGTTAGTCAAGTTTAAGCAGGCGCGCTTCATCGTGGACCGCAACGGTCAGTTAACATCAGGCGAGTCAGCGGTCAATAAAAAAAAATCAAGCTCAATTCAAAATTGCAATTTGCAATCCTTGCATAGCAAGCTAAATATTGGTGTGATTAGTAAGATTTAAGTCTACAAAAGAATTCACTATATTTGTTTCCTATAAATTAACAACGACAAAATATCTTTTGTAACAAAAATATTACGCAGATAATATGTTATAATGTCTACTCACACGGATATTATGTCCAGTTATACAATATTGTAATAATGATTCAACGTAAGTATCCATTGTTTCTCTCATTTCACTTGTAACAGTGACATATTCAGAAAGAGTTATGTGTGACCATACATAAAAAATAAAAAATAAAAATATACGCGTCGACTTGAAAACCTCCCCCGTTTTTTGTCGGTTAAAAATCTATTGCCTATTTTATCTGTTGGTTAAATTAGTAGGTACTTTAGTATATTTTCTACGAATTTTACATTTTAACTTGCTGAACTTTGTTAATTACTTAAGCAGTATATGAACAATCTGAAATTGCTTACGCAATTTATTTCTTTTTTCCAACGCTGTGCCCCAACGGCCACCCTGAATCCGCCCGCTACCCCTCCCACTAATACATCGGTGATTGTTTACCGTTCAAACAGATCAATTCGACTTATTTACGAGCCCCTGATTTGTTTATTTGCGGCCTGTGTTTCCCTCCCTGTGGATTATTAATGTATATTGTATATTATACAGTCGAATTAATGACTGGTTGAATCATGTCGTAGTAGGTATCTTGTAAATACAATAATATATATAAATAATGTATAAAAGTATAAATTATTAATTTCAGTGTATTTAAGGGTTGAAAAAATATGCTAAATCTTAAATAATTGAGTGATGTTGATATAAAATATAATAATACTTACGTAGTGGCACAGAATACCTACATAATATAGTAGTGGTACGACTTTTGAAGAGTCCATCTGGTAAAGTACCTAATACACAGCATAATAATATACTCATCGCACATGTATGCAATTGCAGGCAAATAAGCCAAGCAGGTTCCTAAAAGACGGGAAATATTAAAGTATATAATTATGTATTGTATAAGCCATCTAGTGACCATAGTACAAGCTTTACTTAGTTTGGACTAGATGGTGTGTGAAATGTCCACCAGTTATTTATTTATTATTTACTAGAGAAAATTAATAAGTAAAGTAAGTTCGTATAGACTGAGTGGCCAGTTTTACACAGAGTTTAAAAAAATAGGTATATAACTGATATTTTTGCAAAAAAAATCCACTTTATTTCTCATAAAATATGATTCATGATATCGCTTTACCGTGTGACCCCAATTTAACCCAATGCCCCCAATCAGAGCCCATCACGCCAGATTGTCGCAACATCGTAACCAAACAAACAAGAAGCGCGGAATTACGCGACAAGCACAACTTTCCTACTGCGGAGATCGAAACCCACTACGACAGACTGTAACAAAACAAAAGATTATACAAGTCAAAGGCCATTCAGCGGCGTAAAAAGATCAGGGCGTGACATTGAGCTGTATTTAATATGTACCAAGCTTTACGAAGCAAAATTATTGTCAATTTTTTTGGTAAAGTAAAGAAAACAGCGTTACATCACTGGAATGATAATTACATCGTTTATTTACGATTATACGATACTATTGATACTTGCAAGGCAGAATTGCATCAATGGTGTGTCTTCTCGCCAGCAAAACGTCGAAAGCATTCACTTCACTAGTAAGCCACTGAGTGAGGTGCGGCGCTCTCGCCGCAGTTGAATGTAACAAAGTAGCTATGAGTGGTGTCTGCTCTCGTACGTAATACAGCCAAGGGCGTCGCCAAGGGGGGTCAAGGGGGGGCAGCTGCAGTCCCCTAAAGATTAAAAAAATGTAGCCAACTGCAAAGAAATCAAAGTCCTAAGAATTAAAATAAAATCATTTTCCCGTAACGATAATTAGTAAACAATAGTTTGTAATTATGACAAAGGTCACGGACCCTGGTGTCTGTGGAGAATAAAATTAAAAAAAAAAAAAAAAAAAAGTCCTATGGCCGTACAATTGTACCTGTAGCTACAATTCATATTTTTCTCATCCTCCATAATATTAACTTGCCCCCCCCCCCCCTGGGCCATGGGCTGGTGACGCCCTTGAATACAGCCAATGGGGCGTGACTATGTTGTGGATAGTGAATGCTGTATGTAAATACGAAGTGTACTTATGAACATCGAAAAGTCGTTTAAATAGCAGCGCTTTCTCCTGACGTGTGCATCACAGTCCTCGCTCAATGTAATTAAATTTTAGATGTAAATGAAATACAAACAAAACACAATATTTTGAGTATTTTATTTCTGTAACTTAGGTATTTTCTCTAGGTGCTTCACGCTGGAACAAATGCTTACATTGTACAAACCACATGCAAGTTCTATCGTGCTTGGACTACTGTTTTCACTCTTGGAGTATTGTTTATACACATTTTTTTCCGGAAGCGGGCGGCTAGAAAAACTAAATAAGTGGCCAAGTGCGTGTCGTGCCACACGCAAAGTAGGGTTCCGTAGTTGTACATCATGATTTTTGTGAACTATCATAGTATTTATTAATAATTAATTAATATGAATTTTGCCAAATTACAGTTTTCTACCACTGATAGTCGCTGAGCAAAGCCGCGGGAAGACAGACCGACGAACATGGCGAAACTATAAGGTTTTCTCTATTTCCTACGGAACCCTAAAAATTAAGGAAATGTTTTGATAATACTTTTGTGCATATTTCACTAAAATGTTTTGCGATCGGAAGTCGGTTTCTTCTAGACAATCGCGCCCTATCACTAGCACTAGGCTAAATGGAATCAAACGCAAGGTAGGCACATTGTTAATTTTTCGTCTAGTTAACGTGATCATCTTTTTTTATTGCCAAACGCACAGTTTAGCCTGGGCCCCAAGGCTGCTATTTGAATTATTACGATTTGTAATAATCGTCGCTAAATCTTATCAGCGAGTGGTGAACGAGTGATAGTCTATATAGCAGCCTTGAGGCCCTGGTGCCTTAGTATCCTTCCGTGGATAGGCCGTGAGGGCAACTTTCCAATTGATTCGCCAACTCTCACTGTAGTTCCGCGCTATTACGACTACTAGTTCCTGAGTTCAGGGCTGAGCAAACCAGCGTTAAAGCCATGACGGCGGCGTTTAAAACTATCAATCACAGCCGACGGGGCTGTGACGTCGCGGATTGTGATTGGGCGTTCGCTGATTTTGAGTATTGGCTAAGGCTGGAGAAGAAAAACATATTAATATTGTTGTATTCAAATTCAAATTATTATTATTGTCAGCTGTGTTAAATTATGGTCATAAAATTAAAATTGTATCAACTGTTGCACAATTTAGACATACAATAATTAATAAATTGTATTTTGTTATCATTGTCAAAAAACAAGTTTTATTTTTTTTTAAACAGCCTCAAAATGCATTGACAAATAAAAGTTGTGTAACAGGTCAGTTCAGTTATTCAAGACCGCTCCATAACCGAACCATATGTAGAGCGTTTCCTGTCGGCCGCCATAGTTTTTTTCAGTCACTTTTATGTCATACAATTGACACATTTAATGAAACGTAACACGTCCTTCGCTCGTTACTGAATCAAAAAAAGATAGCAGCCGACAGGAAATGCTTCGCACAAGGTTCAGTTACGGATCGGTTTTGAATAACTGAATTGGGCCCCTACAGCAACATGATTGGTCCATTTAGAAGAATATTATTTGAATTATTATATCTAACTATGATTTTTAACTTTATGGATATTTTCGCTTAGAACGATGTGACAGCAACCGTTTTATATTTTTTTCGATCTACTTCGCACCTTTCTCTTTTCAATATATTTTCATCATTAAAAAAAAAAAAAAATGAAAAAGACAGAGTTTTTATGATTATGATACTCATTATCACCATTTTGCATCGCCATTTCATAGATAAATCTGTATTATTATAAGTGAATAATATGTGTACCCACACAGAGGCACAATACCGAGTAACCTAAAAAAAAACAGGAACGACATAGCGCTCGTTTGCCAGCAACCTTCGAATAGTACTTGTTCACAAGTTCGAGAATTAGATGAGACGAATGGGACGACTTGAAGGGAAACTTCATTCGCCTTTCAAGATACTGTTCCACGGGAGAGAAAAGCAAAACACACTTTAATAATGAATTCAAGAATAGCGGAGTAAAGCTATGGATGTATAGCAGAAATAGTAGTTTCTACTAATAGGAAAAGTTTGATATAGTTGTGTCTACTAAGGAGGAAAATAAGAGTGAAAACAAATCATAATCTTTTGTATATAACGAATAATTATTTGATAAACTTATCTACATGCATATTCCAAAAAATGTCTTAGGTATGATATAGTTCTTTGATTAGGTACCTATTTTGTACTATCTTTAACAAAAATTGTAATTTAAACGGGATCGACGCAAATGGCCAAGAACGCAAGAGGCCAATAGACGCATTTAACCAGATACGCAAATGACCAGATACGTACATGGCCAGATATGAAATTGACCAAAACTTGTGTACGCAATTGACCATAAACTGAAATACGCAATAAACACGTGACTAATGGATATCATGATTATTATTTTTTTATTATAAATTATAATGTCCTCCTCCTTACACACATCCTCGTTTAGGGGATGATGAACTCCATACCCAGATTGATGAAGATAGATAGCTTCTAGTGATAAAGCCGCCCGTTGTTGCAATTGTTGTGATGATTATTCTATGTAATCAATTTTAAGTTGTGCACAATAAAGAGTTTATATATCTATTGGTGTTGTGTGAAAATATCCTTGTTTACATATATACATAATAATATGTATAATCACACCTTTTCTTGGGGTACGCAGAGACTATATCTTTCCACTTGCTACGATCCTGACACACGTTTTCGCTTTCTCTACTTTTGTTATTGTCCTCATACGTCATCGTTGCAAATCTAAAATCTTCTTTGTGATTTTGATTTTGTGACAGATATCTTCTAGATCGACGAGCTCCATCATCAGCTACACCGTCGCTTAACATCAGGTGAGTTGGCGGTCAATTGTAGATCTATTTTTTATTTAAAAAAATTACAATCCACACCCGTGTAGATTTTAAATTTGCATCGACGATATGCTCGTTTGTATCGGGTACTTTTGACCCGACCTTTCTTCAAAACGTATTCGATTTAAATGCATTACCAATATTTCTTCGTCCATCAAAAACCAGTTCAAACCCTTGATAGGTTGAAACAGATTCGACCCATTCCTAACCTGAAGATTAGCGTTCAAACTAGCAATATAAAAATACTCGCGTACGGTCGCGAGTCGTCGAGAATAAATTGCATCCAATTTTTATAAAACCCCTCCATTTACTACCGAACTAGCGAAGTTTTTCTACGTGCTTACACCCTATAACTCAGGCGATAGGATCGGCATCGGTCACAAGGGTCACGGGTTCAATTCTCGCGTTTGTTTCTCCATAATCTTCTAATAAGAAAACTTTGATTAACTTTTTGTTGATGTTCTTGAAATGAAGTGGACGTATTGGAAGGTACTTTTAGTCAAGGGTTTGCTGTTACTTGGGAATACTGACGTATTCACAAGTTGGCAGACTTTTGCAACGACGAAATTCGTGAATAATGAATGAATTTGCATGTCGACTCAACTATCTACAATAACTACACGTGATATATTTATATATCACACAAGAAAAGTGGCAGTGGGCAGGGCAGATTCAGATATTTTATTGCTACTCTATAGTATTACAATGTTGGTAAATGGTAAATTAAATAAATGTATCTTTAGGACCCTGTCGGGCGCAGCAACATAGACGAGAGGAGGACTGCCAGTTTTAATTTCATTTATTTTAATGTCATGAATTTCTGGTGTTTCCAATAAATGATTTGATAGGTAATTAAAGAAAATAATAATAATACTGTCTATTTAGTTAAAAATGACAGTTCTTTTTATAAAAAAATGATTTAAAATATTTAGGTCAATTTTATAATAAATAAATAATTACATATATATATAAAAATGTCAAGATGAATCAATATAAATGTCAACAAAATAATTTAATAAATTTTAAAATTAATTGGGATTTACATTATCATCATTTAAATATGAATAAGCCTTACAAGTCAGGAATTCCTTTAATTTACGTATAAATGTAATGTCATTCTGTATATACTTGAGATCTTCCGGCAACGCATTATAAACATGAATGATTATACATATGAATGATTGTGCATTATTAACATGATGATTATGGAATGAGTGTGTTGGTCGAGTGCAGCTTGAGCCGATACTGAGGAACTATTGCATATAGCACGTAGAACTGACGGCCGATGGGGCCGAAAAGTTCTCGAATGGAGACCACGAACCGGCAAGCGCAGCGTAGGAAGACCAGCCACAAGGCGGATAGAAGATATCATAAAAGTGGCAGAAAGACGCTGGATGCAGCCCGCTTCCAACCGCTCTTTCTGGAAATCCATGGGGGAGGCCTATATCTAGCAGTGGACTTCTTGTGGCTGAGAGGATGATGACACAAGAAAAAGAAATAAAGAAAAAATCATAACTCCACATAAATCGTATGGTCCGACTACCGAAAATAGATTTTTAAATTTTCATTAAATAATGTAAATATTAACTACTTGTTAGTTTTGCTTTGTTATTTTCTACCCAGGTCTTGCGGACAGGCGAGCACTGTGAGATAGTGTTTTAAACGAAACGAGATACCAAAGCCGCTGGCTGGCAGCCAGAGCGTGCCTACTGGCCGAGAAACACCTATAGTCTAGTAAAAATAAATCCGTTTTTATGGAGCAGATCACAGTAATTGCAACTGGGTTCTTTGAAATTATGATAGGAAAATAACTAAAAATCATAAATCAACAATAATCCCCGATTTATAGACCAGCTGCATTCCGCGGTTTCACTCGCGTAGTTATGAAAAACGGTGATGATTATGATGATGATATAGCTTATGTCCGTCTCCAGGTTCAAAGCTATCTCTATACCAATTTTCTTAACGATCGGTTCAGCCGTTTGAGCGAGTAAAGGTAACAAAATTAGCTCTTATAATAATATCATTATGAAATTGTGTCAAATGTATTTCAAATTTAAATAACAATATACTTAGTTATCTTTTATGTTGTCACAAATCTTATTTTTACTAGACTAGTCTATCTACGGCTGTATTAAGGCTGTGGATACAACACCTGTCCGTGCCGAGAAAAGGGTCCGAAAAGGAACGCAGAATTAATTTTTAGGTATAAGCTTGTTTGTACAAGTAGTCTAGTCAATATATACATAACACTGATAATTAAAACATGTGGAAATATAAATGTACCGGGTTGCTCGACCGGTTATAGTTGGGGTGGTAACTTATTGTGACCAGTGGGTACCGGTTGGATTGTAAAACAGAAGAGTCCTCCTTTTTTGAAGTCGGTTGAAAATGTGGACAACCAACTTCTTATACAGATGTATAATTCATCACTCAAACACCTGCTTGGATGGGTTTGAACTGAAATGTCTAAAACAGACACTTATACAGGCTTTGCTTCTCATTTAGTGTCAATCCGGTGTTTTCAAATTCGACCCAGTTTTTGACTAAAACACCACTCGTACACTGATTTATGTCGTGTAAATTGTATTCGACACAAAATAAGCGCTCTATAGCAATGAGCGAAACATTGTTAAAATAAAAATGTTTTACACAAAACGTGGTCCCTTGAAAAAATATATGGCGTCTTTTCCAAAAAATATACAAGCGGTAAAACCCTTTCTCGCACCTCGTACTGTATGTTTTTGGCACGGGAAGTCAAATTTAAATGTTAAAGAACTCACACACCTTGTATATGTACATATTTAGGGTTCCGTACCTCAAAAGGAAAAAACGGAACCCTTATATGATCACTTTGTTGTCCATCTGTCCGTCTGTCTGTCTCTCCGTCCGTCCGGTGTCAAGACCTTTATCTCGGGTACGCATGAAGGTATCGAGTTGAAATTAAAACCATATATGCAGATCCATAGACTCTTGCTGCAGAAAGAAAAATAAAATTTCTCAGTTTTCTTAAAAAAAAGTAACAGTCGAATATGTCGTAAAAAACGCACATTTCGACACTCACAAGGGAATCAAAACCTATGGGGTACTTTCCGTTGACCTAGAACTATGAAATTTGGCAGGAAACATTATATTAGAGTACATATATAGGAAAAAATCCGAAAACTGGTCATTTTTAATTTAATCACAAAAAATAGTGTCTTTATGCAAGAAATGAGGGCCTAAATTTTAAAGTGAATTAACCGTATCATATGAAAGAACTTCATTAAAACAGGTATTTAAATATTTTTACGATGTATATTTTTCGGTTTATGAAAATATAATAAAAATATATGATTTCCTCCTTTTATTTAGTTTGTACGGAACCCTCGGTGGGCGTGTCTAACTCGCACTTGTCCGGTTTTTTATAATTTCATTATATTCTATGCCTTTGTTATTATTATTATTGCTATGAACACTGATTATAATTCTTGAGTTTTTCAAACTACAAAAATTGGAAAAGCCGCGTCACGCTAGGAGGTTCTTTGTTCGCTCCACTTATTATTAATTCAAAACAAGTAAATTACGAGTTTGTCGCAATATAAACCTACACCAAGTTTTAAAACACGACAAGAAATCTCAACCAATTTTTCCTATGGTGGTACAAGTGGGATGAGATTTGTGGGATGAAATGCGAACCACCCCTTTCTCGTAGGTAGGTAAATTTGAAGACAAAATAAATTCATTTGAACAAACAAGATATAGGTTGTAAAGCTGATACCCAACTACGTCCTCATGTTTTGCATCTTTTCTTACAAAATGATTTATAAGTAATCATGTTTATTTCGTAAGTCTATATAAGTACATATGTATATTTTAAATGTGTTAATTTACGATATTTATCGATTTATGATAAAAAAATATTACTTCATAGAAATATAATCATAATAATACTAAAATATTAAAATACATCATTATTATAAGATCAAAAACTTAGCTAATACTAATTACATATTAATGTGTTAATTTAGCCCTTTAATAGTGTTTTCAGGCAATCTGACTTGAGAGCCATTATCTATCACAAACTGAATGTGATTTTAATTTAAGAACACCCAGATTAGCTGTACGCTTTGGCCTCAAAACAACACATTTTTTAGATTAATTTAGGTGAAAAAAATATTTGTCCAAGGTTGCATGAAAGGCGCATTTTTTCTTACTAAAGTAAACACTTGCATTCATTGATTAGTATGTCTGGCTTCTCACAAATATAAAGAGAAAAAGGGAGCGAAATTGATTTTTAGTAACTAGTGACGATGTAAAGATCTACTCTTATGGAATATTCGAGTATTTTTGTCGCAGTTTTAAAATATTTTCAGATTATTTAATTTGTTCTTAAAAAATGCTTTGTCGTAATACATTGCATATTATTCATGCCGTTTCTCTTTTGCGTCGAATTATACACTAACACGCAATCTTAATTTCCTTCGGGTGAACTAAAATTAAATTAATCCGATGCTTGGGCGCATTTTTAACTCGAGCAAAATGGTGCTCATTAGGGCTGGCTAAACTTACTAGCTGTTAAGAGCACGCATTTTCCATTCAACTTCAACTGTTTTCTACTCATTATCCAATTTCAACGTTTTTTATTTATTGAAACGACGTTGTTGTGATACGTAGTTATGAGTTTTTTACACGAAATATCAAAACTCTGTAAGTTTATGAAATTTCTGATAGCAAAAAAACAACGGTAAAACCGATTTTGATGAAACAACAAAAACACTCTCGATGAAATCCTCTTTCAAACAAAATACTAGATCATAAATAATCGGTCCATCCGTTTGAGAGCTACGTTTGCGACGAAGTCATGTAGGCTGATTTTAATAATATTTGGCAGGAACATTTGGTAGGTCTGTCCACAATTCAAACAAGATAGATACTTAGATAGATAAACTCTTTATTGTTTACACCATTATAACAATAATTGACAAGAGAAGAAAGAAGAAATTAACAAAGAACTAAAAATAATTTCGAATATGACAGATTTTTTAAACTATCACTTTACATTGGTCATTCATTAAAGCACTATTATTAACGGGATATTTACCGTAGCTCAAAATTAACGCGAACCACGGTATATATCCCGTTAATAATAATAGTGCTTTAATGACAGATTTTGTTGAGCACAAACTTTTTGCAACAAGGGTTGTTGCAAAAAGTTATTGCTCGCGAAATCTACTGTTCGCAGAAGTACTAGTTTGTAATGACGGGTACAACGACCTCCCCCGGCTGCTCTAATAACTACATATGTCAGCTACTTCGCCTTTTCGGTAGAAATTAAGTAAATTCAGAAATCCTGGCATTCAAGTCGTCTAAAATATTTTTTTCACACCTCTTGCTCAAAAAGTCCGTCATTATAGCGTAATAAAGCGGGAATAAAATAGCATTTTAAGCTCTAGGGGATAAAGTATTTTTTTGAATATTTATCTGAACAAAAAGCCTACATACACGAAACAGTCTTTATTCAAAAGTAGAATAATCTCTTTGGAATATATTTACATTCTCTTTGCAAACATCATTTTTAATAAAATAAACATTGAATTATTGTATTGGATTATTTTATTTTCTCGCACTCGTAGTGAAAAGTAGAGTGTAACACACGACGCTAAAACCCATTGTTACTCGGTTTCTACCTCGTTACAATGGGTCATTTTAGCCCCTTGTATAACAATCTACTATATAACAATTTTTTCACTTCAAAATACTTATTTATACATAATTGTTTAAAAGCAATTTGTAATTCGTGAAACAAGAGAAACGTCGGCATTTCAAATGTAATATTTAACCGTTTTCATAATTCACGCTCTAAAGTGGGGTACAAAGGGAAATTATTATTTTTTACGGCAAATAGACAATTATTTGGTACTCTCGCACGAAATTCGGGCAATTTGCCTTTTTCCCTGTAACAGGTAGACATAATCTGTGCAGGGAATCGCCGATCTAAGGGTCCGAGGGGGTTACTATTGGCTTAGGTTTCTATTCGAGATTTGACCACATGTCGGACTCCCCATACAGAGACGCGCTATTTAATGACGTACGAAAATTGACGTCTCTATATAACACATATGCGTGTGGTCGTTCTCTGATTGCCTCTCACTCGTGACATCAATAGAGTATTTTACTTTCAATAAGAAAAAAATAACAAAAATACAAATATAATAAAAATGTATATATGAGACAGCGTATATATAAGCAGCCGGAAATAATAAGTTTCAGTTCATAAAATGACAAAACAAATTTTATTACGAATATCAAAGTTTTTCACTTTTTGTCTGTTCTTTTACAAAATTAAATGGAAGCCGACATATTATTACGTTACGCGGCTGCGGCTGTGTAAACAACGACTTAGCTATCAAAATCAAATTAGCATCTTAATATTTGAATTGGAATTGAATTTGATTGCAGCACCGTCGATCGAGACCGTATGACGTCAACATGGTGTCTAGAGTTTTCGACAAATTACACACGAAACTTTTAAAATTATTTTTAAATGCAATTTAAATTTATTTTTTATAGCACATATCGATTGAATATATTTTTGTTGTGGTTTATTATCTTAGGATACATAAAAACACCCAGATACAGAGCAAACATTTGTGTGATGAGTATGGATATACTCATCATACAAATGTTTGCCCTGGCTGGGGATCGAACCCAAGACCTACAAGCTCAGCAAGCAGACATACGAGTACTACTTGAGCCACAAGGACAGTCAAATATTCAAATAATTGTCATGTCTATGATAGAACAATAAACAAATTAAAATTTTGAGTCTCGCTCTAGGCTAAGCCTGTGTCGCACAATACCGAAGTTAATTGCGCCATCGAGTTCATATAGTAGAGGCAGTAGTCCGTTGTCAGATATAAAATGACACGAGAAGGTCGGAAGCCAATTTTCCCGTTGCCTTATCGCAAAAATTAGATTTTTCCTGAACACGCTATAGATATAGGCCTGCTTTATAAATACCTTTCTCTTATCAATTTTCGGAACAAGATATCGATGAACCTCCTTTATCAAGCAAACGTGTATTATTTTTGAACCGAAAAACAAAATTCTCTAAAATGTAGCTATTCAGTAGATACCTACTTTGGAGACGCTGGTCTGAAGCTTTAATATAAGCTGAAGTGTTTTAGTTTTAAGAAGTAAATAGTAGAAGTACTTATTAATTATTTATATATATATGAATAATATAGTTGTTTTAACAAATTAAATATTGTTTACTTTAAGAAAGCTATTTGATTGTGTAATACAGGGGTGTAATATAGGTTTGGTAGTTATCATCCAAAATAAAATTCTTAATTTGGATAATTTGGTTACTATCACTTTAGTGAAAAAAAAACAAGAAAAAAATAATATACAGTTTAAAAAACTAAAAACACGCTACAAATTATTGTGGTCAAAGTTCATTACAAGACTTTTCTAACAAATCCAAACACAGCTATGATACGATGTTCCATCATGAAGTTCTAGTTCATATCTTCCGGCTCCATCATTAGATCAGTTCGACAGTACCATATTATTGTATTGTCATCAGAACTACATACAGCTGCCAATTTTCATGACGCTACGATCCTTGGAAGATGGTTAAATTACCTTAGATTTCATTACATACAGGTCGACCTAATAAAAGCGTGTTAATAATAAACAACATCAACAGTTCCCAAGATAAGTCTCAAGATTCAATTTGACATCTGTCACTGCTACACTCTTCATTATTTTTAATAATGGTGTATTTTACACTCCTGCATCGTTGACTTGCAGAGTGCAGCTGACATTTAGACATTTTGTTGCAATGGCCTTTTAACACTGGCATTATAGGACACTAGACATTTCAACCTTCTTAAGTAAGATTTATGTTCTAGATTGACGAGCTCCATCCTCAGTCACACCATTGCTTAACATCAAGCAGGTTGGTAGTCCATCGTAGATCTATTTAATGTATAAAAATTGGTTGTCTGTAAAGTCAGTTTACGGACGATAGGTTAACGTGAAAACGTCATAACAAAACATTGATGAAATGCAAACGTTACAATGCGCGTAACGGGAAAATGAGCGTAACGGGACAATAGGTCATCCATTTTCGTGCAGCCGGTATTTATCGATTTATTAGACGTTGTCACGTCAAAAATATCAAGTACAAAACTTTGCGTTTTATTTTTATTCTTCACCGTTCACAGTTACATACATTCGTATTTAACACTAGCTCTTTCATTCGGTATGAATATTTCACATTCAACGTTGGCCAGAACCCACTAGGCTATTCCAAGACAAGATTTGCATTTCATTTCATATGTTGACATACAGCCGTGTACGGCTGTATGTCAACTCGACATGATAAAAATAGGAGTTTTTATACATTTCCTAAGGATAAAATAAGGTACTTACCTAAGTCGATGGAAGAGCTCAGTACGACGCTCGAAGACCTCAATAGAGTTTCCCAACGGGTGGGCCTCAAAATGAACATGGACAAAACGAAGGTTATGTCGAACGCCCATGTAGCGCCCACCCCAATATCTGTGGGGAATTTGACTCTTGAAGTTGTTGACGAATACGTCTACTTAGGACAAACGGTCCGATTAGGCAGGTCCAACTTTACGAGGGAGGTCAATCGTCGTATCCAACTCGGCTGGACAGCGTTCGGGAAACTTAAAAGCGTCTTCTCGTCCAATATTCCCCAGTCCTTCAAGTCGAAAGTTTACAACCAGTGTGTGTTACCAGTGATGACATACGGCACTGAAATGTGGTCCCTAACTATGGGCCTTATAAGGAAGCTCAAGGTCACGCAACGAGCTATGGAGAGGGCTATGCTCGGAGTCTCTCTACGAGATCGAATCAGAAGTGAAGAGATACGTAGACGTACAAAAGTCACCGATATAGCACAGCGGATTAGCAAGTTGAAGTGGCAGTAGGCAGGGCACATAGCACGTAGAATTGATGGCCGATGGGGCCGAAAGGTTCTCGAGTGGAGACCACGTACCGGCAAGCGCAGCGTAGGAAGACCAGCCACGAGATGGACAGATGACCTCATACAAGCGGCGGGAAGACGCTGGATGCAAGCCGCTTCGAATCGGTCTTTTAGGAAATCCATGGGGGAGGCCTATGTCCAGCAGTGGACTTCTTATGGCTGAGATGATGATGATGATGACCTACCTAAGTTATTCTTGGTAATCGACACTAAGTAATTGTAATTATTAACCTTTAGATAAATTAAGTAGGAAACTTGTTTGGAGTATAACGCTATTAAAATAATGTGTAAATATTTTACTTATTTACTTATCGGAATATTTGTAGTTTCGCAATTGTTTTTCATTTGCACGTACTACGCCTGGCTGGATATTACTCGTTGATCGTAAATCGCTTTGAGCGAGTCATGTGACTTTGTAGTCTATGACAGCCGGCTTGTATTTGTTTATATAGCTAATTAGAAATAATAAAAAAAACAATTACAGTATTATTTAAGAAAAATGTGATCTATTGGCTTATAATTTTAATTGAGTGAAATGTGATATAATGAAATAGTCGAGTGGATTTTGTGCATACCTTGTTCCTACTACGTCCTACGTTACATAATTGAGTGAATTGTTGTGATCAGAGCTATGAAACTCTAATTTATAAGTACCTACGTAAGATGAGGATTTTTTCGAAGCATGCAACGACTACATATAGTGATTACGCAACTTTCTTGGTAAATCTACAATGACAATCATTGACGTTACACACATAACTGTGCGTGTACAGATTCTACTTGTATCGATGTCTGTGTAATAGGCAGTTAGACCACGAAGTTTGTATATTTCATCGAGTGTCCGGGGTGTGATTCTACTACACCTTTTTATTCTTTGACTGGCTTTGTGGCTCAGTTGGTAGTATGAGTACCTGCTAAGCTGTAGGTCGTGGGTTCGATCCCCACCCAGGGCAAACATTTGTGTGATGAGCATGGATGTTTGTTCTGTGTCTTGGTGTTTCTATGTATCATAATGTTTATATTTACAAAAAAAAAAGTATACATGTATTCTATCAGCTATCTAGTTTCATAGTACAAGCTTTGCTTAGTTTGGGCTAGATGGTGTTGTGTGAAATGTCCACCAATATTTATTTATTTATTTACTAGCAATTAAGTTGTGTAAAATAATGCATGTGTAGTTCTCTTACAAAACCGAACGTGCCTATTTCATCTTAGATTATTAAGGTACTATTCCAAATCAAGCTGCTGACTGCAAGTGTCCACAGCACGTGCAGTGACTGCGTGTTGTTTAAGGTAGTTCGATTTCCATTAAAAAGTATTTTTACCAATAAAATTATGGTCGAAAAGAGTAGGTATCCATATTTTTTTATTCGACGATAGGCTTGCGTTTGACCGTCAACTCACTTGGTGTTAAGCGACAGTTACGGTCTACGATGGAGCGCGCTTGCCTAGAAGAAACCTATGGTTTAACAATGGTTTTATAATGAAGAGTTTGTCGTTAGTTTTTTTATTTATTTAACAAATGTAATCTCCACAGACTCCGGGGTCCGTGCCTTTTATAAACTAATATATGCATTTTTAACTACTTACATATTTTTTTAAGTTATGCATGAAGACAAAAGTTGTTATATTAAGTATATTTATAAGTTTTTATATTTTTAGTTTAAGTTTTAATATTGGTTTTTCATGACACTACTACAAGTGATTTTTTTATCTGATTGAAATTATAACTAGTTATGCCTGTATGGTTTTATTTTTTCCAATTACTTTATAAACATAAACAAATACAGAGCTGTATTTGCTATATGGTTATAAATATGTAATTCCGTAGTTAAAATATTAAAAAGTTAAAATTTTGAAAAAAGAAAACCATAGAGGCGTACAATCTTTTCGAATGATTTTTTTAGGGCTGGAACCTTTAATGGCTAGAGTCCGTTTGGATAGAGAATAATTATGGCAAAATGGGAACTAACACCTCAATTGAACAAGTTAATTAAACAAGAACAGCAGACTTCAAATGCCATATTAGTTGTATTTTTGAACTTAAATTATGAGTGAGTTTGGCCTATTATGGTGCAGTGCAGTAGTACCCTTAACGTGGAAATTTACCGTTATCGACATATTGCAGTTTCCGCACGCTTTTGGCCACACCTCGTCATAAAAGCGGTATATGGGTAAAATGGTATTAACGGCTCATACCTATATTTTTGATACGTGAATTCAGAAGCTAGGTGAATTTTCGTGATACTAGATTCAGAGAATATAACTGATTCAGTAAATTTACTAGATTCGGTGTTGAAACTCGTGTTTTAAATTATTTTAAAATGCACAGTGTTGCACTGAAAACCTTTATTGGTTTTTTCAACTTTTTATTCCACACACTTTCATTGTAGAATGTTGTTCAAAAGGAGGATTTAATTCTGAAATAGCATTGTCTAGTAGTTGGACTCCGTAGTTGCTTTACACAGCACAATTATGTACATTAATTTCTTTTTCTCTATGTATATTTTAAATGTTGATCGATATTAACTTGTGAGAGCATTTTCGATATTTTTTTAATGTTTTATACAACTAGTACAATCTACAATCAAATTACCTACAAATTTATAGACAGTTAAAAAAATTACATACATTCGACGACTTGAACCCGGCAAAGAATACTGTTCAAAAGTTTCGACTAACCCACCCCACGTGACACCTCCGTAGCCCAAATGGTAAAGGCTCCCAGGTACAGATCGGAATAGTGCGGGTTCAAGTCCCGTCAGATGTGTGTAATTTTTGAAATGGCTATATATTTTTATAGCCTAGAGCTGATACAGTTTTCCATTTAATTTAATCATAATTATATCCAACCGTCCTGATTTATTTTCACAATCAGTGAGGAGGATTTAGGGGTTGGTATATAATACACATAATCATGCCGACAAAGTGGTAAAATAAAATCTTAAGCCGATAAGGCCGCCTATTGAAATATTAGTCATAGTAATAGGGTTATTTTTGAATATGTTTGTACAATGTGGTCTTTTAATAAAGAGTTATCTATTTATCTATCTTAAATAAATATTTTTAGGGTACCTTCTACACGTAAATTGTTTTTTTTATTCTTGTTTACTTAATGTGTCATGTGGGTGTCATGGGGTAGGTAATTGAAAAATATTGCTGAAAACCATTTTTTTATTTAGGGATTTGTTTGCGAAATATTCGGCTCTGAAATGATCATTTTTGTTCATAGCTACAGGGTTAACGTTAGGTAAGTGAAAAAAATTAAAGCAGGAAGCTATAATAACGACATTAAAAGGAAAACTATAACAGCTAAGTAGGCTTTACAAGTTAACGTATAATAAGTTGATGATTATGTTAAAAAAAAAAATTGGAGGACATTTCACACAACGCCATCTAGCCCAATCTAAGCAAAGCTTGTACTATGGAAACTAGATGGCTGATAGAATACATACCTATATACTTTGTTTTCGTAAATACATACTTAAGATACATAGAAACACCCAGACACAGAACAAACATCCATGCTCATCACACAAATGTTTGCCCTGGGTGGGGATCGAACCCACCAAAAAAATGTACTAAGAGAAGTAAAAATTTCGTTTTGACACGCACTTAGCTTTTTTTTTTATTTCATTACGAGAAACAAACCCCTGAAAATAACCAAATCGCTCGGACTGTTTTCCAATAAAGTAGTTTTTTGAAGTGACAATTTCTTTAGGCGCACTGAATGCTTTATTTTGTGAGTATTGAATGAGACTGAGCCGTCACGCTCGGCTATGTAACGATCGTTCGGATAAAGGAGGCTCCAGTCGACTACTCGTAAGAGAACGAGAGAGATATAGTCAAAGCGTTACTACTATGCTGCTATTTCGTATTATTAACGTCGCCTTGATGAAATTTTCATTTCTATCGTATGGTTTTATTAAAGCACATTTAATATATTTCTTGTAATTCTTAGTACCTACCTTTTGATTTATTTTTGTTGTAATATAAAACAGGATAGCCACAAATTGAATGGTATAAAGAAACTGCTCACATATAATTCGCAATTAGGTATCTAATGTAGATTATATTACATTTAGACACGGCTAGTACAATTGCGAAACCGACCGATGTCTATGTTCGACTAAATGTTAAATAAGGTAAACAGCGGTAAGCCGCAAACACGTAGGTAAGGCAAGTATGGAAGATATCTGAATAATGCACAAAGGGTAGTAATCCCAACTTGCTTCCCTCATAATTGGGCACAGTCTTAGATATGTCAATCCCTTATTTCTGACACAGTGCATCGTATGGTAGTAGGCAAAGTCAGCATGTTTCGTAATTTTTGATATTGAGTAATTGTAGACGTCAATATCTGTCAAATCTAGTTTACTTCTATATTGTATCAATGTGTGATGTATTTGTGTTTACTTGTATCATATAATGTACCAGCTGCTTCTCTTCCCGGGCATACTGTAAAAGCCAGTTAAGGGGAAAATTATGGAGGGCGTTCATGAAGGTGATGGGCTGACCACCTATCAATGCAAGCCAACCATTACATCTTACCTTCTAACCCTCTAATAACCTCTCTCTTCCATCTAACCCTCTAAACACGGTCAAATGCGGCGTCAACCGGCATCATGGTCTTTGATGCTCTGCCTTATCCGTACAGCCAGTCCACACGGCGCGTTGCGTTGTTTTGCAATGAGCTTATAAAAAAATCGTCGTTTGTAAATCTAGAAAACAACACCACAATTATTCGACAAAATTTTCAATTTGATCCAAGTTAATTTTCATACATAAAAATATTTTTTTTCGATTATTTGTGATGTTATTTTCTAGTCTTACAAACGACGATTTTTTTATAAGTTCATTCAATAATTTTACATCTTCAAAAATGTGGGTATGCGCGAGCGAGACAGGCGATGGTCGAACTATGGACTTTTAATTGAATTACTAATTTTGTAATACATTTACTCCTAATTGAATTACATATTAATTTTGTAATACATTTGTCACTGTTGATCTTTGACGTCTTACATCTATGAAATCGACAATTCTAGCCATAAATTAAGAATTGTTAGTGCTACTATAGTTCAGGCTTGCAGCTCAGTCCGTAGAGGTTAATGAGTCTTAATATATTATTCTGACTACTCTGTGCCATTTCCCTTTGCTAACAGGCAGCGGTTGCGTGGGCTAAGAGACAAGATGTGAAGGTCAAAGCTTGGATCACAAATATTATGTGCTATAAGTAGACAAATGAGTACTAACAGCCGATCCTAATATTCGATACCAATCCATGTTTGTCCATCTATACCTAATATTATATAGGGAAAGATATTTTTAACGGTTGTAGAAAGACGCTGTTTCAGATAGCCTCAAAACTTTTTGGAAATCTATAAATCCATATACTACTTAACAAGCAAATTTTTGCTAGATAATGCGGAGACCATAGTTTGTTTCGCTCGCCATAATAATTATTTAGTTTAAAAAACTGAAACAACTGTTTTCAAAATACGCAATTTCATTTATTTGGATAACATATTTTCTTAGTTATTTTGTTTTAAAAACCAAACTACTGAACCAAAAACCAAAATTTCGATAACATTTATATCGGATCGTCTCTGGAGTATGACCTATAAAAAAAAAAGACGTGTGGCACTCGGAGACTTTCGCGGTAAAGCTATTGCATAGCATTTTTTATCAACTTATGTAATTATAATTATTTATTTATTTTATTTATGTAGTATTCCTAATACCCCCCACTCCGACCGGCACAGCGGTGATACTATTTAGTTTTTAGTTTTGCCATCTATCGATGAATAGCAGAACTTTTAATGACTTTTTGAAATATCACGCTTGTCTCTTTAGTTCTGCAAATCGCCTCTAGGTGGCATTGGTTGTATCGGCGTTACTGCGTTAGGTTATTTTCGTTATGGAATTTCTGGATTCGGTCTCCACGCTCAAGGCCCGCGATAGAAGCTATGCAATAGCTTAAAAAAACCTCAGAATCAATTCATAATTGGCTAAGTAATTGCGTAACAAACATATTATCAAATTGAGTACCTCCTCATTTTTGAAATCGGTTAAAAATAATTTCATTGGACAGAATTTCCCGAGGCTGTAAAGCAGCTAAGCTTCATTGTATCGAAAAATATTTTTTGTGCACGATAACCCCCAACAAAAGATTCAAAACATCGGTCCCAAACGAAGTAAACACATCTAAAATTTAAAAGATAAACGATATAAAGCTGTAATTTGTTCGCAAGTCCAAGTTATTAGCGTTAAATCAGGTGCAGCCGGCTGCGAGCGCATACATCACTCGCTATCGGCGTTCGCACGTAGCGCAACCTGTCTTATAAATAAGCAGAGAGCTGACGGACGTAAATGCTAAGGTTCGTTTTTTATTCTAATTTCCAAATTCAAAATATTAAAAGAAATCCAGATACACATTTTGAATTTTTGAAACATTTTTCAAAATTAAAACCAAACACTGGTGTCAGCATCTACGCAAAAAGGAGGGTTATATTTTTCGGGTGTATTTATATTTTTTGTATGTTCATAAACATATGTTTGTATGTTTGTTTGTAAACATAATATGATGTTTCATTATCTCAGCCTCTTAAAATCTAAATGGTTTAACCAATTTTGATTTGCGAGGGGTCGTTAGGTTCATCTTTACTTACCGATTGCCAAAAGGTGGGTATATTTATTTGTAATAATAATATTTTAATGTATTGTGGTATCGTTTACTTGAATATCTTGAAGAAATACGATATTAGTGATAATGAGTAAAGCGAGACAAAATCGTCTCTTGCAAATGATTTATGTATTTACGTATGATATGATCAACTTGCGACAAATTGTACGCCACTGGCCGCAGTGGTCGCATGCCAGGGTTCATATCATTTCAATTTACTTAGAATCTTTTTTTAAGAGTGCATCTATCTCTCTCGCGCATCACAACATTTTTGAACATATAAAACCATTGAGTAGGGATATTAGAACAGTAAGAGGCCAATTGGTTTATTTAGCTAGGAAAAACATTTATGAAAAAATGAATCAGATATAATGATATATATACTGTAAGGGAATAGTGAAAAAAAAACTGTAAGGGAATAGTGAGGGAATAGTGAAAAAACATATATTAATTTATTTCATCAGCCAATTTCAAATGAAAGAAAAACTTTTTTCTAAATATTTATCCAATCTAAATAAACAATTCGCCTCTCACTTTTCTAATATTCCTACTTAATGGTTTTTGTATGTATAAAAAGGTTGTGATGCGTGAGAGAGATAGCTGTGCGCGTTGAGCGAATCCTTAACTTGCACCTTACAAAATACGAGTAGCAACCTCTCTTACTACCTTAAGTCTAAATCTAACGCAATCTTGCAAACCGCCCTCGCCGTGATACGATCAACTTGCGCCAAATTGCACTCGTTGGCCGCACGCCAGGGTTCAAATCATTTCATCTTACTTAGTATCCATTTTTCTAAGCAAAATTGTCTTGAAATTTGAGTAAGCAATCTTGGAGTTGAGATTCTTTGCTCAGTAAGTATGTAAGTAAAAAGGGCTTATATCATTTCATCTTAATTAGTATCCATTTTTATAAGCAAACTTATCTTGAAATTTGAGTAAACAATCTTGGAGTTAAGATTCTTTGCTCAGTAAGTATGTAAGTAAAAAGGACATATATCATTTCATCTTACTTGGTATCCATTTTTATAAGCAAAATTGTCTTGAAATTTGAGTAAACAATCTTGGAGTTAAGATTCTTTGCTCAGTAAGTATGTAAGTAAAAAGGGCTCATAACATATCATCTTAATTAGTATCCATTTTTATAAGCAAACTTATCTTGAAATTTGAGTAAACAATTTTGGAGTTGAGATTCTTTGCTCAGTAAGTATGTAAGTGAAAAAGGGTTCATAACATTTAATCTTACTTAGTATCCATTTTTCTAACCAAAATTGTCTTGAAGTTTTAGAGTTCAAACAATGTTGGAGTTGATTTTACATCCATTAAAGCACTATTATTATTAACGGGATATTTACCGTGGTTCGCGTTAATTTTGAGCTCCCGATATTAATGGCAATTTCCCGTCAATAATAATAGTGCTCGGTTGAAAAAATCAGAAACATTTACGCAATTTACAGCCCTATACCTATGGAACTACAACATAGCAATAATATCTCAAGCATTCTAATACAGTACCTACCACACGTCGTCCTAAATCGCTTGAACGGCAAAAAACAGCCCCGAAAAGGCTTTCGCTTTTCACCCGGCGTTTTTTATAGAAATCAAAACGCCATCTCGCGGCCGTATTTACAGGAGTTTTTTTCGTTAACCCTGAGGAATGATCTGTTCTGTGGCATTGATTAATGAGCCCAGAAGGCTGAAGCCAGCCGCGTCTATCGCACTCGCTCCCAGCTTTAGAACCAACGTTTTGATTGGTGCACAATTAATGGTGTTTGATCTGAATAGAGTTATTTTGGGAGGTTGTTTTTGGCAATCGTATAGGATGTCTAGACAGTCATGATGTATGTAAGCGATTGTATACGTTGTGAATCAAAAGTAACTTCGTCTATTCTCTATCTCTCTCTCTCTCTCTCTTCTGTTACACTCTGGAGCTTGCTCTTTCTGTTTTTCTCCACCAAAAAGAGTAAGTATTTTGTCTCCCATTTTCCAAAATGTATCTTTATCATTGACAGGCCATCTTGAACTACTGGGACTCACGTTAACCCCAACAATGAACTTTAAGGACTACTTTGAATCTAAGGCTTTATGTTTTTTTTATGGGAACCAATTTCAATGAGACGAATTTAAACATTTTTCTTTCAATACGGAATGACGGAGTAATGCGGCTACAAACATAAAAAAATATAACCCATTAGTTAATTTTCTTCTTGTTGAAGTTGGTAAAAAAGCGGAATAATATAGCTTGAAGATAGATTGAGTTATAAGTGTAATTTACTTAAAACCTTTATTCTTAATATGTTTAATGTAAATCCTTTTTAACTGACTTCTAAAAACGAGCTGGTTCTCAATCCGACTTTATGTTTTTTTGGTGTAAATTCGGCTGCGTACGTAGTTTAGCAAATACTTCGCCAATTATAAATTGATTTAAATGATATTTTTTATTTAGTTGGTTTTTATAACAATATAACCGGAAAAATATTTCAGCCAAGTAAAAGAATTGCGTATTTTGGAGTCAGTTTATTTCAGATTTTTAAACTATATTTTATACAGTAAACGTAAATAATTATAGTTTAAAAATCTGAAGCAACCGACTTCTCTGGATGCCATTTTCAGAACTGGACTAAATTGAAATGGGACCACACGGAAAGCACCAGCTTTTGAACAAAAAAATAATCATCAAAATCGGTTCACCCAGTCAAAAGTTATGAGGTAAAACATTAAAATAACAGTCAAATTGAGAACCTCCTCCTTTTTTGAAGTCGGTTGAAAAACAAAACAACAATTGAACCTAAATATTTATTCTATCGGTTCAACTTCGTCGTATTTTCTGAGCACACGAGCATTCGATGATAGAAAATAAAACTTCGTTATGGGAACTGCTTGGATATTCTATTTTGAACAAAATATTCCATGATTCCATGAATTTATCTGTTTCAATTGAATCTCTTTGTTGAGCTGTTTCAAACAAAAATGAGAAAACTGTTAACAAAGCAACAGTTTTTTCAGGGTTCTGTACCTCAAAAGAAAAGAACGGAATCCTTATAGGATCACTTTGTTGTCCGTCTGTTCGTCTGTCAAAACCTGTATGACGAGAACGCATGAAGGTATCGAGTTGAAATTAAAACCATACACGCAGATCCATAGTATCTTGCTGCAGAGAGAAAAATCTAACTTCTTAGTTTTCATAAAAAAAAGTTACTGCCGAATATGTCGCAAAAACGCATATTCGACACTTGCAAAGGAATCAACACCTATGGGTACTATACTTCCCGATGACCTATAACTGTGAAATTTGACAAGAAGAATTTTTATATAGTACACATAAATGAAAAAAAAAACGAAAACTGTACATTTTTTATTTAATCACAAATCACACTCTATATTTTATATATTCAATTCCTTCAAATACCATATGTTTCAGGATTTTCATATCATGTCTAATTTTTCTGGTATTTGAAACACTTAAGGAATTTTGCAAATCTGTCACAGATTTCATAAGCAATGCTTAAAAACGCGTAAAAAAATAAATGAAAATGCACTTGTGCAACTTCATCAATAACTTTGAAGTGAATTTAACGCTCTTATTTATAATGTTGCCATTAATATTTAAACGAAAGCTATTATATAGTGAAAGGATGTTTGCTTATTCAAATTTGGATCCTCTAGAACCAGAGCGGGCAATATTCGGTTACAGCGATAATTACTCACCCGATTTTGGTTGTAACGTTACTATTAACGGATTCGGCTCGTATATACGCAATAATACGGCACACGTTACAAAAGCTGCATGGTGATTGAATAATTTATACTGTATTTGGCTATTTGACGATTTGATTCGATTTGACGATTTGAATCGATTCGACGGTTTGTCATTCCACGTAAAGATAATTGACGTTGATTAGATAATTAAGCTTGTATTTGGCAATTCATAATACTGCATGTTATGTAGATGTAAATACTAAAGATTAGGACTAGCAGAAAATCGGCACACCACCACAAATTTCTCATTAGAGTGCCAAAAATCCATAAGTACTCAACGATTTCGATCGCAGGAATTCTTTGCCGCCTTCGCTGTTTCTTGAGAGCTATAATCTTGGAATGTTCAAGGCTAGAGTGAATATATATAGTAGAATATATAAGAATACAATGTCTTAAAATAATAATAACAACTCTTTGTATGATTATTTATTCTAGCAAATAAATGACTTGATTTGATTTGATGTAAAAATAAATATTATAAATCGACGAGCTCTATCGGCCACACTGTCGCTTAACATCAGACGAGATAGTTTTTTTTATATTATTTATGATTGACAACCAACTCGCCTGATATTAAGCGACGGTTAATTTGTGGTCAATTGCAGATCTATCTCATCATCATCATTATCATCTCAGCCACAAGAAGTCTACTGCTGGACATAGGCCGGGAGGCCTATGTCCCTATGGCCTATGACCCCATGGATTTCCAAAAAGACCGGTTGGAAGTAGCCTGCCTCCAATGTCTTCCTGCCACTTGTATGATATCTTCTGTCCACCTTATGGCTGGTCTTCCTACGCTGCGCTTGCCGGTTCGTGGTCTCCATTCGAGAACTTTTCGGCCCTATCGGCCGTACGTAGTATGTGCCCTGCCCACTGCCACTTCAATTTGCTAATCACTGTGCTATGTGCTATATCTATCTACGTAAAAGAAAAAAAAAACAGCATCAATATTTCTCTCTCTAAGTGCTACTTTCTGAGGTAATTTTTCGCTCAGCATAGCTCTCAATGGCCTGTATTTTTCATCATCAAGACCTATTTCACGTTTCCAAAAAATATCATCAACCTCAATTCCTACAACTGCTACACGCTTCCCGTTGTGAGTTCGACTGACAGATAACACCAAGCCCCAGGAGAGCTTCCTATTGATTCGTAGCGCCAGTGATTTTAATGTTTCAACTGCAGACCGCATTTTATGTGCACTGAGGGATTTGAATTATCGGCTTAGAAACGTAATCATGGTTTGGTAAATAGATTAGTGGATTTACTGGAAATAGACGGTTTGTTTTGATTTTAGATGTGCTTATTTTAGAAAGTTTTGAAAGTAATGAACTTTTTTGTGATTAATAACCAGCTGGCATTGGTGAAATGAACACCATTGGTCTCCCTCCACAAGCTTTACTTAGTAAATGTTTTCTCAAACTCAACTAAAACCGCTTCATATAACTAGTATTAGTATTTAGTTCATTTATGTATCAAAATGAGAGGATGGTCCGTTCCCAGCAGTGGGACAGTTTGTACATACAGGGCTGATAAAAAAAATGTATCACGATATTAGAACATCTGTTTTGGATAGAGATCCATTTACATGTCTCGGCAATCAATCCTGAGTTTCAAAAAGACAGTCTAAATGAAACCGCCGTTTCCCATTACCTCCCTTTTGCCAAGAAACGCGAGCGGAGCGCAATTTTCTCTTTGTCGCTTGAAATTTTATTAATATTTTATACTTACTCTATTCTCTGTTCTATTTATTGTTTACAATCAAAATGGCGGATTCTTTGTTGTTACCAATGAGTTTGACAGAAAGAATGTGCGTTATTAATAACGCTTTATTTTATTTTATTTAGTGTTGGACCATAATAGTCGTTTATAATGGGTATATTGAAGGATCAAACATGTAAACGAAGGATTATTTCTTTAAAATAATAAACAAATAGTAGTATTACAAATGCAGTGCAAAATGGACCCGGTCCACGAGCAGGTCCGAACACAAATGACAATATCAGCTAGAAAATCACAATGGAAATTACAATTGTAAATTTTGTAGCGGACTGCGTAAGAAGCAGGGTTATGTTTTTAGTAGTGTATGTATGGTTGTATGTATGATTCTACATATGAATTATTCTAAAAATACGCACTAATAATTTTTTACAGCAATTTTACGCATACTTTCTCACAAAAACCGTGCGTAACGAAATCGTAAGTTAGACTGTAAAAACTCCTTTTCTGCAGTCGGATATTTTGTTTTTCTTTTAATACAGATTGCTTGTTTAATATTTCATTTTAGACTGGGCTGCAACCGGACTTTTATAATAAGACTGTCTATACGAACTTTATGCTTATCTATACTAGCAATATAGATGCTGTCAAATAGTACAGATTGAGCTAGTATTTACTTATCTCTGTTTTATTTGTCTGTTGGATCGAGTACCAGCAAACATCCGGATAGAACAAAGACTTCGTTCGCTTTGCTTACTCGGTCAAAAATGTATGATTATGAATACTCATGGCACACTGAAATAAAAAAAAACTGGACAAGTGCGAGTCAGACTCACCCACCGAGAGTTCTGAACAAACTAGTAGTTAGATAAAAGGGGGAAAATATATATATTTTTTAAAAACCATAAACCGAAAAGTATACATAGTAAGAATATTTAAAAACCTGTTTTAGCTTGTGCTAATTAATCTATTTCATATAATACCCCACATGATACTGTTAGAGCACTTTAAAATTTGACGCTCCTTTCTTGCATAAAGACCCCATTTAAAATGAATGATTAAATATGATTAAATAAAAAAAATACAGTTTTCGTTTTTTTTCTTTATGTGTACTATATGACATTGCTTCTTGCCAAATTTCACAGTTATGGATCAACGGGAGGTATCCCATAGCTTTTGATTACCCTGAGAGTGTCGATATTTGCGTCTATTGCGAAAACTGAAAACTGAGAATTTTATGAAAACTGAGAATTTTATGAAAACTGAGAATTTTATGAAAACTGAGAAGTTTGATTTTTCTTTCTGCAGCAAGAGCCTATAGATCTGCGTAAATGGTTTTAATTTCAACTCGATACCTTTACGCGTTCCCGAGATACAGATCTTGACAGACGGACAGACGGACAACAAAGTGATCCTATAAGGTAATAAGGGTTCCGTTTTTTCCTTTTGAGGTACGGAATCCTAAAAATAAGAGAGAGATGTTATTATAATTATTAGGTAGGTACTCCTCAGTCACTGTATGTAAAATCATCCCTAACTTAGCCATTTACCTATTAAGTTTCCGCAAACGTAAGTACTCTTAAATCTCAATAAATCACTACCAATAACTAGAACCGAACTAATACCGTTCAAAGAGCAAGTTTCATTAGACCGCGTCGAAGGCACCGCTGGATTCTGTAGAGTAGTACATCAGCTTAGATGGTTTCTTCTTTTATTTGTTTAAGACTCGCGCGTTTAGCGCATTTGCCCGTGTCAAGTACAATGATTTGTTTAAGTTTTATAAATAATGTAATTATTATTTATTTTTTTTGGATAACTTACAGTCTAATACTACTTAAAGATTATAAATTTAAATAGCTGATAAGGTTAGTTACATATTTCCACCAGTGGAATATATCTTTTCTACGCTTTTAGCGATAAGGCCTCCTGTTGTTGCACTAGACTACTTAAGTCCTTTGTTATTACTTTTAAGGTGTGTATAATAAAAAGTTTATCTATAAATACAAATACATTTTTTTCCATAAAACTTATAAAACATTTGTCTACCCTCATTTTAAATATTGAAATAACAAAGTACAATAAATCTTATTAATCTAGTGTATATAACCAGTTGGGTGTTCCATGAGCAGCCGTGCTAGGTAACTGTATTACAGCTGCTACTGTTACAATCTCCAACTGAGTCACATACACATTATACAATTGCAACGTATTTTGCACCTACAAGGGAAACTACAATTAAACAATTTTACCAATTTTACACAAAATATAGTTTGTTTGTATTATAACTGATTTATATAATATATATCTATCATAACGCTGATTTATATACTATATGTCAACTTTCCATTCGTTATTTTTTATATCTAGGAAAAAAAATATCGCGTAGAAGCGAGCCAGTCGCGTCACTCAACGCTGCACCGTCAATTACTACTTTAGTATCAGCAATCCGTCATAGTTGACTTAAGGTACGTTACAATTTCCCAAAGTTCAACAACGGTCTAATGAGCTAGTGCGATTGAACAGCAATATCTGCACTTTAACCAGCCAGGTCGAGACGGGTGCTGAATTAGGACAGGCAAGTCAGCTATTGCAAATGGCTCGAAATATGTGTCGTAATCGAATATTAAATCCGTCCTTTTAATAAACAGTTAGGCTGGCCGGTGTTTGGTTGAACGCCTGGTTCGATGCAACGTTCAACGTCTGGTCGAATGCTAGAATTACAAATTTTCTTGTTTGTCATAAAAGAAAAAAGTCGAAGGCGTTGAGAGAGAGAAGGTAGGTAGGTGTAGGTTGTGTATCCGATTTCGTCAAATTCAACGACAAGACACAAAACAATAACAAAATATGAATATTCTCGTTCAAAAAGAGTCATTTCCCGTTGTCTTCGAAATTTATCGATAACAGTGACAAACCATCTTGAGCCTTGAGACAACCTTGACTTCCACATTATAGTTTGTGGTACCAGGGGCCCAATTCAGTTATTCAAGACCGCTCCATAGCCGAACCATATATGGAGCGTTTCCCGTCGGCCGACATTTTTTTTTATTTCAGTCACTTTTATGTCATATAATTGACACATTTGATGAAACGTAACACGTCCTTCGCTCGTTACTAAATCAAAAAAAGATAGCAGCCGACAGGAAATGCTTCGCACAAGGTTTAGTTACGGATCGGTTTTGAATAACTGAATTGCCCTCCTGATCTACTATTTTTATGCGATTGAATTCTTCTCTATAATACAAGTATCCAGAATTTATTGCTTTTCAGTTACTAAAAGGCCCGAATTCAATCAGGCCAAGTGATAAAAATGTTTTCTTTTCGTTGGACATTGTTTTCAATGATCGATTGAGACATCATTTGACATGTTACTAGCCTTTCGACTATCGGTCGGATTCAAATACTCCCAGCGACATAAGACTGTTACAGAATATGTTACTGAATCATTCCGTGCTGCGGTTTAAGCTTGCATATAATTTGCAATATAAATTGTGAACTAACCAGCTGCGAAACAGCAAAGTACAACACGACTATAAATACAGCATGATAATTCATGTCACGATAAAATGCCGGATGTTTAAATTTCTGAACTGGTTTTTTGGCGGGAAGGTTCTTGAGAAATGTTGTTGCTCTGTATTATTTTTCTCAACTTGTGTTATTTATGCGATAAAAATGGTGGTGTTTTATTCATTAAGTGTTCGATCAAGTGCGTGAGTGTGGGCAAGTGAAATAAAGCAGTAAAACGTGTAATTTCACGTTGTCGGCAAAACTCCATAAAAGCTTCAGTAAAGTCGCCACCACTTTACTGAAGCACGACTCGAATTCGAAAATGACTGTTTAAGTGACTTTGATGATGACTAGAACATTATAACTTGTTTTATTCAAGAAACTTAAAGAAATATTTGTACCTACTTGACAGTGGCAAATGATCTAAGCGGGTCCAAATTCAATGTAAAAAAAAACTGAACTGTCCATAACCAATGAGAATATAACGTACTTCCCTAACCTTGTCCATAACTAATAGTAACATTTCAATTTAAAAAATTAATTTAGTGGCTTTGTCAGTTTATTATTTTTTTTACATACTAGCTGTGTGTAAAGACCGTGTAGTGATGAAAAACGGCGATGATGATGACACAAAGTAGTCTATGTTCCTCTCCAGATACTCACTTAGCTTTGTACCAAATTATATAATAATCCGTTCAGCCGTTTGTGCTGTTTGCTTGTAAAAACTTTAACTACCGTCTCGAAAATTACAAATCGTAGTAGGTATTTTGTGGTCTAGATTGAACAAAATAATGAAATAAGGACGGTACCGCCCTCAATACCACATTAGTTATCTATCTGAACAGACTCTAGTATATTTTGGTAAATTCTTCAGTGGATCTTGTTCCGGATTTAGAAGCAGTCAAAGTATCTGGTGACCAATTACGCTCCCTTGCGGCCGCCTTTGCGAATCAACAAGTTTATTTCTAAGCAGCTTTCACACGGAATATTTTATACAGGGGACTGGAGTCACGGTTAGTGGATTAAACGACGTAGGGACTTAAAACATTCGAGGTTTAAGCATATGTCAACTATTTTGTACTAGCCGGTGTTGAAATATACAAAATATGACATTGCAAATACACATGGACATAGACATAGGGGTATTATTGGAGTTTTGGTGGGAACGTCATAGAAACGTGTTGCACGTTAGGTAGCAAATTAATTTGATGAAGTTATTACACCGAGTAATTGAGATTTTGACTGTTAGATACAAAATAATAACAGCGTATACATAACAGGTACTTAATTATAGTAAAAAAAAAACTGAAAACCCGACTTCAAAATGCGCACTTTTGTTATAAAAATCAAACTACTGAACTGATTTTGAAGAATTTTCTATGTGACCACCTGGGAAGTATAACTTTAAAAGAAAAAAATCATTAAATAGGTCCAGGCGTCTTTGACTAATCATGGAACATACATAAATAAGTATCTCTAAAAGAAAAACAAAATACCCGACTGTAGAAAAGCAGTTTTGCAGTCTAACTTACGATTTCGTTACGCTTGATACGCTGTTGAGTGTACATTATTTTGTGTGAGAAAATATGCGTAAAATTGCTGTAAAAAAATATAAATGCGCCTTATTTAGAATAATTCTAGTAAAATCACTTGTTTATTATGAGAAAGCTCGTTGGAGGTTCGTTTAGGCTGTAGGCGATTATATAGAAACATACACACATATGCACATACAAATACTCAAAAAACATAACCCTCCTTCTTACGCAGTCGGGTAAAAAATACCTGCTCTGCTGCCGCTATCCTCGCGCCCTACGAATTAACAGTTTCTTTCAGATTCAGAGTTAATGTACTTACTCAATAGAAAATAAAACCGGACAAGCGCGAGTCAGAATCGCCCACCGAAGGTTCCGTACAAACTAGGAGGTAAAAGGGGGTTTTTATATTTTCCTTCTTATACCGAAAAATAAGTATACAACGTAAAAATATTTAAAACCCGGTTTTAACTTATACTAATTAAAAGCTCTTTCTTATGATACCCAACATGATACGGTTAATTCACTTTAAAATTTAGACTCTTATTCCTTGCATAAAGACACTATTTTTTTGTGAATAAATAAAAAATTACCGGTTTTCGTATTTTTTCCTATATGTGTACTCTAACACAATGCTTCTTGCCAAATTTCATAGTTATAGGTCAACGGGAAGTACCCCATAGGTTTTGATTCCCTTGGGAGTGTCGAAATGTGCATTTTTTACGACATATTCACAGCTTTTTTTTTACGAAAGCTGAGAAAGTTTATTTTTCTTTCTGCAGCAAGGCACAATGGATCTGCGTATATGGTTTTAATTTAAATTCGTTACCTTCACGCGTTCCCGAGATAGAGGTCTTGACACCCGGACGGACGGACAGACAGACGGACAGACGGACAACAAAGTGATCTTATAAGGATTCCGTTTTTTTTCTTTTGAGTTACGGAACCCTTAAAACTAATAAGAAGATCGTCAATAAAATTCTTTTCATAACAAAGTCTTAGAAAAATGCCTATTCTAGAATCACCAAATTGACGTCCACAAAGAAATCTAATCTACTGTCTGAAAACTTTGACTTTGATCTTAAACAAGTGTCTAATGATGGAGCGTAAGTCCGCGAGTACTTCGTTTCTTTTTTTATTACTTTCAAAAGATATGCTATGACAATAGAAAGTAGTTTTGTCTTATTATCATTGTCTGCCCTTTCAGTTTATTAGGCAACTATTGCAACAGATGACCTTAATTTTTGACCGAGTCAGCAAAGCGAACAAAGGTCTTTGCATCAAGTAGCATCTTTTCTTTCTTCTGTTCGAATGTTTCTGGCACGTAAGTCGTATTTTTCAACAAATTGTGACGAAACTTGTTATACAGATTCCACTTTTTTTATGCAAGATAGATCTACGATTTCCGGCAGCCTAGTGGTGAGACCGTCTGACTTGCGATCCGCAGGTCCTGGGTTCGAATCCCACGGCACGCACCTCTGTCTTTTCGAAGTTATGTGCGTATTGTTGATTGCCGCCAACTTCAAACGGTGAAGGAAAACATCGTGAGGAAACCTACATGTCTGAGAGTTCTCAATCATCTTGAAGATGTGTGAAGTCTGCCAACTCGCACTTGGCCAGCGTGGCAGACTATGGCCTAACCCTTCTCACAATGAGAAGATGGCCCGTTCCCAGCAGTGGGACAGTTTGTACAAAACAGGGCTGATAGATAGATCTACGATTGACCACCATTATAACCATAGTGCGGGGTAGCCGTCATCGAAATCGATGAAGAAGATACTATAATATACATAATATACTTTATATAACTTACATGTGAATTTGAATCTACAGATATCATTAATCAACTCTCTAAGACGCAGATTTAATTAATTTTAGAGCTTAGGATCGTGTTCTTCATTCATAAGGCGACCTTTTTGGCTCAGTGTTGACGTAGCCACCTTAGCAGCGAAGGTCCTGGGTTAGATTCCCCGTTCCCGGTTGAACAAAAGTTGGAATAAGGAATTTATATATTCCTCGCGAGGCTGAGTGTTAAATGTTCCCGTCTTGGTATGTGTTTCATTGCATATCCGACACAAGGTATCCTGGTGGTCAGCTATGAATGCGAATGTGCTATTTATTGATACGGGTCAAATCAGATTTTTGCCTCGATTTTATTATTTATTTACAGTATGTTACTTAATATAATAACAGTGTACACAGGATACGCCCTTAAGCCTAATACAATTAGGCATTAATGACGTAAGCAAGTTCAGAAGGGCCTCTGGCGCCAGACCGCTTGCGCTTGACTGATTTTAGCCGGTACCTGCTTGTGGGACATGTTGCTAGCAGTGTTTAACCACAGGGCACTTCTAGTGTTTCCACATGGAAACACTGGAAGTGCCTTGTTTCTCATTACTGAATATTTATTTTTAAAGGTCTTTATTTAGATTCGTTCCTTCTTCCAGCGGACAAGTAAAATGTAGAATGTCGTTGCTCAGAGCTTAATAAAGAGCGTTTTAAAAATGGCGTATGTAAGACCTATCTGGGCTAGCAAAGTAATACCGATGTTGCAGTTGTTTATAGGTCTATATGCGTAGAGGTGTAGATATTGTTTTGTTGTTGTTAATAAACGCATTCATAAAAGTTCATTAAAAAGACAAAAGTTAGACCGTCGAGTTTCAGCTTAATCTTTAACACGCTTTTATTAGGTCGGCCTGTATGTAACTAATTATGTAATGGAATCTAAGGTAACTAATTTAACCATCTTCCAAGGATCGTAGCGTCATGAAAATTGGCAGCTGTATGTAGTTCTGATGACAGTACAATAATATGGTACTGTCGATCTGATGATGGAGCCGGAAGATATGAACTAGAACTTCATGATGGAACATCGTATCATAGCTGTGTTTGGATTTGTTAGAAAAGTCTTGTAATGAACTTTGACCACAATAATTTGTAGCGTGTTTTTTAGTTTTTTAAACTGTAATTTATAGATAAATAAGAGCTATTCTGAAGGCACCAATTAATTAATTACTTAATTAAAAAGTTTAAAATAATTAAATTGCGAAAACGAACGAAAAACCCATAAATTTTTTGTTCTCTATTTAAATTTAGTGAGTTTAAGATTCTTAATTAGTTTAGTGGTTCAGGATTGATCACATATATACATATGTATATATATGTATGAGAACACTTGTTATTTCATTAATAAAAGGATTATTATTAGCAAGTTTATTTTAGCTCCATTCATAACTAACTTCAATTTTGTAATAAGATATCTAAAGATGATCTAAAGCAACTTATAATTGACTTTACCAGTTTGGAACTTTGGAAGTACAGGTAGACTAACTAGAACTAGGTCACAATGATATTAGGGACAACTGGTCTGAAAGGCAGATAAACCATTTTAACTACGTCATTATGTCAGTTGTCAATGTCAATACTTTACTTTATTTCCTCTGACAGGTGGATAAAACTGTGGAAAGACTGTTTGTCTCCGTTCCATGCTAATTCTGGAAGGAAGGTAAAGACAATTTTCCAGTTCTTGCTAATGGATGATTTAGGGACTCAGTCGAATAAAACTGTGTTTTAATTTAGTAAAAAATATATCCGTTTGCATATAGCAGATCGTATTAAATAGAACTTGAGGAAATCTTTGTTATTATGATAGCTTACTGCCACTAATTTCAATCAAGGACGTGTTGTATGAAAAATAGGGTTCCGTAGTTGCACTTATCCGAATTTGATCTACTTTTTTTGTTTGAAAGAGGATTTGATCGTGGTTGTGTTTAGCTGTTTCATCAAATTGGTCCAGCCATTTTTTCTATGCCGATCTTTAAGTTTTCTTTATTTTTATAATATTAATTTGAATTATTGTGAAATTGTGACAAATATAGTTCAAAACGTCATTAAACATAGGTACATGAATAACAATTTTCTTAGTTATATTTTATGTTGTCACAAATCTTATTTTTACTGGACTATTTGAAAAAAAAAAAAAACAGGAAATTACCTGTTTTTAGTTTATCCGGTTTCGTAGAAGTCCTGCGACATAAACTATAATCAAAGGTCCCGATCGAATTGACCAACACCGGACCTCCAAGAATTTCCACTAGGATGGCCACGCCGACAAATATATTATGTACAACCTTGCTTATTGTTTAAGCTACAAGTAACTACAACTTATTACATATATTATTATATAATACGGATCAGTAATTTAGAGATTCGTAGAAGTACGTTGTACGTAAAAACGCCAAATCGTCAACATAGCACAGCGGATTCCAGTTGAAGTGGCAGTGGACAGGGCACATAGCATGTAGAACTGATGAGCAAAGGCGCTGAAGAAATCTCGAGTGCAGACGATGAACC
This sequence comes from Lycia hirtaria, assembly GCA_947563715.1. Classification (NCBI taxonomy): domain Eukaryota; kingdom Metazoa; phylum Arthropoda; class Insecta; order Lepidoptera; family Geometridae; genus Lycia; species Lycia hirtaria. Next base: position 4,706,583 of record OX387385.1, on the reverse strand, counting down.
AGCTAGCAAGCGCAGCTGAGGAAGACCAGCCACAAGGTGGACAGACGACCTTATAAAAGTGGCATGAAGACGCTGGATGCAAGTCGCTACCATTAGGTCTTTTTGGAAATTTTGGCGGAGACCTATGTCCAGCAGTGGATTCCTTGTGGCTGAGATGATGATGATACGAGTCGGTATGAGTGCGTTTTTTACCGAATAAACCTAATAAATTTAGGTTTATGCGGTAAAGTAATATTGTGTAGCATTTAGCTATGCAATAAAATAGCGCTTATTTTTCGATATTATTTGGTTATATGGCTTGAACCATTAACGGCTATGCCTATATGGATGGCTTTTTTAATGTAATTTCTTTTTGTGTTTTAATATTGCAATCAGTCATTTCAGACTATAAGCAGATGAGATGTGTGCGTTTTCGCATGTAAGTAAGGTGCAGTTCCCAGCGGAGCAAGCCCTTATATTTTTTTTTACTTAGAAGTTATAAAGAAATTTGTAAGAAGCAAACCATAGAGGCATAGCCATGTTTCCAATTAGATTTTAGGTATTTCAGCGCAATTTCGTGGACCATATTCAGGGTTATTCGCCCAGTACTATGGAGTTCCTACTCAATCTTTTCTAGTGAGTTCACGTGAGACGAGGTCTATAATCAATCACAGCGAGTATTCACAGAGGATCATTTTGGAACGTGGGAGTGGACATCCGGGGTCAGATGAAGCATCCTACTATAGTCTAGTAAGAGTCAAGTCAGTTCAATTCTTTTTGTTTAAATTCTTTTTGACTGGCCTTGTGGCTCAGTCGGTAGTGTGTCTACGTCTACCTGCTGAACTGAAAGGTCGTGGGTTCGATCCCCACCCAGGGCAAACATTTGTGTGATGGGCATGGATGTTTGTTCTGTGTCTGGGTGTTTCTATGTATCTTAAGTATATATTTACAACAAAAAAAAGTATATATGTATTCTATCAGCCATCTAGTTCCATAGTACAAGTTTTGCTTAGTTTGGGCTAGATGGTGTTGTGTGAAATGTCCACAAATATTTATTTATTTATTATTGCTTTAAACATTTTAAACATCCGGTATTACTGCGCGTAAGAGGTGACATAAGTACATAACTGTAAAGGGTTACTCTAGTTGTAGTCTGTTCGGAAAGAGAACTGACGTGGGAATAGACGGTGCTGTCTTTATTTCATTATATTATAACTGAAACACCGTGAGAAAACCTACATGTCTGAGAGTTCTCAATGATCTTGAAGGTGTGTGAAGTCCGCCAACTCGCACTTGGCCAGCGTGATAGAGTATAGTCTTATCCTTTTCACAATGAGAAGATGGCCCGCGCCCAGCAGTGGGACAGTTTGTACAAACAGGGTTGGTAAAAAAAACTGTCTATTTTCTACGATATTTCTCTTTCCAAACAGACTACACCTAGAGTAACCCTTTACAGTTATGTACTTATGTCACCTCTTACGAGTAGTAATTTTTTTTTTCAGCCCTCTTTCAAACTGTACCACTGCTGGGCGCGGGCCATCTTCTCTGAGTAGTAATACCGGTTGTTTAAAATGTTTAAAGCAATTGAATTTTTACATCATTGCATTTTCCACTAAAAACATTTAAAAATGTTTAAAAATATGCCGTTTGTAGGGTACCATACCCAAAGGATAAAAACGGGACCCTATTACTAACACTTCGCTGTCTGTCCGTCCGTCCTTCTGTCACCAGGCTGTATCTCATGAACCGTGATAGTTAGACAGTTGAAATTTTTACAGATGATGTATTTCTGTTGCCGCTATAACAAAAAATACAAAAAAATAGAATAAAATACATAGTTAAGGGGGCTTCTATACAACAAACGTGATTTGTTTTGCTCGTTTTTGCTCGATATTGAAAACGGCAACATGTAAGCGCTTGAAATATTCACAGAATATTGAGTTATATTCATCATTTCAGCCATAAGAAGTCCACTGGTGGACATAGGCCTCCCCCATCGAATTATATTATTCACTTTAAAAATAAATAATAAAATTAATATTTATTTCCCTTACAATAAACGGTTTTTTTTGCCGTTTTATAGATAATGGTACGGAAGCCTTCGTGCGTGAGTCCGACTCGCACTTGGCTTTTTTATTATTATATCCTAACTAATATTATAAAAGCGAAAGTAACTCTGTCTGTCGTCTGTATCTCTGTCTGTTTGTTACCTCTTCACGGTTTATCGGCTAAACCAATCGTTATGAAATTTCGTACAGAGATTCTTTAGAGCCTAGGGGAGGGGGGTACATAGGTTACATATAATCACCATCACTATTTTTTATCACTATGTGGGTGAACCCGCGGGGCGCAGTTAGTTTTATATGAGGCTGCGTATCAGGCCGTATGTAGTGTGGTTTCTGTAGTTGCATAACACAATATCTTAAATCAGGGCTTTTTTGTTTCATACTATGAACATAACGAGTAAATGTTTGCACGAAATTTTAATTTTGACTTTTCTAAGTTCATTTTTTAAGTTATCTTTGAACAAAGCCGCGGACGGACCGAAACTGTAATGGCTAATTACCCTAAAACGGCAACACGTTAATAAAGTAACAAACACAGACATATTAGATGAAGCATGCGACTTCATTTATATGAAAACCTTGCGTGCCACATTTTTGGTATCGACGTGGTATCATTTTTGATGACGTCACACAAACGATTTTGTAATGGAATGTTCCAGCCGCGGGAAATATATTCAACCCAATGCATCCGCGCGCTTGTACTCTAGTAACTAGTTGACAAAATATCGAATCGGAAGTTAATATCACCTGAAATTCAATAATCTTAGGTCATCAACTGCGATTTTTATCGTACTTGTTAACACGCTAGGTACATACACTTGGGGTATCTATAGAAGTCTATGGTAACAAATGAAATATTGTGTTCAACTTCTCAAACCGGTTAAAAATTACTTTAAATACCCCATTGATCTCTTAAATTTGGGACGAATAAAGAGGAGGGATATAGAATCTCATTACCGTGTTACCATAAACCATTCCGGAATGCCGTAACAGAATAATCTATTACACGAAATACATCCCTAATAGAGGGGCTATTGAAAATCCTAACATAAATCAAAAATCGTTCATTAATGTAACATTCCCTTGCAAGGGCCAGAAAAAGGCCAGCGTGGAACTGTCTCCATTGTTCAAGATATAAAATATCGTCCCGTGTCAAAAGCACATAACACGTTATTTTAGAATACAATTTATAGAATATAATTAGAAATATTTATTGACTTTATTTAACATCAGATGTTACAAACAAGTACTTTTACGTTAAAGTTTCCGGCAGCCTAGTCGGGAGACCGTCTGACTTGCGATTCGCAGGTCCTGGGTTCGAATCCCGCGGCACACACCTCTGTCTTTTCGAAGTTATGTGCGTATTGTTGATTGCCGCCAACTTCAAACGGTGAAGGAAAACATCGTGAGGAAAGCTACATGTCTGAGAGTTCTCAATGATCTTGAAGATGTGTGAAGTCTGCCAACCCGTAGTTGGCCAGTGTGGTAGACTATGGCTTTACCCTTCTCACAATGAGAAGATGGCCCGCGCCCAGCAGTGGGACAGGTTGTACAAACAGGGCTGATAAAAAAAAAAGTACTTTTACAGTAAATTATTAATTAACTTATTGTGATTATTTATATTATACAAATTTTAACGGAATGTTTTCAAAGGTATTTGCGATTGTAACTCATTGAAATGCTAATCGTATTACTACTACTTACTACAGTGGCGGATTTACATTTTTGCCGCCTGTAGACTATTAAATTTTTGCCGCCCCTACTGATCCTGAAAATCGATACCCTAGTTCAATCTGCCGCCCCTAGGACGCTGTCGCCCCTAGGACGCTGTCGCCCCTAGGCCGCGGTCTATACGGCCTATTGACAAATCCAGGAGTGACTTACTATAAATGAAATCTATTACTTAATATTAAGGGAGTATAACCTCTCTATTATACTATTTATTTTACTATTTATTTATTTATTTTTTACCTCTCTATAGATGAAATCTCATTGGTTCTTAGGCGTTGACACAGATACTCACCAAAATTCGGGTCACGCATGGCGTCAAAAATTGGCTGACAAAATATGTAAAGGATAAATCAGTAACCGTCTGTAAGTACAACGTGAACAAGCTCGCCGCCATTCATTTTTTACATCCCCAAACCGTGAGGGAAACAATCGTGGCCAACGGAAGGTTATCTTTTGGATGCGTATTTCATTTCGTTCTATTGTTGAGCTGTGATAAAGGCGCCCTTAAGCTTTCACCCTATAATACGATGCCTACCTGGCCGGGAAGTAGGAGGTCAGAGGGGAAACTCGATTGAAGTGAATACCTGGACTTTTTGGGGTCCTTGTTAAAAGGATAGTATTTCTACGAACAGTAGACTTCGTGAGAACAAACTTCTCAAGAGTGCTTAGTTCAAATAATTATAGTTTAATAAACTAAAAAAAACAGACAAGTGCGAGTCAGACTCGCCCACCGAAAAATATACATCGTGAAAATATTTATAAACCTGTTTTAGCTTATGTTAATGAAGCTCTTCATTTGATACCCCAATACGGTTAAAGAACTTAAAAAATTGGACCCTCGCTAAAAATACACTAGTTTTTGTGATTAAATTAAAAATGACCAGTTTTCGGGTTTTTTCCTATATTAGACATATAGGACAATGCTTCTTGCCAAATTTCAAAGTTCTAGGTCAACGGGAAGTACCTCATAGGTTTTGATTCCCTTGTGAGTGTCAAAATTTGCGTTTTTTACAATATATTCGGCTGTAACTTTTTTTTACGAAAACTAAAAAAAAAAAAAATTCTTTCTGCAGCAACTGACTATGGATCTGCGCACATGGTTTTAATTTTAACACGATACCTTCACGCGTTCCCGAGATACAGGTCTTGACACTCGGACGGACAGACGGACGGACGGACGGACGGGCAGACAGACGGACAACAAAGTGATCCTATAAGGGTTCCGTTTTTTCCTTTTGAGGTACGGAACCCTACCGACTAAATTAAAACCGACTTCAAATACGCAACTCGTTTATTTGGATGTCATTTTTTCGGTTATTTTATTATAAAAACTAAAGTACTGAACCGATTTTGATAAAATTTATATGGAACCACCTCTGAGGTATTACTTAATAAACAAAAAGAACCATAAAATATCATAATTGGCGGAGTAATTGCGTAACAAACATACAAAAACAAAATACAATCGAACTAAGAACTTCCTTCTTATTTGTAGTCGGTTAAAAAGTATTTGTTTACGAGGTCGGCTGAACCAATTTTGATAAAACATAGATATGAATACTCTCGATAAAACCCTCTTTTAAACAAAAAAAAAGACGTGTGGCACTCGGAGACTGCCGCGGTAAAGCTATTGCATAATAGCTTTACGCGCGGTGTGTTAGGTTATTTTCGTTACGGAATTTCTGGATTCGGTCTCCACGCTCAAGGCCCGCGATAGAAGCTATGCTTAAAAAAATATGTCTATCCATCGGGGATTAGTCTGTATTGCAGTATTGTAAATTGACAAAACAACCGGATTTTTATCAAGACGGACTTGTAATACCGTCGTAAAAATAAAACCCATCCTAGGAAAAATTAATACCTACCAACTGGTCGCAAACTCCCTTCTGTATTATAACTATTCCATGACACTTCTTTGAAAATAATGTGCTCTCTCTCCGTAAGATAATGCTTTGCAGTGGATGAAACAAAATTAAAATTCATAAATCTGACGCGGCGAGTTATGTGCCGACAGATATTTTGCATTTTGTATTTTGAAAAGATAAGACCAAAATATCTTGTTTTAGTAACATTTTAATGAAGTCAAGATTTGCTTTTGTAAAATTTTCTTTGTGAATTAATGAATAATACTTAACGTTTCAGTAAAAAAAATATGACCAAGATCGTGTCGAGATACGCGTATAGAGGGTCCCGTAGCTAATGCTGTAATATAACGGTGAATAAATAATGTAAACGACGAAATATGTACGAGTTTCACTCGCAGTATACATTTAGCGTTACGTCACAGAATACATTTATAGTATTCCTTAGTTAAGCACAATAAAATAGAAATACATTCTTTCTTCAGGATTTTCGGAATATAAACCTTAAAACAATGATTTAGATGCTTGATCTTTGTACAAGTTCAACGTATGTTGAAACTGAGAAAAATACCTTGACAGCCAGTCAAACGGACAACAAAGTGATTCTGCTTTTCGCTTTTTTTCATATGATCTACAAGTCTTTGAAAATGCTGGAAATCTGGTATGTGTTTAAATATAAACAAAAATAATTTGTACAGCGGCAATGCCCATTATCTATTTTCTTTCAAAAACGTACAATACAAAGCATATCAAGCATAGTAGTTATTGCAAAATGTGTCTATATAGTCATATGACAGTTGAATTTTTGTTTGGGAGGATTACCTTATATTATGACTTATGATTATGACTTATGATTATGACTTATGATTATGACTAGCCTCGCAGCTCAGTTGGTAGCATGTCAGCCTTCTATGCTGTAGGACGTGGGTTCAATCCCCACCCAGGAACAACATTTGTGTGACAATCATGGAGTTTGGAGCTATGGATGGTGGCTGTGTGAAAAATGTCTATCAAATTTACCAAATTATTCTATATTATTCCAGTATTATTATTCAAAATTTAGGCAATTGTAGAATTCTATCAATTGATTTAGTAAAACTTAAAATTGAGCCATAAAATTCTTATTTTTAAATTAACCCGTGAGAGTACTCTCATTAGAGTGAATTACTATGCTTAACACTTTAAGCAAATTTCGACTGAAATTTCTTTCAACACTCACTCATCTTCTCTTTTAAACAAAACGTCACAGAAGGTTGTCAAAGTAATTTAAATCTAAATAACCTAACATCCAGCACTTAGCTTATTAGCCGAAAACTTTGCCAGAAAATCCATCTGCCTTTGTCCTAACCAAAAGTAATTAGCAAAACGTTTAAAGACATTAATACCTAGACCTTTATAATATCCCACACACACATGACTACAAAGCGTCCGTACATTTCGAGACTAGAGTTGTCTCAACTTTTCAAGAGAGACAAGCGCCTGGCGGCGTATTTTCTATTGTACTAAGTTTAGTACGGTGACAATGTTTTGAATAAAGATTTGATTGTAGTTTTGTTTGACTTTGTGGCTTGTTAGTATGATTTTACTGTGACAGGCGGTTTTGTTAGGGTTTAAATATGAATTTAGGGTTAATTTTTGCATCAAAATACGCAGTGCATTCGTTTATTTCATGGTATATCACCAGACAAAAGCCGAACGAGTTTCAGGACGATGTTGTACCCATGTTTCAGTAGTGTAATAAACTCAAAACTTTGGATTTTTAAGTTGTTAAAGTAACATTGATTTCCTATTTATAATTTGATAAATGAATCTTCTTACATTCATCCGTACATAATATATACTATGTACATATGAATGTAAAATGTAAGAATAGAAATAAATAATTATTTTACGCATATTTTCTCTTAGAGTATCAAAGACTATTAGGCTGTTTAATGCCATATTTGATCGTGGTTAGATGGTAAAATGTAAGGCAGAGAATATTAGGAGGTAAGATATACTGATAAAAAAAGTAAATGTGGACTAAAAACCCCATATTAATAGTGAATATGCAATTTCATAGAAACAATAGTTTTAATTGTTAACATACTAAAATTCTACATAACTAATACATATACAAAAAATATCTTCAATCGGTCAATAAATTTCCGAGAACTAAAACTATAATCATTTATAACTATATAAGGGAATGATGCTCAGTCCCTCTTTCGCGAACCGTTTGTATTGTTTTTTTTTATAAAATTTGATAAAATCTAAGCGTATGACTTTTACTTCTCAAGTTTTTACCTGTCATTTTTAATGTTTACGCATTTTTTATTTATTTATAGCATCTTAAATGTATTGAAAATAATAATAATAGATTTTAGATATTTTTGAAGCTGCATTGAGATAGAAGACGATAAGTGTATATATTTTTTTAGAAAATACGTATGTATAAGCGAATTGAATTGTCAATTTTGTTACAATTACAGAATGTAAAGTTGATAATTATGGCTTTACGTTAAACCGTTAATTGGATTCAATAATATGTAGTTATTGGAACATGACAAACAATTAAAAAAATTAATCGCTGTTATCTCAAAACGCAGTTTTTTGAGTTGATACACTATTGAAAGTCATGTGCAATAATTATAAAATTGACAAGCGCATAAATCTGCTATTGGTGTAAATAAATTATGTTGGTTATTCACATTTATCAATTAAATGTGAATAACCATCATAATTAATTTAATTCAGCATGCTGCATATGGATTATCTTTAGACATTTATCGGTCTGGGGTGATCGATGTGCTTTTTGTGTAGTAGTTTAGTTAGTTGAGTTGAGTATTGTTGTGTTGTAGTTAATAAAGGCGCTTGCCACAAAAAAAAAAACAACAATTAAAAAATAATAAAATAAATACAATAAACTATACCAGTTATCATTATTGACCTACTTGTGAAATCTGCCGTTCGCAAAAGCCTTAGTATTTACTTAGGTACTTTTGTTGCCTTGTTATTTTCAATTCCAAAATTGTTGTTGTTAAAGTGAACACGTCGACAATCGGTCTGGTTTCCCGTGAAACAAGCTGGTAATGAGAGGTAATGCGGTCGAATGTGAACCTAACTTTCGCGTGTGTTAATTTGATTGCGGTGACAATGATGGCGCGCCGAGTGGTATGTTTTTAGGTACACAGGATACCTAATATTTTATTGGTTTTCGTGTATTGCCAATATTGTAGATATTATTTATGGATGTTTATTTTGGCTTAACTTTACCATTTCAGGAAACTACTATGAATAATCTATATATATAAAAATCAATTGCTGTTCGTTTGTCTCCCTAAAACTCGAGAACAACTGGGCCGATTTAGCTAATTTTGGTTTTGAAATGTTTTTCATAGTCCAGGGAAGGTTTAAACGTTGAGAAAATATCGGGTCCACTCATTGAGAGGTGATTCGAAGTCATCTAGTTAATAATAAATATTTATTTCGATTTACAGTAAGTAGTTTGGAAATCAGAATGTAATTTAAAAAAAATTAAATTCAAAATAAAAACACTAAATCATAATTAAGTGTTCTAACTTTCGACTGGGTGAACCGACTTTAATGATTCTTGTTTTTATTTAAAAGCTGGTGCTTCCCGTGTGGTCCCAATTCAATTTGGTCCAGTTCTGACATTGGAATCCATGATAAGTTGGTTGCTTCCGTTTTTTAAAGTATATTTATTATTCTCTATCTCTGAAAGCATGTCCACCCTGGAAGCGGTTAGCGCATAAGAAGCAAGTAACATTCGAGCCTTTGCATATCAATGTGCAAGTTTCGACAGCGCTCGGATAAACATGCTTTTGTTAAGGATAAACTTCAAACCGCAGATTTTGAAGGAACAGATGAAAAACCTCGAAACAAGTTACCTATCAACGGTAAAAGAAAAACAAAATACTACAATGTCACTCTCACAACTAAGACGAATCTATTGACACCACTCACATCAAAATCGGTCATGCCGATTAGGCTCTAGAGCGTGTCAAAGAAATATACATACATACATACACTCGAAAAACATAACCCTCCTTCTTACGCAGTCGGGTAAAAATCGATCCACGTTCTGGTTATCAAGCAGCACGTTTATTTTGTGGTTTTCTGTCTCAATGTATTTTTTTGAAAATTAATTCAGATACTAAGTTTGTTTACAACTTCATTTCTAAATCAAAAAATCTGGCTGTAGGAACAGTAGGCCTCGCTTACCAGTTTCATCCTCTCGAAGGTGCGTCGGTACTTAACTTATTTTTGCTTACACTATATCAAGCACAATTTCGGTCATGCATGGAGTACTGTTCCCACCTTTGGGATGGTTCGGCAAAGTACCATCTTGAGGCAATGGAATCAGTTTGAAAACCGTGTTAATTATGAGCAACGAATCTCTTGTTTGTGTAATAATCCAAAGTTTGGAGCACCGCCGCGAAGTTGATAGGTTATCGGTTTTTTATCGGATTTATTTCGATGTGTGTCTGGTCATCTAAATAATGCTAACTTAATAAATCTAAATCTAATCAATCGTAAAGCAATATCTGTTCGGAATTTTGGAGTCTCTTCACTTATTCTGTGTTTTTAAATCGATAGCGGTATATTGGTACGAATTGGACTCGTTGTGTGGATTTGAAGATATCTTCTATTGCCTATATTCGGAAGCTAAACTTATAATACTTAGTTTACTGAATAGCTTAGTTTTTCTACAGTTGAGAGAACATGACAAAGGTCAAGGTAATATTGAAATAATAACGTTATTAAGATTGTGGTTAACCCTCCGAATATACCTAGTCTTGCCATAAATATTGTCACGAAGAAAAAAAATTTTTTTTTATTGCAAATAATATTTATTACTTTTACAGTGTGTTAGTTTAATACATAAATATAAAACAATTTAAAATATAAAAGCTTATTCGAAGTGGTCTCCATTGGCTGCAATACAGTCCTTTAAACGTTGAGGCCAGTTATCAATAGAAGCACGCACTCTTTCTATGGGAAAATTCTTCACTGCCAATCGTATGGATTGTTTTAGGGACTCCAAAATATCATGGCGTTTAGAGCAAGCCATACTCTCTAAAACTGACCATAAATTATAATCCAGCGGATTAAGATCAGGACTAGACGACGGCCAGTCTTCAGCTCTGATGAAGTCCGAAACGTTCACTTCCAACCAAGACTGCGTGGACCGAGCTTTATGACCTGGCGCCGAGTCTTGTTGGAAGGACCAAACTTGGTTATTGAACATGGTGTTGTTAAGGGGCTTAACTACCTTCTCAAGAATGGTATTTTGATACACTTGTGCCGATGTTTTGATACCTTTTTCACAAAAATATGGCTCAGTCACTCCTTCATAGCTAACACCCCACCAAACCATCACTGAAGTCGGATAATGCCCACGTTGCACTCTGTCGACTAATTGGGAAGCTTCCTTAGAGCTTTGAGCATAAATACGGTCATTTTGTTTGCTAAAATGTTGCTCAATTGTAAAGATTTTCTCATCCGTAAACAAAATTTTTCTGTGACCTCCCTTTGCGTACCGCTTCAGTAGTTGTTTCGATTTTACCACCCTATTATTTTTTAAATTATCAGTTAAAAAATGACCAGTGCGTCTCTTATAGGCTGCAAGTCCTAAGTCATCTTTTAAAATACGCGACATGGTTCTGGGTGCTATCTTCATCTCCCGAGATAAAATCTTTTGCTTTCGGACAGGATTTCTTCGAATTCGTTCCCTTACTGCTTTGACCACCTTTTTCGTACGAACACTACGTGGACGGCCAGATCTTTTTCTGTCACAAACAGAGGAGGTCTCATTGTACCTATTAATAGCCCGGTACACAAACATTTGACTAATACCAAGCGTATGGAGAGTTTTAAAAATTGCATTTGGTTCCATACCAACTTTGTGTAATGCAATCACAGCGATTCGGTTCTCTTTATCACCCCACTCCATTTTAATATCGCAAAATATTGTATAATGTATTGGCGCCAAAATTAGAAAACTCAATGAACAATCGTATAAAAATGACAGATTCCAAATTCAAATGTAATATCTTTCTTATTTTTAACTGTAACAGTATTTATGGCCAGACTAAGTAGTTGGCTCAAATCCGACAGATTCGATTCGGTGGCTTCCGATTGGAATTAGAATACCTATGCTGGTCACAACAGACCACTCGTAGTGCCGGTTGTTTGTGTAAAGACGAATACAAACCGAAATATCGATTTCACTTAATTCGAATCTCGTGATAACCTAAGTTGTTTATAAACGGTTTTATTTAGCTTGACCTGTTTATTTATTTGTTTGGAATTTTACTCCCTTGCAGTTGACGGATCGATCTGAATTTTGGTATACACCTTTAGTCCTGATGACAATACAATTTAGTATATTCTGTATTATTGTAAATCCAAGATGGCCGCCGCCACAAAACGGCGGATTTCGTATTTTAACACAACCCCCACAATATGGGTATCAAATGAAAGGGCTTTTCTAGTAAAATACAGTAAATTTATTATCTACATCATTATCTTTCTTTTCAATAAAACCGTTTAACTTAAAAAGTTTTTTTAAGTAAGTACTTGTTAATTTTGACGTTACCTTTTCGTTGACGTATAGTCAGAGGCGGATTACCTACCCTAAAGGCCGAAAAGATCCGGACCTAGGGCACCAGATTTTAGGGGCGCCTGGCGATCAGTCGCGAAAAAAATACATGGTATTGTAGCATCCTACATCACAGACTCCCCAGGGCGGCTAAGACTGCTAGTTCACTTCTGCGTATGGCTATCTTGTAATCAGTGTAAATACATAAATATCCAGAGTAAAGATTAGATTAAATAAAATTGTTATAACAACTGAGTGTCGTTATAGTATCGTTGGTATCGACAGTAAATTGGTAAAATTAGTCGACAGTAGGGTGTCAGCTGTCCGTTCGAAAAATACACACACCACAAATTCCATCTAATACTGGTCAGTAACCACTTTATGATTTCCACATCCTCAAAACAAACTTTGTATTGAAAACGAATTCTAACCTAAAACTTCATCAAAGTACCAATTTGGTAGATAAACCAGCGGAAAAAGCGCTTCAAAATACATATTATAAACATACTAATGACCGTGCATCAAGCGCTGACCGACCACAAGTTTGCGCTTGAAGCATCAAGCTTAATGCGATTCGTACGTAGAAGAGATGGCGAAAATAAAATATTATTTTGAATTATAGTTTCATACCTTATCGATTATTGCGTAGGTATTTAAGATAAGTAGTTTATACTTATCTTAAAGTGTTTTGTGTGGATTTTTAGTGAATGTTACAAACTAATTACAACAGTAGTAAAAAATAATAACAAAAATACACTGCTTTAAGATTTTTATAAGCAGTATTTTTTTTCGTTCTTATTTAATAGGCTTTGTCTATAATGACGTTTTATATAAATAACTAAATAAATATTACAGTTTCGGTAACCATAAAAAAGTATTTTGATAATGAGATTTTCACATTTTGAGCATTCTTTTCTCATTAAATATATCAATAGGTACTTTTGGAACTCGAAAAAATGTATTAATATGTATTTTTTTCGATTATATCACAATAATCCAATATCAAAAAAATGTCACTGTCAGTTATGGATTTCAATATATGAGTGGCTGACGTGACTGATAGATAACAAAGTCCTAGGATTGGTAGAACTTGGGTAAATATCATAGAATAAAACTAGCAATAAGTAATAAAAGATTAATGGACAAATACGCGTGAAGCACTTTGAAAAAAAAAGGTAAATGATATATTTCATCGACACAGGCAGGATAATGAGGGGATCAAACACGTAGTATCTATTCCTGGATTAGTGGCTGTCAAATATGCTCATGCATATTTGATTATCATCATTTGGGCGTTGTAGTCATTTTAGAGTGACCATATAAATAGTAGCGTGTCTGTTAATGCGCTAGTCGGTAGATATTTGTGACAGTTATGCCATTTACAGGGTTATTTCAGTGACTTGGTATTGTGAATGAGATTTTATCTATAGATAGGTTATACTCATGGAATAATAATATGAAGTAAGAGCATGGAAAATCTCAGTTCTTTCGAGGATAAGGCCGCATCCTTAGGCCTTTTAGTAGCTTGGCTTTATATATCTTAGTGATACACTTTCTAAGTACACATAATGGCATTGTCACTGTTCACAAGTCACGACACGCGTCTAACAGCGTTGCCCGCCGTGTCGCGACTGAAGACAAGTCAGGCGATTACCTTACTTGAGAATTGCCACACAGAGCCGGGAAAACTTATCTACGTATATCATTGTTTATTTTACTCTTCATTATAACCAGCAATTACAATGGAAACACTATGGAATTATTTTACATATTTGTCAGAAGCCTTCGTTGAAACGAGAATTTTTCATGGCACAGCGAATTTTATTTTCGAAAAAAGTTGTGCCTGCAGTAACATGGTGTGCGAGTAGGTTCTATTCAGCAGACAAACTTTCCTATGCAAATGGTTATGCCTGTACGAACTGTATTAAAAACAATCTAGATCAGTGGAGTTATGATCAAATCATTCGATTTTGTTAGTAGCTTCTTTATGTAACGACCTCATCTCTATCCAGCGCTTGAAGCGCTCGCTAGTTGGTGCAACACACGGCGGCCGCTCGTTACCTCGAGAGCGCTAAATCGCTGAACGTCAAATTGGACCGTGAAGTGGTGTGCAATTTGTACTGCTGACGTATCAGGTCACATTCCACGAATTCAAAATGTTGGCGGTTGTAATCTGGATTTATAAGCATCTAAAATTATTTTTGTTTTTATTTAAAAGTGAATTTATTTCTCACATCACATCTATAATATAAAAGTATTTTTCAACACACTTGCTCATAAATTGGCTTTAGTTTCACCGCAATTAGGCACACAATGACACCTGTAATCAATCTGTGACTTTTTCATTGCTAAGATTCACAAGTGAGTTATAGAGTTTTATTTTATTGGTTGAGTTGCTTTGATCTTAAAAAAGTTTCGATACAAAAAAGACGTGTTCAATAGTACAAATAAATTACTGTACCCATTGCTTGCTCATTTCATGCAACTTCGTATTTAAATAGATAATTTCAACTTGTACTTTTGTTTTTTCTGTAATACAGAAAACTTGAAATTCCCCATTTTGTACGTGGCTACAACGCTATCCGCGAAAAAAAAAAAAAAAATAAACCTCATTCTTTTAGTCTATGGCCGATCGCCATTGTAACATGCGCGCGCATAGGAAAACTGATAAACTTTTTATCTACTAAATAGAATGATTTTTTGTATTATTTTCTTCACAAGTGTGTTGAAAAACGTCGTATGATACACGTGTGTATTGATGATTGCCGTCCTCGGCTCTCTTAAGACCCTCACCTAACAGCTCGGGTCTTAATGGCGCCTCAGTGGTAATCACCAACATTACACACTTGTACCATAATGTACTAAAAGTCACTCAGCGAGCTGTGGAAAGAGCTATGCTCGGCGTTTCTGTGAGGGATGAAGTGGCAGTGGGCCGGCCATAGCTGTCGCAGAACCGACAACCGATAAAACGAGTTCGGTAAACGAGTTCTGGAGTGGAGATCGCGAGTCGGTAAACGTAGGTAGTGTAGGGCGCCCTGAGACACGATGGAGTGACGATATACGGAAAGCAGCTGGCAGTGCCTGGAAACGGAAAGCTGAGGATCGTGCTGAATGTCGTTCAATGGGAGAGGCCTATGTCCAGCAGTGGACTAAAGTAGGCTGATGATGATGATGATAACAACCCTCCTTCTTGCGTAGTAGGGTAAAAAGCAAAATACTCCTCTCTTATGAACAAATTGTGTCCTAATATGTGTTTTTAATTCATATTAGTTTAACATCCATATTAAATTCTTTGGTCAATGCTCATACTCACGTACCGGATTTCTGTGTGCATTAAATTGAAATTTCTCATAGAGCTGGGAAGCAAGCAGTTACTGGGTCGTCACTAATTTTGATATTTCAACGAAACTCGAAAGCTATGCCACGCGGCACACGGGCGGGACTTTTTAGAAAAAATCGTCTAGCCTAGGACATGGAATAAATTGACTGTTTTTTTTGACGTACAAGGGGTATATATATTATCGGGAACCTCGCTTAAAACCGGGCTCTACTATTAACAGAAAAAAAACTACGGGATGCACTCTGGGAGTGCCGGCAGAAGTGAAAACTAAAAAATAAAATAGCAAAAAGACTGACTCGTGAAGGATTTGAAACTCCGCCCTCCGACTGATAAATTGAAATTTATATCGGTGCTCTAACCTATTGACCTAACGAGTCTTACGTGCATGTGTCGAAAATAAGCATTCAGCGCAACGAAATGACGTCATGCTAGAAGGACAAACTTGTACATACAATAATGAACTTTAAATGCAGAACGTTAGAATAGGTTTCTGACTGTCCGTCTTACGATCTGACGCGAGTTTAACATTGTGTACCCCAAAAATGTACAACGCATGCTAAAGAAGTTTTCACTTCAAAAATGGACTGCATTCACAGAAAAAAATTGAAATTTAGCATTTAGAAATAAGGACTGTGTGTGCGTTTATGCTTACCATCGAAGGCTCCTTGCGGCGGCGTCGTGTTGCAGGTCACCGTCTTCCTTAGCATAATATGGTTGAGGAGGGCGATGGCTGGCACGTGCGTCATACTCGTGATCGGGTGCTGCTTGCGGGTCGCTGGTCTGCTCGTGGTACATACATAGGTATAGTAATAAGCTAAGTAAGTTAACAAAAAAAAAAAATTGATTCCCGTAACTATGAAATTAAGAATAGTTTGTAAATCTGACAAATGTCACCCCCGTGTTTGTGGAGATAAAATTAAATAAAAAAAAGGCCATACCAGTTTTATCCTCGAAAGTGCTGTGAACTGAGATTTGCCATGCTTTTACTTTATATTCAGTGAGTGTTAACCTTTCTCTATATCTAAATCTAATTGGATAGAAGTAGTTGTTTTCAATATACAATGTATACTATCCTTAATAATGTAAGGCTGCTGCGGCGTAATATATTCCTCCAAATAGTCCAGGGCCCTCTGGTACTCGTATAACTAAAGTTGGCCGAATGTTGTTTTAGTGGGTATAATAGCATATAATGGACTGCACCAACGCGCCAATTTTCAAAAAAATCTACTTCGATGTCATTTAATTCATAATCATTATAATTTTCAGCCTGTCATCGCCCACTGCTGAGCATAGCCCCATACTCTTGTATTCCACTCATCTCGGTCCTGTGCCAGTTTTGTCCAGGCTTGACCCGCGATTTCTAAAATATCGTCGACCCAACAGCTTGAGCGCCCGATGCTTCTTTACCAGAATGTGAATCATTGAATTAAGAAACATTTTTGATCGGTCGCAGTCATGGTCCTATACTGAACATGCTTAACACGAAACACTTAACAAAAGAAGCAGGGTAATGAAAGCCGTGCCCAGATATTTACCGAACTGGAAAAATCTAGATTTATCTGCCCGCCCGTCTGTACCAACCAAGAGTAATGCCCGCCGCTTCTCGCCCGCAAACGCCGACGTATATGTCAGATGGTGACCGCAACATTCTACCAAAATTAAGGGAATTAATGTTGCAATTTTCCTCGTTTCCCAGCGTGTTAGAAATTATATTAATGCTGGCAATGTTCAGACGATAAGTCGACGTTTTTGTTACAATTGCTGGAGCGGGCGGAGCAATTAGTTTTACCTATATGGCTGCTCAGAGGTATTTTATAGAAATTACCTGGTATAGAACGAAATTTGTTTGGAAATTCTTGCAATAAAACGCAGGTGAAACTTTTATTTTGGTTTAATTTTCACGTTTTACTAAGATAAAGGTAAATATCATTTACGTTTTTTACACTAAGTTTTCTTCAATGGATTTAAGGAAAATGTGTTCGGTATTTTTTCAGGTTTCAGTCATAAAACGCCGTAGGATTAAAGCTGTACCTTTAAAAATCGGTAACATTAACACTAAATTCATAAAAACTCAACTTTGTTTTGCAGCCCCATATTTATATAAAGTAATCGATAAAAAATTACACATTTCTAATCTTAACAAGCATGACATCAAACCGAAAATAAATGACTGGCTCCAGACTAGAGATTACGAAAGTACAGAAAAACTATTAGTGGTACGAAGTTAAGTACAAATTCAGTTGGCTTTTTGCGTGACTACGCAAAGATGAGGTTATGTTATTTGTAAATCTATCTTCCAAATTAATATTGTAATGTAGTACCTTGTATTTTTTATATCGTTCCATCCTAGGACAATTGTTTAAAAATACCGTATTATCGTCTTATAAATTTCCTCCAGTATCTTCTATTCTGTGCTATCTCCTAAAAGCTTTTTTGCTACATTTTAATTAAAATATTCATTGTTATTGCTTTCATATATTTTTTTCTTCACCGTACATTTTGTACTGGCAGGCAAAGGTCATTTGACCATACAGCCTCGTCTGATTTAATTTTATCTCAATTCTATGAGAGTAAGGCCAGAGCCAAGTCTTCAATCAATCTTTCTATGAAGCAATATAGAAGTAAGGACAAAGCCAGGTCTGTAACATCAATTTCATCATCATAATCAGGGAGTTTTATCTTAGTCAAATGGTTAAATAGTACATCCGGTGGAATTAATAAAATCGCGCGTGTCGCGCGGGATGATTGCTGGAGGTTTATAAATGATTGATAATTTATCATAAAATAATTGTCTCTGTAAATGATGCGTCGAACATTCGAAGAAAATGTGATTAAGGGTATGATCTCGCAATCTCTGCATAAAGGTGAATCGATTATATGCATTCTATGCAAATGGGAGTGGAAATCTTAGGCGATTTATGGTACAATAGAAATTACGGCTTCTTGGTGCTTTCGATCGTGTGAACCAAGTTATCACTCTAATTTTTTGATTAATCTTCTCGTACCATTGTCTGCTTGTTGTTGTCCATTGTCTCTGTCTGCTTTTCTTTAATTATGTAATTTAAATCAGAATATGGAACGGCAAAACTTTCTACTTGAATGTCAATGTTACTGTTTACGATATTTTTTTGCCAACTTATCTACTTTTTCATTTCCAGATACTCCTATGTGTGATGGCGTCCAGAGAAACTGTATGTCGTACCCGTTTGAGACTAGATCACTGAATAAGGTTTTAATTTTCTGAATTATGTAATTGGTACTAATGTGGAATCTATTATTTTGCAGCGCCTGAAGAACGCTCTGAGAGTCAGAGATGATAAACCACATGGTAACACCAAAGTTCTTCTGTCTGATATATTCAAGAGCTGATATTATGGCCAAGGCTTCAGCAGAAAATACAGTCGTATCTCCAGGCAAACGATTTCCGTGACCAGTCTTTTTATGAGGTATGTAATATTCTGGGCTTGATATGACACCAAAAGGTACACGGCAGAAACGTAGATGTAGAATGTGGTCCTCATTTGCTAGTTTGGTAAAGTCATTGAACCATAAAAATCTAGTGACATCCCGACTGTTATTCTGGAGACTTAATTGAAGGAAAGCGTTTTCCACTTCAGCTAGCATTGCAATGCTGTAAACTCTAAACCGTATTAATAGTCCAGTGAGATCTTCTAACAAATTCGGTTCAGAGACAAGGACGAAAAACATAAAGAAAGAGGAAAAGAGTATTTATATTGGAAGCGAAGAGCTCAAGAAACAATGATCACAGAAGGTGACAAAGTAGTATATGTGAAGGACATGGGAGAAGGAAGAAAGTGGATGGAATCAGATTGAAGGTTCTTGTTTGGAATAATCTTAAGTTTTGTACTGTCTACATTAAACTACTGATTTGTGGTAAAGAAAATCATTAAACAACTGATTTGTGATAAAAAAATTGTTTTCAATAAATATTAATAAGGAAGGGATGTAGTGTTTGTATACTTGTCTCGGGTGCACTGGCAGTGGAGGGGACAGTCGCGTGCGAGCCGTTGGCGAGAGCGGACGTGCTTACCCTAGCTGCTGGTGAAGTAACTAGCCAAGGACTACCTCTGTACTATAGGCGCAGAGCAGGGATTACAAGTGGTTAGTACAAACAATACATTACCCATTGTCAAAATCAGGACGCAAAAAATTACTTTACACATCCCAATGACATTCCACATATCCCATCTCGTGCGTGTCTTAAAATTTGTCTACAACGTTCGTTCTGAAGTATATAAAAACGTCTAAAGACAATGTTCATGACAATATAAACATAAGGCAGGTTATTTAATACGTCGCGAGGTATGAGACGAAACATTTTCTCATCTATCCGACTGTCACAAAGTATTCTCCACGGCCTCTTGACAAGACACGCCGACATGCGCATGTATTTACATAGAGATTATACAAGAGGAAATCACTGGAAGAGCATCTGAATCTGTGTCTTTTTAACCGAATTCCAAAAAGGAGGAGTTTGTCAATTCGACTATACGGTTATTTTTGTATGTTTGTTACGTTGATTATGATTATTCGCCAATTATGAATTAATTTTGATGATCCCTTTTTTGTTTAGTAGGTCATATTTCATATAAATTTATCAAAAATGTTTAAACATTTTGTTAACTGGAAAAAAACATATCATGTCATCGAAGTAAACGAAAAAGCGTATTTCGAAGTGGGTTGTTTCAGTTTTTAAACTATAATTATATGGGTAACCTATCTATGATCCAAATTATATTTATTTGAAACTTACTTGCCCGAATACATAGAGATAGACATAACTTTATTGTAACAAAAACACACAGAAAATAAAAAATCATACACACAAAATAGGTCACAAAATTATGTTTTTGTTACAATCCGGCCCCAGCTCAGCATAATGCTAGTTGTAAACAACCAGCGCTGGTCTTCCGCTGGAACCGGTAGGCGACGCCACACACGAGAAAACACTTAAAAATAACACTTATTACTACTACTACACTTATTACTTATTAATACGTTTCTTAGAACTGTCTGATTCCAAATGTTTTACTTTATACGAGTTTCTGATTGTTAGCCATAAGTTTAATTTGCCCGAATTTATAGGTTATTGGGTTAGGTTTATTAGGTGTCTGTTGTATTATATACAGAAACCTTCTTATTCATAAAGGTTTGGTTATATCAATTATTAGGTTAAGTTGTTTTTATATTATTATTTGTATATTTAACGATTTAAAATGTCATTTTAATGATTGATATGGAACGAAACTGGCTCCGACTTAATATACTCAAAAAGTATAAAAAAAATCATAAGTAATACCTTAAAATCGCATAAGTGCAAGAATATAAATTCGGCAATCGGAACTGTGTACTTTGAAAACTATATTTTTCCTGCTACGAAACCGTGGTTACGAATACGGAAAAATCTTCTCCGATCGACACTAGCTTCGTACTAAGAATAATTATGTTTCGTTCGAAGCTAGTTACGAAACTATAGTCACGTGCGCGGCCGAAGCGAGCAACTACTTTGGTAGTACAAACATAAGTCGTACCGCTAGTTTTTATCCACATTTTACGCCCCACCTGGGTACACTAACTATTAACGTAGTGCATAAAGCTTAGCACTTCCATTTATCTTATATCCACATAAACAACTTTTAACGAGTGAGGACTCTGTATATTTCGGACGATGTACCTAACTCAAAATTAGTTTTGCGACTTCATCCAAGAGAGTTTACTGGAAATCGCTATAGGTTGCTTTCTATTAACTGGGGACGTAATCAGGATTATGGTAGAATGGCTTTTGAGAATCATATTATGGTAGAAATACTTTTGAGAATAGAGGTACATAAGCGTGTAGGATAGGTTTCTAATCGTTTTTTTTTACTTGAAATAGATCTACGTTTGACCTACCACTCGCCTGATTGTAAGGGACGTTCTAACTGGGGATGAATGTTTATTTTGTACTCAATAAAAAAAAAAGGTCAATAAAATATAGTTTAAATAAAATATATTTTTTTAAACAAGCTTTTATTTAAATGCTCTAAAACGAAGAAAATAAATTTTATTTTGATATAAATAAAAGATTGTCACGAGAACACAAACATTTTTTTTTTCTTCAAAAGAACAATTTTTTTTTATTCGAGGTAGGGTGGGAGGCCATGAGCCTCCCTGTCACTGCGACCCTCGCGGATCTATTGTAACTAAAGAACAAACTAACTTTAATTCTAAGCAAATATTAAGAACGCGTCTGTCTTTTTTGGAATTAAATATTACGTATTAGATAGGTACGATGTTGTTAGAAATCTCGCGACAAGCTTTTATTTATATCAATATAAAATGTATTTTCTTCGTTTTAGCGCATTTAAATATAAGCTTGTTTTTTTATTTATTAATATTTTATTTACTAGACTAAGAAAAGAGTGCTTGTCAAGACTATTCAAACGAGTCCAAACTCGATGGTTTTATCTCGTTTAGTTTAGGAGTTCCGATAGCCACCTTCCGACGCCATCTTGAGACCAGCTTCATGGTACCATATTATTGCATTTTCACCGAAGTTACGTAAGTAATCCAAATTTCAACCTAATCTAACGGGGATCGACGCATATGACAAACGCAAGAGGCCAATAGACGCATTTAACCAGATACGCAAATGACCAGATACGTGCATGGCCAGGTATGCACTTGATTAAAACTTAAGTACCTAAGCAATTAACCAAAACTGAAATATGTGGTTGACCAAAACTGAAATACGCGATAACGTCAGGAAGTGGTTCTAATTTAACTCGCAAGATTTTTCCCACACATACTAACAGGGCAAGTAGAAAAAAAGCTTTTAAAAACGGAGAAAACCAACTTGAAAAATACGCAATTCTTCTACTTGGTTGAAATTTTCCAGTTATTTTGTTATAAAAACCAAAGTACTGAACAGTTCTTGATAAAATTTATGTGGAACCACCTCTAAAGTACTCGAATAACTTACATCTCCTCTTTTAACCGAGTTTTCAGAATCAATTTCAGAACCTTCTTCTTTTTGGAAGTCTGTTAAAAAGACTGACAACTCGGTTAAAAAGAGGAGAAATCTGCTACGAAGCTATTAGTCGGCCGATTTTTGTATTATTTCACCTCTCCGTGACATCCTGTATTCAAATGTATAATTATATGTATTAGGCCACATATTTTAACTAAATTAAGAACCACAAGGAAATTATCTGTAAATAAACCACGGGAAATTCCATGGAGAGGAAACCGAGATATGGTTTCATGTTTACCGCGAGATGCTTCCCCATGGATACCATCACAATTACGTCACAATAATATCCTACGGGATGTATTGTGATTATTTCATCCCGTCAGCTAATATTGTGTTACGAGGGTCCAATTTTCCGGAACTTTATTGGACTTTAAAATCTTGATGTTCAGAATTTCGGTAATGTGTTTCAACTTTATGTAAATCCGGAAATTGTTTACGTCCATAATGTGTTTCTGTTTTGAGAAGATTGGAGATGTAGTTAAATTGAAGAGCAGTATTGGTTTTTTAAATGGAGGAGGAGGAAATTTTCACACAACACCATCTAGCCCCAAAATAAGCATAGATTGAACTATGGGAACCAGTTGGCTAATAGAATACATAATATATACTTTTTGTAAATACATACATATGATAGGTATATCCATGCTCAGCAGAAATGTTTTTCCTGGGTGGTGATCGGACCCACGATCTATAAAACTACTAAAAAGATCATCATCATCATCTCAGCCACAAGAAGTCCACTGCTGGACATAGGCCTCGCCATGGATCCCCATGGACTAAAAAGATATTTAGTTCTTATACATAAAGTCCCAAAGGTCTAAAGTCTAAAGGCATTACCGAAAAACGTTATACTTACCTTTAAGCATTGCTTAACATATTTTGTCAACTCGCTGACACGTAATGACATGTGCGGAAAGAAGTTAGAGAATTTAAGACGATGGTTAAAGTTAAGTAACGTTTTTCGGTAAGAGCATTATAATTTAACACCGTGTTTATAATTTTATTAAAAATAATATTTCAACTACAAGAATCCCTAGACAAGAAACTATCGTTATTTTATTTTGTTAAAATTATTCACAGAACTTTTGAGACATGTAATATTAAGTTAACAATTTCAAGCTTTAATCATGCTAGCAATTACCCACGTCTCAAGGGAGTTCTTTCCCGCTTGGCAACACAGGCTCGTCATAATAACCTCTAAACTTGCTTCCGGGATGCTCGTTCCACAGTTGCTTGCTCCGGCCACTCGCCTATCTACTTGTCCGGCTACTTTCCTCCTAATTAAGCTCGATTTCTATAAAAAAATAAGAGTTTCCTTAATTTTTCTACCAATATTGCTTTTTTTAAAGAGATTATTTTTTCAGCTTAATTTTTATGGTAATTGGAAATAAAGCGGTCATGATTAGTATTGTAAAAGCGGCTGTAAATGATTTATAAAATATATACGGCGCCTAAATTTTATAAGTACAACTTTTGTAAGATAAAATAAATAAACGTTTTGTTTTATTTCTGGGCATAACGAGATTTTAGCTCTAATACCTCAGGGTGACGAGTGCAGTGCATTACCGCGCAGAGTTTTGCCAATCGTGAAGTTTAACATCAGGCAAGCGACTTGGTATTTTTACATCATCAAAGATCCTCTAAATCATTATTGAAATAAAAAGTGGCCAAGTGCGTGTCGGGCAATGTAGGGTTCTGTAGTAGCACACATCAGAATACGTGGACATAACATAGGGCTTCTTGTTTGATACTATGAACATACAAGTTCAAATGATATTTGAACTTTTTAAGTGTGCCTTAACAAACAATATTTATTTACATTTTCTTAAACAAAAAAAAATTCTTTAAAAAAAAAAAATTATGATAAAATCACATTCCGAAGAGGTTAGTTGATGTTTATAAAGACATATTCACTCTAGCCATGAAAATTCCAAGATTTCTTACGAAACCGAGAAGGAGGCAAAGAATTCCATTCTTGTGCAATACGCATTAAGAACATGGACTGAAATAGTTGATTTTTGCCATTCCGATGAGAAATGGAAATGACCAGACTTTCTATGTTAGTCCTTGAATAGGGAGGGTGGAATAAGGTCGTGAAGCTCTTGCGGACACTCACCGAAATGAATCTTGTAGAATGTAGGCAGATATGCCACGATGCTCGAGGCAAAGTAGCTTCTTAGCAACCAGTTTATCGCTACCGATTAACCTCATAGGTCGTTGGGCAACTGACTCTAAAGCTTCCAGCTGATACTTAGCTACTCTTTTTTTTTTATTGGTAAAAAATTGTATGGGAATGAGGGTCCTTCTGAAAGGTCATGGCAACGTTAACAGAATTAGTTTAGCTTATAACAACTTGTGCTATTTTGAATCTTTTTACTTTGAAATAGAGGTGTTATTATTAAAAAAATAAGGGTTAGTCTCGCAACCTGACCTTTGCATAATTTTCGGTTCAATAACTTTCTAACCCGATTTTAGTGAAAGCCGCTTTTCAGTCTGGCATTAAATAACGCAATAATCTAGCCATCTTGTTTAAGGAAAATAAAATAATTTATAGTATTTAATTACCAGATGCCTATTGGCCTGTAAACATAAATTCTATTGGTGAAAGCTGTAAGGCTTATTCTGTAATATTAATTTATACTATATATATGTTCAAAGCTGTTTGTTTTCCAAAAATCAATAAATGAATAATTTATTTGCCGTCATCTTTGGAATGTACTCGTACCTAAGTATTACAAGTCCTTAGAGAAATCATATACCTTCCCAACTTCTCTCATAAGACACGGACTAGAACAAATGCTACACAACAACCATATTTCAGGTCCGTTTTCCAGCTCAATTGCTTAGGAACGAAACAATATTGCGCACAGAACTACCAATTTATATTGATCATCGACAAAATAGTGGAAGTAAAGTTTTTATACAGTTTTGCTCGGGAAAAATGTTTGAGGCGCCATCATTGTAGTTCATAGATAAGTTGGTCGTGCTGTATATAGACCGTCCTTTATGCCAAGTTGACCGAACATAACGCGAAGCTGCTTCCAATAGGACGGAAGGAGAAAGCATTGGGAATTGTTATGGTATTGAGAGTTTCTCCTGTATTTTGATGGGAATCGATGTTAAGTAATCAATTTTACGATGAGGATAATATGTCTAAGATATTTTTTGTTAAGTACTTGACTTTATTCACTTGACTGAAGTGGTGTACAAACTTGCGAACGTGGTGAATGTCAATAATTACAAGCCTGTGCTATTTATAGTCCAGTGAAAATTAATAATTCTTAATCCACTAAGATGTGTGAAATACGCTTCCTGAATGGGCTTTTCTCGATAGATATAATCTGAGTGTCTTCAAATCGCGAGTGAATAGGTTCCTTCTAGGCAAGCGCGCTCCACCGTAGACTTCAGCAGTCGCTTAACATTAGGCGAGTTAGCGGTCAAGCGCAAGCCTATTTTTAAATAAAAAATAAATAAAAGACAATGACCCTCATTCTTGCACAGTCTGATAAAAATATGTATACAAATTTCCCCCAAAAATTGCCCTAAACGCTAAAAGGTACGTAAATGTCAAAATGACGACAATTAGAAGCGTTCATTGTGATACAACAAAGGGGCAAATGAGAGGTCGCGAGATGCCCTTTGTCGAGATAGCTCCATTGATTCGACATCGGCTGTGTTGGGCACATGCTACGGTTTATTTTTAGGTTAAAGTATCAAATAAACTACATTCCAGCAGCTTGCCAACTCGTAGTTGGGATTTGATTCCGCCAGCACCCTAATCTAAAGAAAATTAAAGTGAAGTGAGAAGAAAAAATAAATAAGGTGCGTGTGAAGTGAAGTGTGAGTGAGTGAGTTAGATTAAAGTGTGTTTTATGTGAGTTTGAAGAGCAATGTTTTAAAGTATATGTTTATACTTAATACGCTAGATATTGTAACATAGAGGAAATAATCTTCTTTTTCACAATGATGTGACAAAATAGTATAATGGTTAGTTTGCCCCCATATTTAATTATTAATTTACATATTTATTTGGAAATCCATGGGGGAGGCCTATGTCCAGCAGTGGACTTCTTATGGCTGAGATGATGATGATATTTAATTTATCTGAGCGCCTGATCGATGAGATGTGACCTAAGTGTTGTACGTATCTGGCTCAACATATAAGCATTGCCATTCAACTGGGCAATGCAACAGCATGTTGAGTACGCTGCCAACTGGTATAGGGTTTTGAAATGGGATTATCTTTATACTTTTATCGGTCTGAGGTAATCAATTTCCTTTTTGTGTAGTAATTTAGTTAAGTATGTGCAGTTAGTATAATTATTGTTTTGTTGAAGTTAAAGTAAGTTCGTATAGACTGGGTGGCAAGCCCTATTGTCAGAGTTATTAAGCCGCCGAAAAGCCTCAGACTTGGCTTGACGATTGCTGAACAGCCGGGACCTACAATTTAACGTGTCATCCGACCCACGGTAGCGCTCAGAAAGAAATGCCACTCATGCCATCCGAAGACTGACCGGTTGTTGTAGTTAATTAAGGCACTTGCACACTTACAAAAATGCGATATTACATATTACCTCAAGAGTGGCGAGCCATCTTATGTGTAATGGCCACGTAAATTTTGAACAGTTTATCATTCACAATTGTCCAGAAATCCTTATGCCATTGCACTATTATGGACACATTTATCTGATATATATTTGGTTATTTCAAGTTATAAGTTACTTGTTTATTTTTAACCGAAGAAATATAGAATATAAAGAAATCTTTATCCATATTTGAAATATAATAACGGTGAAAAAATCCACCGTCCTTCAGCATTCTCAACATCAGGTAGCAAATAATCCTCAGGCTGATTTACATACCCATACAAACAGTGCCCCTCGTGATGCGAGCTGTCAGATCACGTAAATGAAGACACACGCCACCTTTTCTACGTGAAACAGTTTTATCAACGTCGCTTTACAGCTGTCCGAGCCGGGACGGGGAAAACCTGACGGTAATATCGTAGCTGATTTGTAAAATACGCCGTGTGAGAAGTGAGCCGTTTTACAAAACGATGTTGTTTTCTAATAAGGCTATCCTATCAGATGAAATGCAATTTTCCATTAAAAATACGCTGCGTTATTTGCGCACATCATGTTTTTCAAAGCGGCTGAACAACGTTCTGCTTGAATACAATAATTTAGGCGCGTTATAATTATGCTGCTTTGATCTTTTTAGTACCCAATAATGCCGCCAGGAGTATTGCAATATCATAAAAAATAACACTAACATAACTTATAGTGTTTGTTGTCAGAACAAAGTAGAAATTAATTAGTTTCATTGATGAAAACAGTAAAAAATGTAGATGTAGGTATTATAAAATAAATTAACTTTTTTTTATCGGTTATTCATGATAATTTTATATTTTTCTCTGCCAGCAATTACACAATTGCTTTGAATAGACAGTAGCTTTTGACATCCCTTAAAATTCAATCCTCAAATAAAATTTGTATAGTTTGTTAATCTGTCATAATGTCACAACTAGCCGAGTCCCATCTTTTCTTATCAGATACCTATATCATGCAATATTACCCTTCAAATTTAATGGTTAACATTCAGCGGTTTACTGTGAGTTAGTATGATAAGCCATGTCGTTATATTTTACATAATTAGATAATTATTTACGGATGTAAACAGACCGCCTCTTTGCTTTTTTTCTAGCCTTTATAGCTATATTAGCTTGCTAGCTTCATTGTTTTCTAAATTGTAGCATTTTCTCACGTGTAGTCTTTACCTTTTTTAACCCTCGACGCAAAAACGACAGGGTGTTGTAAGTTTGACCTATATGAGTGTGTCTCTGTCTGTAGCTTCGTAGCTCCCGAACGGATGAACCGATTTTGATTTTTTTGTTTTTTGAAAGGTAAATTAGTCCGGATCATTCTTAGCTATGTGTCATCAAAATCGGTCCAGTTTTTTTTTGTCGGTGTTTTTGATGTTTCTAAACTTTTACTTGTTGGTAAATTACTGGCATGTCCGCTAGTTTTTTGCACTACCCCTTTTCATGGTTAGTTTTTTTGTAGTAGTATCGTTGCATCGTTTACCAAGAAAATACCGGTACGGCCTCGGATCGGATGAACTGCAAGGGTCCCTTCAGAGTTGTATTCGTTTTGACGGGCGCTTTCTGTCAGCCAACACGAGAATTGGAATAATTTATCTATGAGATTTCCCCCGAGGTCGCCCGAGACAGCCGGGATAAGTCGCCGTTTCGTGAATACGGTTAAGAGTTGAGCGTGCATCAGGGTAACACTTTGGGCCACGGATTTTTGATTATATGTAATGTTTGGCTATGATTTAACGTAAACATTTAAGTCGCTGCTTTGATATAGCTAAGGTTTTGGCGTTCCTTCGTTCGTTGGTGACTTTGAGCTTGAAGCGTATAACAGTTTTACGAACAAATACTAACACAAATTTAATTTATATAGAATTTTAACAATAAAACTTTACTAACTCGAGCGGTTTTAAGCGGTTTTTATGTATGCTCTCGATTACTGGAAGACACCTGAACCGATTTGGAAAATTGTTTTTTTTTTGTTTGGGATATACTTCCCAGGTGGTCAAATAGAAATTTCATCGAAATCGGTTCAGTAGTTTGATTTTAAAACAAAATTGCATTTTAGATTTAAAACTAAAATTAAAATGTAATTCTAAGTTTTGTCGACTGTGTATCAATGTAACTTCTATTTATTTCGTACCTACTGTTTTTATATATCTATATTGTACTTATATTTATATCATGGTTACCATAACAAGACGGTTCTACTAAGGGTTGCATTTTGTTTCGTAGAGACACCAACAAGGGTTCAATTTGTATCTATTAGGGGACATCGGTGGCTTGCGGGACTTGGGGGTTAAACTTTGAAGGACAAGACTGCTCCTGAAATGTTTAGAGTTTCCGCTAATGCTGAAAGACAGAGACTATACGAACAATGGAAAAACAGTACCTATACTTAGAATCCTTAAACATTTTCGGCCTTACCGAAAAATGTTTCTTAACTTTAAATAATGCTTAACATATTTTGTAAGCTTCTGGCTGACACGTAAAGACACTTGCGGAAAGAAGACAGAGAACTTAAAGCGTTGGTTAAAGTTAAGTAACGTTTTTCGATAAGGTCCTTTATACTTAGCCTTAAGTGAGTGGTTGAGATGGCTGTTCTTAATCTATAATCGAGGTAGGATAGGAAGACATAAGCCTCCCTCACTGCGAACCTTGCGGATCTATTATAACATTAGCTGTTCTCAAATAAAAATGGTTAATGCATTGGACATTGGAAATCCTTCTATAAAACGAGAGAAAACTATTTTCTACCCATAAATAACGTACAATTTCAATTATTATTTTAGAATCATAGAAGTGATAAGCTTAGAATGCGAGTCCTCTTTAGCTCAGAGAAGCAAATTTTAGCAAGCCTTTATAAACTGGGTACATCACACTGTCCGTCCTTACATACGACATGTAAGTAATATTTGGCACCATTTCACATCCTAACTTTTTGACAAAAACGTATAACTTGAAATATCTTGCAAATGCATATTTTTAACACGCTTTTATTAGCTTCACCTGTATGCATGTTTTGTTTGTAACCGACTGCGTTGGACTTGATTTAACCCACTTTAAACGGTCAGATTTCATTCAAACTTTATAGACTTATCGCGGACTGATGACAATACAAATATTTGAATCGTTTTTTTTTTTTAAGTTTTTTTTTGAAACTATTATTATTGCATATAAAGATAGCAAGATTGCAGGATAGTAATGCACAGTTGAAATGTGTGCAAATCTATAAAGACACATTACAACAAAACAAATATAGATTTTTGGCGTCATCTGTGAACGGAATTTGGAATAAAACTTTCACTCTAAATGGCATTACTAGTAATAAAAACAGTTGTTACCTACCCAACAACCATTTTATAGCATTACAGTTTTCATACTTAACTCTGAATCAAAGAAATAATGCAAACTCCAAAATAACTGCAGTTTGAAACTAAGCGCGGCTGTTTTATTTAACTTTTGCCTTCGCGTCCGGGTCGCGGTGTGAACGGATTGCGTTTTTAAACTTCATTGTGAAAGTCATTATTGTGCATCAGCTTCTGTGCAAACTACCATTTTTTTTCAGAGTCATGTAACTTTATTTTGAAACAAGCGAAATACATACACAGTTACTGTGTTAACTTGTCTTGCAGTGTCGCTTAATTTCTGACTATAGCGATAACGTCGTTATTAATTTAAAATCGTGTTTGGAGTACAGTTACTGCTGCCACCTTTTTGATGGATCAGCCAAGTATCAGCTGGAAGCTTTAGAATCAGCGGACCGGCGAGCTGTGAGGTTAATCTGTGACGATAAACTAGTTGCCAAGAAGCTACTTAATTTCGAGCACCGCCGTAAAGTAGCATGTTTGTCTATATTCTACAGGATTAATTTTGGGGAGTGTGCGACAGAGCTTCACGATATAATTTCACCTTCCTCATTTCACTACAGGACTAGCAGAAAGTTGGCAAATTACCACCCATTATGCCAAAAATCCATAATCAGCGATATCAGTCCACGTTCTTGATGCGTACTGCATAGGAATAGATTCTTTGCCGCCATATTTGTTTTCTGAGAACTACAACCTTGTAATTTCCAAGGTTAGAGTGAATAGATATCTTCTAGATTGACGAGCTCCATCCTCGGCCACACCGTCACATAACATCAAGCGAGTTGGTGGTCAATCATAGAACTATCTTACGTAAAAAAAAAGATCTACTGTGAAGTATTCATATTAAGATGTTCAAATGGGAGGTTTTGGAAACGGTTATACAAAAATTATTTTCAAAAATCTTTGATATTACTAGCATGTGATTTGGAGCAGCTAAAATAACTTGTATTGTTATTTAAAAAAACCTCTCTGACAACTATTACTAAGCCTTTTGTAGGCTTATGATGATTTTTGTTTGAGATTTTCATTATCTAATTTTAACTTTTAAAACAGTGTAGAACTATTTCACATTCATTATCCATCACCAGTGCAGTTGTCCGACATCCTTTCCTGTTCGTAATGGTAGCTTAGAATACTAAATAGTCTGAATTGTACGAGTACAACCGTAACCACTGCTTTATTTAGTTTTTACTTCTGGATAAATTGACACATATTTAAAGTGTCTGTAGATTTCCCCAAATGGCTTGCTTTTTGAATTATCTTAAAAAAAAAAAACATCTATAAACTTCCTAAAACTTCCAAGCGCAAATTGATTAAATTTTGTGAAGTAACACAAAACAATAATCAAAATAACGCTGTTAATTTTTGTGTCCCATGATGTGATTTTAATCTGCAAGAGCTCAAAGAAAATTATGGTATTGAGTAGAAAAAATATTTTACAGAAATGGGTGATTTTATTACAGAACAATTTTATTATATTCTCAACAAGTGAAGGCACAAACCATAGAGTAACTTACATACGGTAGAAACAAATAAAAAATGAGGTTTCAACTCATTTTTTTGTTGTTTATTAATATGATACAAAATAGATTTTAAATTCTCATAAATC
Source organism: Lycia hirtaria (assembly GCA_947563715.1). Taxonomy (NCBI): domain Eukaryota; kingdom Metazoa; phylum Arthropoda; class Insecta; order Lepidoptera; family Geometridae; genus Lycia; species Lycia hirtaria. Next base: position 4,674,397 of record OX387385.1, on the reverse strand, counting down.
TTCCAAAATATTTTACATGTTCAAGGGTCATATTTTAAATGAAGTTATAAATAATTCTTTTTGCCACATTCAATTTACGGAAAATAAAGAGAAGACTACTAAAATCTTACCTTTGAGGAAAAACAATTCCCCATCACATTTTCCTGTACATTTCATCAACAAATAAATAAATCTGCAACCTAACCTGTGCTCGTTAAACTTCATAACGCAGAAGAAGTCACAAAAACATCAAAAAAATGTATATTACATTCCTTTTCCTGAGGTACGGGCGATTAAATCCAACGAATAGGGTAAAGTTGCCGCTTGTGGTCAGCTGCACATTGCCAGCATTGCTCGCGACTCGTGATAAACAGAGGTTCGTTGCAAACTATGTTGTAGTAACGTGCTTATCATAGTTTCGATATCGACAGTGACGATAGTCCGAGAGAAGCAATGTTTGTTTTTAAAACGGCTGATTATTATCCACTATATCACAATTACATTCATCCTAAGATTGTCTGGAAGAGATCGCTTTTAGCGATAACTTCGCCCTTTGTGCCATTCTATTTTGTGTACCCTTATTGTTTATTTTATTACCTTGTGTGGTGTCAATAAAGTGTTATTGATTGATTGATTATTTACTATTTTAGTTCTTTATAACATATGTAACATTTTTTTTTTCATATAAAAATTTGGTATTGAAAACCAATATTACGAAAACCAATGATTGTTTCAGATAGAAAAAGACGCGTGACGCAAGCATAAATTTGGATCTACCATACTTACTGAGGCATTTGAACTCACATTCATATGTATAATAAATTAACCACGTCATTTTGATGACTAATACAATCATCAAAATAATGTGGTTAATTATACATATGAATGTGTATTAGGTTCAAGTTTTTATGTTGGTATGTAAGTGTGTCACACGTCTCCCTCTGTTTGAAACTGTCATTGACAAAATTCTGATAAGTGACATATTTCAATTGTATACGTAGTAAGTCGAAGTTTATGAAGTTATAAACCATTTATTTAAAAATGTAAATGTTTTGTCAATTTTTTGCGTATTATAATAGTTAAAAAAAAATATTTTTAGTTATAAAACAATTTAATTAGTTTTTATTTTGACATTTCGTTTTTTTATTTGTAAACCTTTCAAAATCTTATTTTATAGATAGAGCAATAAATGAAGAAAAGAATAAAAACGATTGAAATGATCACAGCTAGAAAGTGTGGAAGTATTTTAGTTTAATCTATCGATATCTTTATATGCACAACAGTTCACAACACTACCCTAGCACAGTATTTTGTTGTGTTGAAAAGGAGTTTTTGCTCGTCCGTTGATAGGTTCGTTTACCTTACTGCATGCTCTGCGCTAAATGAAGTTCGAGAAAAAGTTTCAATTTCAGATGTTTTTAGAGTTAAGTTGAATTTTAACTCAACATTTTTGTTATGCATACCATACAGTTTGTAAACTATATGTTTTGAAATATACTATTGCTATAGGTATGACCAACCAATACTTTGACCTTTAATAGTTCAAAATTATGTGTGGCAATACATTGCGCCCCTCACTCTCACTTTTAACATTAAACTCGTATGCCAAAGTTTACTGGTAACATTTTAATATTTCAACATCCGATTCCAAAATACAATAATGAAATGAAATGAGTTTATTTATTAGAATTTAATTAACCCACTCCGTGCGCGTCCCGTCAGTTCGGTATCGTCCGACTCCTGAGGTGCATGTGTACCTTGAGGATGGGACTCTGACAGTTCCGGAACCGGTTGGAAGACATCGATCTTCTGAACGATTAATATCGTGAGTTTTTTCCGGTTAATTAAATAATATAAATGAATACTCACGGAAGTTTTAGTACTGTTAAGCAAGTAACCTTGTCACGACTAAACAAGTGAACTGATCGTAATAAAATTTGATATATAAATAACTATGAACGTGGCTACTAGAGTGGGCAGGGCACATAGCACGTAGAACTGACGGCCGATGGGGCCGAAAAGTTCTCGAATGGAGACCACGAACCGGCAAGCGCAGTGTAGGAAGACCAGCCACAAGGTGGATAGATGATATCATACAAGTGGCAGGAAGACGTTGGATGCAAGCCACTTCCAATTGGTCTTTCTATAAATCTATGGGGGAGGCCTATATCCAGCAGTGGACTTCTTATGGCTGAGATGATGATGAGAGTGGGGCGGGGTGTATTTGGTTTATTATAAATCATAGATTAAGAATTTTTTGCTACGCTCAATAGATGGAATGTATGGTGTTTCATACCATGCCCACTATATAATATGGCTAAAAATATATGGAATATTTCTGACAGCGGTTATAAAAATATGTCTATATATTTTTATACGTGCATTTAGTACATCACTTAAGTGGCGTAAAACAATGTATTAAATTATCAAGTATTTTGACAATTGATTTATCTTCACATGACGCCAACTTGACGCAACATATGACCGAAAAGTCGGAATGACTTGGACATGGACAAGTTTTATACAGCTGAGTAGAGAAAGGCAAAGTTAATGGCTGCTTCCATTTTAATAAATCTTCCTTGTAATAAATTGTAAAGCAGCACAACACAAACACATCTCAAAAAAAAAGTGAAATATTATGTAGTCTGTGTTTTCCTAGTTAGTGCAGAAAGACGACCTCAGACGTATTTCGTGCATGCTCTTTGTATTCTTATTTAACAAAGAATCCCTATGTCTCGACTGCGACCACGTTGTTTTTGAACGAACACAATGCTTAGTTTTTTCGTGTGTGATCTACTTTGGCTAGTAAAGTGGGTCTGTATAAAATACTAGCTGTGCCCCGCGGTCCTCCGTGTGCTGTGAGAAACAGTGTTGATGTTGGTGAGGCATATCCTATGTCCTATGTGTTTTTTCGGAATCTATCGATATACTTACCTGGCTGGCCAAGTGGCCACTCAATCTATACGGACTTACTTTATATTTACCTTATTTTATGATAATACATTCAGTCTTTTAGTAGTCGTGAAAAGATAAATAATTAATAGACGAAGACATTAAATATTTTCGCTTTTATAATATTTATTAAGATAGGTATTTCTCTCATAATCATAATCATCTTTACGTGCATTGCATAGAAATGGGACTCTCTTCCGGTTTGTCGGCCGTCTTTATTAATTTTTGGGAGTTTTAACAATTTTGGAATCTTTAAAACTTAGTAAATAAATATCTTCTAGATTATTATCCTCAGTTACACTGTTGCTTACCTGGTTACCATCACGCAAGCCAAAGGTAAATCTACGTATTTAAGGTAAAAAACTTCAACTTAGCTGTAAAAACGATAAACTGACTATTTACTAAAGAAAATGTTCTTTCTTTACACAAAAACATGGCAATATTTACCAAAATCCTACCTTTATTTACCTGTATTATCTATTCTAATCCAAACAATATACAAGACGAGAAAAACCGTTTCACCCGCGGTACTCTGACAAGCCGGCTTGCCTTGTATCGCCGGGGGCCTTTGTCATAAAAATATCATAGTACACGGCCGCCATAATGCCTCTTCATATAATCTGTATAACCTCTCTACTTTACGATCTATAAACAGTATGGGAATTTTCTTCAAAGATTTATTAACATTATTTTAAAATAACTGAAATACTTACTTATATTCTCTTAATCTTCTTCTTCTTCTTACCCTGTTCCCACTTATGTGGGGTCGGTACAGTATGTACGTTTTCTCCATTCATCTCTGTCATTCGTCATATCTGGACTCACTCCCTTTTCCCTCATGTCTTCATTCACGCAATTCATCCATACTTTCTTCGGTCGACCTCTACCACAATTACCATTCACTCTCATATTGATCGCCCGTTTTAAAATGTGCTCCTCTTCTCTTCTCATGATGTGTCCGTACCACGATACCACTTATATTCTCTTAATATTAGAACTTAATTACTGAGATTAGTCGTTTCGATGCTGGGTAAATAAACATAATACATAAAATGAAATAAAATAAAACTGTTTTAGCTTTTGGTTCTAGTCTCGAAACCTTAGTTTTATTTTAATGTACCTACAAGATCATTGTCATTTTCTTTACATGTATTTGTACTTACAGGAATTTAGTCCCAAAATTCACTTTTTTTAAGCTTTCAAACCTTACTACAGCAGTTTTGTTGCGGTTTACTGAATATATGTATTTTATGTAGTGTTATTAATCTCTGACTCAAATGGCTGTGACATAGGAACAGACAGATTAGGTATATACATAGCGAATTTATTCCTTGTACTGTGGAATTCTAAAAATGAAAAAGACTCCTTTTTAACGGACATCCAAAAAGAAGGATGTTCTCAATTCGGCTGTTTTTTTTGTATGTTTGTTCAGCGGTTATTCAACCAGTTTTGAATTGTTTTTGATGATTCTTTTTGTTAAGTAGGCAAATAAGCAAATCGTTTGATAATTGAAAACGCCACTAAAGTCCATACTGTTAAAGCATGTCGGCTACATCCATCTTATTTTGGTGAGTTATTGTGGCTCAGGTATGGGGGTTGAATGTCTGGCTTATGAATAAATACTCCTTTGTCGTGCAAGTGTTTACATTGATTGCCACAACAAGTTGTTACAACAGGTTAGAAATGTTTGCCTTCTATTTGATGATATACCCACTTAAGAAATAAAATGAAACTTTTCTTAAAGTTTCATTTTGATGAATCATTGCGTAAAAAAGCCTCTTGGATCATTGCGTACAAAAATTTTCTATATCTAATAAACACAAAACACTTAACATCAGGTGAATTGGTGGTCAATCGTAGATCTTTATTGTATAAAAAATATATTTTAAATATTATAATAATGACAATATTTTACGAACAAATAAACAAAATAGATTTTTTAAACACTGTATTTTTAAAATTCATTTAAGATATTTTTTTATACATTATTGTTACTAAATGTTATTTTATTAAATCATCTAGGTATGATAGCCTAAACGGTTTTCCCGAGAAAGTGATACTTTATTAATATTTGTGTGAAATATGTCCTCGCCCGGTCCACTGCTCTGTTTTAAGGATGCTAAATCTTCAGCTTTTAAAATGATAAAGTTTCTTGGGAATCCACGAAATCTTTCCAAGCTCTGTATTCGTGCGATAAAAATGATAAATGTTTATAGTTACTTGTATGACGTCGTTCTTCACACGGTCTATGGGTTTTCTTCACTCGTTTTCTGATTCACTCAGAGTGACTCCGACCACTTTCATTCTTCGTAATTTTTCCTTCTTTGTCTACTATTCGGTTTTGTTAATTTTTCCTTCTTTGTCTTTGTCTTTGTTTGTTATTCGGTGTTGTTCATTTGTCTTATTGTATTTTGTCTACCGTCTTATATTGTCCACTATTTCTGTTTTGTATCGTACCATCACGTCGACCTTCCTATTTCGTCTACTTCAGATCATATCTTTGTGATGTCTTGACAGTTTTTAGGGTTCCGTACCCAAAGGGACGGAATAACTAATACGCGACGCTATTACTAATAAGTACTACTATTATAAAAGTTTCCGGCAGCCTAGTCGGGGGACCGTCTGACTTGTGATCCGCAGGTCCTGGGTTCGAATCCCACGGCACGCACCTCTGTCTTTTCGAAGTTATGTGCGTATTGTTGATTGCCGCCAACTTCAAACAGTGAAGGAAAATATCGTGAGGAAACCTACATGTCTGAGAGTTCTCAATGATCTTGAAGATGTGTGAAGTCTGCCAACCCGCACTTGGCCAGCGTGGCAGACTATGGCCTAACCCTTCTCACAATGAGAAGATGGCCCATTCCAAGCAGTGGGACAGTTTGTACAAACACAGAGCGGATAATAAAAAAAAATTACTAAGACTCCGCTGTCTGTCTGTCTGTCCGTAGGTCACCAGGCTCTATCTCATGAACCGTGATAGTTAGACAGTTGAAATTTTCACAGATGATGTGTTCTGTTGCCGCTATAACAACAAATACTAAAAAACAGAATAAAATAAATATTTAAGGGGGCTCCCATACAACAAAGGTGTTTTGGCTCGTTTTTGCTCGATATTGATAACGGCAACAGGTAGACGCTTGAAATTTTCACAGAATATTGAGTTATATTATTCAATTTAAAAATAAATATTTAAATTAAAATAAAATGAATATATAAGGGGGGCTCCCATACAACAAACGTGATTTTTTATAGATAATGGTACGGAGCCATTCGTGCGCGAGTCCGACTCGCACTTGGTCGGATTTATTTTTATTTGTCTTAATTATAATATAAATACATGTTGTTAGTAGAACGGAATTGCATTAGCAAGCCGTAAAAAATTCTACATTTAACTTAATTTTGCTTCCTTTTTTTTTAATGTTGAAATAGGTTCGCGCTTGACCGCCAACTCGCCTGATGTTAAGCGACGTTGCGGTTTACGATGGAGCGCGCTTACCTAGAAGAAACCAACCTTCCTTCTAGTATCTCTCCCTATAAGCATCCATTGGGGGCTTTTAATGGAAAGATAACGAGCTTCTGAAAGCTCAATTAGAAAAAGCTGTTATTTTCAAACGTAGTTTAGTCAGCAAAACCAATTCTAATTTCATAAAAAAGTGGAGTTTGCAAACTCCTATTTAAGTAGCTTGCATAGTTGACGTTTATACAAAAACTTAATTTTATAATAATCGAAGTTGTGTTATTCTAAAGTTGCTTAAGTTCTGTTTGAAATAATAATGCTTCTTTTCAATAGCCGCAAACGGGAAACTTTCAGCATAACGAAGTTAGAAGAAAAAGCGATGCAAAAATTAATTTTCTCAAGAACAACTTAAAACAACTATAAAACTATTCTGGCGGAGACAATGGGACTTTTTTAATAAAATTGAAGCTTGAAGTGGCCTAGCGTTTATTGACAAAAGTGAAACTGTATCATTATTATCATAGACAGTTTTCTCTATCCCATTGCTTGAGGCAAGAGCCCTGGCGGAGGAGGGCCCTGGTATGCCATCACACAGGTTTAAACTAGTTTGGGTACCAAGGTTATCCTATGACAGGACTATAAAAGAGGATTACTTTCTAGATTATCGTAGTGATTTATGTGATGTTTGTTACAGTTTAATAAAGTTTTTTTTTTTTTTTTTTTTTATAGGCGTCGCTCTTATAAAATAACGTCTGCCTCGGTCCTGTGGCAATCGAGTCCAGGTTTGACCCACGATTGGCAATAGATAGTCGATCCATCTCGCAGCTACCATCCTACGCTCCGCTTACCTTCAAAACCTTACTTCAACTGTCATAATTTCGCCTAGCAACAAGTATTTCTCAAACAAATTACGAAAGCTTACTTTGTGATCGATAACAAGCAATCGTTTAAAAATAAAAATAAAACTGATTTCAAAATACGGAATTCATTTACTTGGATGACATATTTTTTCAGTTATTTTTGTTATTAAAAGCAAAATAATAAACCGATTTTGATAACATAGAAATGAAACTACCTGAAACTACCTGGAAAGTATACCCTTTCAAACAAAAAAAATATTCAAATCGGTCCAATGGTCTTTGAGTAATCGGGAAAAATACATAAAAAAACAAAAAAAAAGATTCCAACGAATTGAGAACCTCCTACTTTTTGGAAGTACTTAAATGATGTTAATATGAAAACCTGAAATCGTGATTTTTCCCCCGTAAAAATGTTAGTATTTAATCACCACCTATCTTTTAATTCATATACCTACTTCAAATTCACCTAATTCAAATATGCTTTTCACTGAGTTATAATTTTTTTCAACATTAAATATTTTTAGCGTTTGTTGATTTTTTTTGGTTCAGTGAAACTTAGAAACAACAGTTCAAGAGAAAAATCTTCCTCGAATATGTAAAAGTTCATAGAATTTTCCGACAGCTGCGTAAAACACGCTTTGTCTCCCCTACCATCTTTTTTTGTAAAATGTTTGTGGACCGTAACAATAAACAGTAGGTTGCGTTGATTCCTCCCCCTCGCACCCCGCGTAATTTCCTGCCCCCCGACTGACGGCTTACAGTCTTCCTGTGGGCTGTTTGAAGAGACGAGGCGAGATGTAAGGTAAGAGCTGAGAGCGGGGTAGATAAAAGCAAAACAAAGTATTGCCTTATAAGCTAACGAGGTCATTACACATTTATATTTGAACAATCGAGTTACTCAGGGGGTGGTACCAGACGAGACGTCCTTCGGAAGTGAAGTCTGCGCTGCTTGTTTTGAAAAAGACCGCCGTATGCGGTTGTAACTATAGTCGGAGAATTCGGCTCAAAAATAGACGTAAGAAAACCGTTTGTTCAAATAATAAAAAAAATGCCTTTGTTTTCCTTTTATCGCCCACGCTCTACTCTAGTCCAGTTGAAGAGTACTGATTAAAACAAAGTGATTTGATTGGTTTTTTTTGAATATTCACCACGAAACAGTGTTCCTTTTTCGTGTTTCGATAGTCAAAAAGTCCAGGAAAATATGGACCCAATGACGATGATTCACTAACTGAAATAAATCCGATAAAAAATCAATAAACTAGCAATTTCGTGTCAAAATTCCAAGCTTTGAAATTTAATTCTGACAAGGGACGTGTTGTTAATAAGCTTCTTACATAATTCGATAGCCTCTAGTATGTTAAAACCGGCCAAGTGCGAGTCGGACTCGCGCACGAAAGGTTTCGTACCATTATCTATAAAAACAGCAAAAAAATCACGTTTGTCGTATGGGAGGCACCTTAAATATTTATTTTATTCTGTTTTTTAGTATTTGTTGTTATAGCGGCAAAAGAAATACATCATCTGTGAAAATTTTAACTGTCTAACTATCACGGTTCATGAGATACAGCCTGGTGACAGATGGACGGACAGACAGACAGACAGACAGACAGCGAAGTCTTCGTAATAGGGTCCCGTTTTTTTCAGCGATGAAATCAGACGCCTCTATTAAATGCGGCCTTCGGCCCGCAACGATATCTCAGTGGTAATGTAATTCTAAATAAAACCTTTGCTCGCTGGTTGCTTGTTCCACTCCTACCTTAGCCATTTACCTCCATGTCCGCCAGCAATTTGCCCTATTGAATTCGGTCGCATACAACGCTCGCGTTTGCTTTCCCATCGCACTGTAAGCCGTTTGCTACACTTGGACTGGAATAATTAACGTAGTAAAGCCTGTTTAAATATAGAAGTATCATGAAAAACCTCGGGAACTAACTTCTGAAAGATCTACTATGGTACCTTGTGGTCTCGACTGAACAAAATAATGAAATAAGGACACCAGCGCCCTCAATACCACATTAGTTTGTTGACTGAACAGACTTTAAATATATACGTATGTAGTAAGTGATTAGAAGCAGAAAGCTGAAGACAGGACGAGTCAAAGTAAAATTGTTAACTTGAAGACTAACGGTATATGCTTGGTCTTAAAATTAAATAATAAGTTAAACTTGTGTGTCATTTTATGCAAAATTCGTACGACTACATACAACTTCGTGCATTAAAATAAATGTGAAGCTGTTTAGCATACAGTAGGTAATATAGAAACATAGGTAATACAGAAACATAGGTAAATCTTTATTAAAATATCACATAGTAAAAACATGTTACAGTGAAAAAATAGTACAGTATGTCATTACACATACCTAAATATATCCTGAATGGGTCTTTCCGACTGGATATAATCTAGGTGTCTTCAAATCGCGAGTGAATAGGTTTCTTCTAGGCAAGCGCGCTCCATAGTAGACCGTAACTGTCGCTTAACACCTGGTGAGTTGACGGTCAAGCGCAAGCCTATTTTTGAATAAAAAAAATAATAAAAAAAAACTATTTACATGTACATAAATCCCTGGGTAGTCAAGTAAACTAAAAGTATTGTTCACTGTGACATAATAAAAAACAATATAAACACAGCGTTGTATTATGGTTGTATTTACATAAGATATTTGAACAAAAATGGGTCAGGGAAACTAAAACATTGTCAGTTTCAACAACTAAAGATAACACTTACCTTTCCTTCCGGAACCATCCGTCATTATTTCCACAGGAAAGGTGAACCCCTCATTTCGGGATTGTTAAAAATAATGAAGGTTGGTAATCAAGCCAATTGACATAGTTTTGGTATTTTCGGTGCCAGATTAATTTTAGAATGTTGGTACTGGTAATTATAGGCTATGTTACGAAGAGACATAATGTAGGTTTGTCTTTTACATGTCTACAATATTAATTTTTTGTATGTTTGTTCACTAATTACTCTGCTAATTGTAAATTAATTTATATGATTCTTTTTTGTTTGGTAGGTCATACTTTAGAGGTGATCTCATATAAATTTTATCAAAATAACTGGAAAAATGTCATCCAAGTAGACAGATTGCGTATTTTGATGTCCGTTTTTTAGTTTTTTAAACTATAATTGTTGGCTTTATTGACGATGGGATCTACAAGAAATGAATTGACAAGTATAAGTTTAGAAAACTGAAAATTCCTGACAAAAAAAAAACGGCTGAACCGATTTTGATGAAACATAGCTAAGAACACTCCCCCTTTCAAACACTTCACCAATCAAACAAAAAAAAAAAAAAAAACAGTTCATCCGTTCGGGAGCTACGATCCCACAGACAGACACACACACAGACATGTCAAACTTATAACACTCCGCCGTTTTTGCGTCGGGGGTTAAAAATAGTTTTCTTGTAAAACGAATGCAATAGCATGTAAACAAATAATGTAATGCGTGCGGCTAGTGTATTCAATAGCTTTAACAATTACAGCTGCAATTGCAATAATTTCACTATACGGTTCGTTTCACTCAGCATGTTGCAGTGAAGATACTGTTTTTGGTCATTTATTGAAAGATTTGGCTTTAAACCTACAACCTATAACAATGAAGGACATAATTTAACAAGTCAGTACAGCGATAATATTTTTGACGTGACAACGTCTAATAAATCGATGAACGCCGGCTGCACGCACGAAACAGTATGACTCATTGTCCCGTTACGCTCTGTGTCCCGTTACGCCCATTGTCCCGTTACATCATCATCATCATTTCAACAATGTTTTGTTATGACGTTGTCACGTTAAACTATTGTCTGTAAGCCGACTTTACAGACAACCATTTTATTAACAGCGTAGTGATCAATCACAGATTAATTATTTATACGAAGAATAGATCTGCGATTGACCACCTCGTCTGATCGTAAGCGACAATGTGGATGGAACTCGTCGATCTAAAATAACTGAAAATTCTAAGATTGTTGATCTCAGGAAGGCGGCAGGGAGTTCTATTACTGTACAGTATGCAAGAACGTGGAATAAAATCGTTGAGTACAGATTTTTGACATTTCAATGAGAAATGGGTAGTAGTATGCCAACTTTCTTAGTAGCACAGAACTAGTGTTCTGCGCTGGAATGGGAAAGCTAGAATCTGGTCAGGAAGCTTTTGTGTATACTCGCCGAAGCAAATCCTGTAGAATATTGACAGCCATGCTACTTTACGACGATTTTTGAGATTAAGAACATTTACAAAATCGCAAAAATATCAAGTCACACCTTTTATCAAAAGAAAACGAACTTTTTATATGGAATAGTATGTTGATTATTATTTCAAGGTTGAATACATAAATAAAAAGTTAAAATGACCCATTAGAATATATTCGTCGTTTATTGCGACAATTTATAAATATTATAATTTATTAAAAGTAGACTAGATTTTTTTTTACCAATTAGAAAAACCAAAAAAAGCGTTGATATGGTACAGAAAAGTATGCAATATACAAGTCAACTTTACGGTCGCAATGAGTAATCATTACTTGTAACATGCTTACAAAGCCTACCAATACTAAATGTACAAACAGACATTTACGTTACACACACAACACACACACACACACACATTTACGTTACGTTTACAGATATCAGACATTTTAAGTTTTAAATAATAATGCCACAAAAAACATGTATTGTGTTTCATTTCTCTTTATCGACAAGCTATTTGGTAATATGTTTTCTTATTTACCAAAAGCGTCGTCAACAGGAATTTCATCAAAAGTCTGATATCACGTTACTGCCGCTACATTGGTTATTTCGTTATCATTATTTTATGCCACATAGTTTATAATCAGTGACTAAACTGTATTTTAACGATTTCAGTTAAATTTATGTTTTATTCGACTGCATAAGACGGATGATAATGTTTAACTGGCTTTATGTATGTACATTTGGATGTATATTAGGGTGTAAAGTATGTGAGTATTATGTAGGTAAATGTTTCTATATTCATAGCTCACCATCTACACCATTACGCCTGCAGCTTGACGATTTTTATTTTCAAAGGAAAATTAACAGCTTAATACATCAAAGGATAATAATTTTCATACGTAAAAACCATTTTTAGAAATTAACGCAAAAAATATTTTTATGTATGAAAACTAACTGGATCAAATTGAAATTTCTATCGGATTTTTGTGATGTTGTTTTCTAGTTATACAAACGACGATTTTTTTATAAGTTCATTCAGCCACTTTATATCTTCAAAAATGTAGGTATGCGTGAGCGAGACGGACGATGGTCGGACTACGTGCTTTGTATACATGTGTGCGTTATATACAGACGTCAACTTGCATATAGGTACGTGTCATGTTTGACATGTGGTAAAGCGCAATTAAAAATAAAACCTAAACAACTGTCTCGCAATCCATTTGTATCATTACAGAGAGAATAAACATGGCCAAGCAGCATGTGTACATACAAATTAATACCGAGTGAAGCCTTTGTGTGCAGTTATCATGGAATTATTATTGAATTTGTTTGTTTCGATGAGTGTCTAGTTTTATTTTGACGTTATTGTCAGGATGGAAGTTACAAAAATATATACAGCGCGTAGATCGTCAAAGGTAAAGTCAAAAAGGTTAGTGTTGTCCTACTGAATTAAAAAAATAAAATTAATGAGGAAATGTTTTCATGGTAGCTTTTTAATATTAAGCGTTGTAATATGATGTGCTAATGGTGTATCAAGTAATTTTTTTTTTCAAATAAAAGCTTAGGAAAATTTGAGTTTTTTTAACCGACGAAGAGATTTTTAATTTGTTTTTTTTTTGTAAGTAATAAATTTTATAATTTTTAATGGATTTATCGCGTATATTTTCATGATTATATGACCTGACGTTTCAAATAGTTACAAGTAGGCCGTGATCACAGGTGAGACTAGATGACAGTGAATCGAGTGAAGCAACATTTAATAAGCCTTTTAAGGCTTATAACGTCCCTCTGCCCGACGATATACACGATACATTTTGAATGAAACTGCCACTATTATACTCTAAGACCGAAAGTATATCATTCGAAAACCTTACCTAATAAATCCACGAATTCCGTAGAAATGCACGATGGCTGCACTCGTGCTCGGTTCTCCAATTAGTGAGCTTGTTACAACGCCACTTGCGTCAGATTTCAGCTATCTAATAGGCAGGGTGTGTACTGGTAGAGCCCGAAAATAGTGGATATTCATTTCATTTTATAAAGTCAGAAAAAAAAAAAATATGACATCCAAGCTGCCAAGTTGCCAAGCAACTCTAGTTGTGATTTAGTGTGATCATAAATAGAATAGCTAAACACTAATGCTTTTTTTTGTCAGCCCTGTTTGTACAAACTGTCCGCTGCTGGGCGCGGGCCATCTTCTCATTGTGAGAAGGGTAAGGCCATAGCTGGCCAAGTGCGGATTGGCAGACTTCACTCATCTTCAAGATAATTTGGAACTCTCAGACATGTAGGGTACGTTTCCTCACGATGTTTTCCTTCACTGTTTGAAGTTGGCGGCAATTAACAATACGCACATAGCTTCGAAAAGACAGAGATGTGTGCCGCGGGATTCGAACCCAGGACCTGCGCAAGTCAGGCGGTCCCTCGTCTAGGCTGCCGGACACTAAAGCTTCAGTTGGACTTAATAAAAAATTGTGAAAATAAGCACGTTATGTTAAAATAGTTTAGTTTGGTAGATGATGTAGCGTTAATACGTTTTCACTATTCCTGTAGGCTTAGACACGTGGCAAGCGTTTCTATTTCTACAAATGCGCTTTTGTTTCGAAATGCTAAGAAACTGTGTCGTGCCGTCACGTGACTTTTCGTTAGCTAAATTTCAATCTCATACATTTACTGTTCTATTCTACTGGCGTTCACGAAAATAGAATGCCCACCAGAAATGTCAAGTTTACGTCTTTATATACTGGAAGAAAGTAGTTCTTTACATAGCATAATAATTGATAGAAAGCTAAATTATGAAAAAGCAATGGGGTGCATCATTGATATTTAAATTGACGTGAATAAGGAATAAGGACCGCATGATACCTGAACTAGCTATAAAGACAAAAAAAGGTCTCAGTTTCCTGAGAGCCATAATCTTGGAATTTTCAATGCGGAAAAGGTGAATAGCTTATTCTAGATCGACGTGTTCCATCCTCAGCCACACCGTCGCTTACCAACTGGAGAGTTGGTGATATATATTAGATCTAACATAACAACAAAAAACTTTTTTGCATTGACCATTATATCCACAGACCAGTAGACAATCTTGTTGACAAACTAAAACAGTTCGACTACTGAATTGAGTTACAAAGCTCTGACTGCGACATATACTTGCTCTATGTCTACTAGAAAGTACACTATCAGGTATTTTATACGACACCTCCACGCTCCGTCGGAAAAACTAAAGGCATGACTGGATACCATAAATATTATAGCTTTGTGTTTTTTGAAAAATTTGGCTACTATTCAATGTAAGAGAAAAATTGTTCCATTTTTTATGTTTATGTGACGGGATGAGTAAGCCTCTCACATGATGTTAAACTACACGATTGCTTAAAACAATCCCATGTCAACCAAAATGTTTGTGTAATATTTTCTTTTTTAATCGACTTCAATAAAAGGAGATTTCAATTTTATATGTATGTATGTAATTGTTTGTTTGTTTTCCGTTTTGCTTTATGTATGTTTTGTGTTTTTTTTCGTTTAATTTTTATTTGTACTTTCTAAAATTTCAACTGAATGGGTTCATTCAGGTTTTGGGTTCTGTTGGGTTTCATTGTTCATTGTGTTTGTCACTCGTCACTGACCATGACGGTGTATATAGGTGAGTATACACTGAGATCGCCTCGTAAATTTCAATTAAGCCAATCGTCATTGTCACCTTGCAGCACCTGTCGTCGTGCCCACATGATCCTAACACCTGCACACTGACTAACGTGATGGAGGCGTCAGCTTTAGGCCTAGCCGTTGCTGAAGGCTGGTTAAAAACTTGTAAATAGAAAAAATACATAAAAAATCACAAATAAAAAAAACTTAAACAAAAACTAATACTGTAATATGTATTCTATCAACCATCTAGTATCCATAGTACAAGCTTTGCAGTTAGATGATGTTGTGTGAAATGTCCACCAATATAATTATATTATATTTAAAAACAAAAAAAAAATGATTCGGCGCTTGTGCCAAAATAATGGCAGTTAGTGTACAGTACATGCACTAAAACGTACAGCGTGGCTTCTAATGGGAATTAGGTGGGCCAGTCTCTCTCTATAATTGGAGCACGGGACACACTCTGGGAGTGTCAAATGCGTGGTGTCAGCGCTCAGTTGACATACGAGTGCACTAGTTGGGTGACCATTGCTTACCTGATTAACTAAATTATTATTATTATAGTTAACTATAGCTTACGTAATAAAATAATCACGTAGTGCCCATTCATAAAGCATCAACGGGATGTAGCGTCAGTCCTCAAAAATGTCCGAGCGTGAAATCTAATTAGAACCCTTACATGACTAAAATAATTTCGATTTGCAAAATAGAACGTTGTTATCTTTCTGTACAATCTGTATATCAGATAGATAGATAGAAAACTGTTTATTGTTTACACTATTATACTTAAACACTAATTACAGCAAAAAAAAAAACAATTTTATTACAAAAAAGTGAATAAACATAGAAAAATAGATAAACAAGAATTTATATTGATAAAACTTAGCACCGCTTAAAACTTGAACAATAGCAAGGAGCGCTTATTACGGAGCATCCTTAACTCACATTAGTATGGCAAACGGGAATGGGCAACTATAGCCACAAAGTGAATGCAAATTTCTTAACAATCAACTTTGACCCTTAACACCAACAAATTAAGAACAGGATTCCAATGGTTAATCTTGCGGAAACTCAGTTAAAAGAGCTTTAACGGCCGACACTTACACCGTAGCGAGCTTTTATGCGACGCTCGGGATTCATATTATGCAAGTAGGCGAATGTTACGTTATTACGTGTAAGTGCATTTTGTTGTTACAGACAAAAGTAACATGGTAATTCTGTTTAGTTTGAACAACGCGGTGTTGTTTTTAATATAGGTATGTGAGAAATAATGTTATGTTTCTACTGAGACTCGGTTCAAATAACTATTTATGCATAATATATTCGTAAGAGGTGAATTCGAGTTACACAACATTTTTTTATCTAAATAATTTTAATTAATCCAATTTTTTTAATAAAACCTACGGGTCACTCACGTCTATTTTGAGCCGAAATATCCGAATATAGTTTCAACCGCATTCGGCGGTCTTTTTCAAAGGAGCAGCACACACGTCACTCTCGGTCGGTGACGCGCCTTGCACTGCGACGTGCCGCTCGTGCCGCACGTGATGTTATCGGTTGCAAAAGGGTTAGGGGGGGAAGCTGGTGGCGTAGATTTTATTTAAAAATGTGTGAAAACCACGTTAATTTCCATAATCCAAATTTGTAATTTAACTTAATAATTTGTGATGAAGTTGTTTAGATGTAATAATATTTAATTTACACAGCTAATGGTATAATTATTGTTATTATATTCACGATACGATCCACCCAAAACTTTCCTACGCTTGATTTCGACAAAAATACGTTAGTGCAGAACTGGCACACGTATTGCAAAGTTATTAAAACCTTCTCAAATCGATTTCATTCTACAAAACAAATAACTCAGAAAAAAGTAAAAGATTGAAATATGTACTTAGATTTGTACTTGTAATAATGTATGTTTTACCCGATTGCCCAAGAAGTAGAATTTAAAAAGTATGTCATAGAAATGTTTTAAAAATGTTTTCTTGAGTTTTAAATTTTTGTTTTCTTTTTTTATTCATTTATTAATTATTGTCTGTCCTCAATAGAGAACATTAGAAGCATTGTTCGTATAGCAGTTTTAATGTTACAATACGCGAAGGTGTAAACATAAGTCAACTATAATGGGTTGTTAAATTTGTTGGACGCCTTATGGCTGGAACGAGGAACTTCGGGCAAATTTATGCAACGGATAATTTTATTCCCATGCGTCAAAGATGGCGGTTGTATTCTTTGGACGTTCTATAAATAAATATAAATGAAAACAGTTAAAAGTTTGATTATTTTTTATTATTATTGTATTTAAGAAGGTTTTTTTTAATACACACTTTGCAAGGCGACAAGAAGATTTTTGAGCGAATATTCTATTTCAGACAATCATACAACGTCGCTATTTAACCGACTTCGAATAACGAGGTAGTTATCATTTGGCTTGTATTTTTTTTATTGATTGTTACGTCATTACCCTTTTTATAAACAGATTCGGTTTTTTTTTTTATTGAATGTATAAACTTTCAGATTGGCCCCTACTGAAATAACATCAAAATCGGTTTACTGCTTTGATAAAAAAAAATGGAAATAATTTGTCATCGAAGTAAACGCAATTACGTATTTGATGTCGATTGTTTCAGTTTTTAGGGTTCCGTACCTCAAAAGAAAAAAACGGAACCCTTATAGGATCACTTTGTTGTCCGTCTGTCCGTCTGTCCGTCCGTCGCGTGTCAAGACCTTTATCTCGGGAACGCGTGGAGATATTGTGTTGAAATTAAAACCATATACGCAGATCCATAGTCTTTTGCTGCAGAAAGAAAAATCAAATTTCGCAGTTTTCTTAAAAAAAAGTTACAGCCGAATATATCGTAAAGAATGCACATTTCGACACTCACAAAGGAATCAAAACCTATGTGGTACTTCCCGTTGACTTAGAACTATGAAATTTGGCAAGAAGCATTTTGCACACATATAGGAAAAATCCGAAAACCGGACATTGTTAATTTAATCACAAAAAATAGGGTCTTTATGCAAGGAATGAGGGCCCAAATTTTAAAGTGAATTAACTGTATCATGTGGGGTATCATATGAAAGAGCTTAATTAGCTATTAATAAGTTAAAACAGGTTTTTAAATATTTTTACGATGTATATTTTTCGGTATAAGAAGGAAAATATAAAAAAATATACGATTCCCCCTTTTTATCTACTAGTTTGTACGGAACCCTCGGTGGGTGAGTCTGACTTGCACTAATCCGGTTTTTTAACTATAATTAGATAAAGAGTCAATGAAAAAAACTGGCTCCATACATCTTTTCCGTTCGGCTACAGAACAAAACATTATTATATTTAAATAAATCAGATTAAAATACTAATAAGATAATGTTATTATTCTTTTTATAGAATTTTAAATTGGTAACACTTAAAAAATAAAGCAATTATAAAAACTCACAAGAAAACCGTGAAAATATAACGCTAGCAACCCCACAGGGATTAAGCCTAGTACGCAGAGCAAACGAAGGTCAACCACCCGCTTATTCTGAAACTTTTCGAATTTCTCTCCCTTATCATCTGGATGAACGTTTTTAATTAATTAAAAGCAGCATCACGAGGAATTTGTGATAATGAACAGGACATTTTTTTAATTTTTGTTACGGCAAGGGAAGTTTGCTATGTAGATTACTAGAAAGTAGATACGCTAGCGCTAGAGTTAGCGTGGATGTCGAAGACAAGGATTAAGTATGTTGATGGCAAGACGAGATAGTCTCTCTCGCACTTCAGTGTTACCGCTCTTTGTCCCGCCGCTGACATTAGCTAAGACGCGGCCATCATTTTTCCATCGTGTTATCACAATACCAGTGCTTTATTGCTTCAAAACTGTGTATATGAAAAGAGGAGGAAAATTTATGGTAGTTTTAGCCCACGAGATAGGTCTATTACTATTAGTTCCATAGGCGCCTTCCGCGCGGACCGTTGTAGTCGAATGCAAGCTGAGTAGATTGCGCCCACTCTATCTCGCATACATAAATTAGTAATAAAGAAAAAAAAACATATCTATCTCCATATCCAATCATTATTCAATTCCGTTCAGCCGCTATAGCGTGTAGAAATAATAAACACACAATGCACAAACTTTACCATTTACATAATATATGTATTAGTGAGATTCAGATGAGATTTCTGCGCATGAGAGCTAATTGACAGAGTACCTCATAGCTACATTGGTAATAGTCTGCCGTAGAAAAGTTGTTTTCTCTTTTCTATGATATCTGCCTTAAAAGCTGTGAGTTCTATCATCAACCAGGAACACACTTGTGTTGTTCTGTGTCTAGGTGATAAAAAAAAAAGGATTTACAAAAAAGTATTCAGTCAGGAGTTTGATTCTCAAAGTACAAGTGATGTGTGTTATTTAAAATAATTATAGTTTAAAAAACTGAAAAAAAACGACTTCAAAATACGCAATATATATACGCACTTACGCGACTTGCTGTTCACTTTTCTACATGCGCTTGGATAATATTTTATCATTTATTTTGTTATAAAAACCAAAGTACTGCATCGATTTTGATAAAATGTATATAGGACCACCTCTGAAGTATGATCTACCAAATAAATAAATATTTGTGGACATTTCACATAACACCATCTAGCCCAAACTAAGCAAAACTTGTACTATGGAACTAGATGGCTGATAGAATACATACATATATACTTTTTTTTTGTAAATATATACATATGATACATAGAAACACCCAGACACAGAACAAACATCCATACTCATCACACAAATGTTTGCCCTGGGTGGGGATCGAACCCACGACCTTTCAGTTGAGCAGGTAGACGTAGACACACTACCGACTGCCACAAGCCACAAGGCCAGTCTGTCTTAAGTTTTGTACTTGTCTGGTTTTAATCTGCGTTGCAACGAATCTTCTTTTATTTTATCAAAGTTTTCTCTTCGCGTCCGGTGCCAAATTGTATAAGTTGATTTAATTTTTTCTTCTTTGACTGTGGCTTGGGTACTGTTAATGTTTAACTTGAAGTTTTCGAGAAAAATTTCTTATCTTGTATAACTTTTTATAAAAGTGAAAAATGTTTGGTGGAAGTCTTTTATGACTGAAAATAAGTTTTATCAGAGCGTGTTATATTTATTTTTCTCGAATAAATAAATCTTACGTTAAGTATATTTTAACAGTATTCGTTCATTATATGCTATTTTTGTCTAATTCACAATAAGTGTGATTTTATGTGAAAATATAGAAAAAAAGTGCCTAATAGACATAGACATGTATTTTATTGTGACAAAACTTAGAAGAGATAGTACAATGACACATTGAATTAAAATAAAAAATAATTATTGGTAGTTTGGAACAAAAATTATTTTCTCTTAATGAATTTCTTACACTACTACCTTTCTTAGGCCGTCTTATAAACGAATCTTTACTTACCTTACTAGACAATGTCACCGATAAAATACTTCTTTTTATCCTTCTCTGCGGCCATATTTACGGCGGCACACCTTTGCGCCGATGGGTCCGAGGCTAATTTATTTATTGTCCTGTATATTGCTGTCGCTTTTCCGCTTCGAGTGATTGTCCTACCCTCCATGGGTTGGGACGCCATGCTTTGACATATTGAGGAAAGTCAAGGAAGAGAACCCATACGTCAGTGTAGCTGAAATAGTAGGATCGTAGGTCAAAAAATAGTAGATGATTCTTTCTACAAGTATAAGCTTAGAAAAATCAAAAACTCGACAAAAAAACGGCTGGTTGAACCGATTTTGATGAAACATACTCGTAGCTAAGAACACTCCCAACTAATTTACCTTTCAAACAAAAAAAAAACGGTTCATCCTTTGGGAAGTTACGATGCCACAGACAGACACACATAGACACGTGAAACTTATAACAACCCGTCGTTTTTGCGTCGGGGGTTAAAAATAACCGACCAAGCCTAATCAAGTTTAATCTCAAAGTAGCTGCATGTGGAAGTAGCCTTACAATATTTTTTAACCCCCGACTTAAAAAGAGGGGTATTATAAGTTTGAACTGTATATTGGTGTATTTGTGTATCTGTCTGTGGCATCGTAGCTCTCAAATGGATGGATCGATTTTGATTTAATATTTCTTGTTTAAAAGAGAATTTCATCGACAGAGTTCTCAGGAATGTATCATAAAAATCGGTTCAGATTTTTGTCGGAGGTTTTTTGGAATTTTCTAAAATGGTACTTGTTACGATTAAAGGCGGACGTCCATTGTACATGCAATGACCGCAATTGTAGAGACACGTACAAAAAAATTTTTTGTTTGAGACAACGCCTACTAGACCGTTCCGGCAACGTAGCAAGACCGTAGCGTGCCGTGCACGGTCTGGCAACGAGTTGTCGGGATAGGTAGTGGACGAAACAGCACCGCGTCGTGTCTGATACGTTCATAGCAGGGTCATGATGTGATACGTAGCAGTGGACGTCCACCTTTAGGTTATAGTCGTAAAGTTAAATGATTCGGTAAGCTTATGATTCGGTTTTATTTCTTTTGTGAGTGTAGGCGGACTGAAAATAAACTTAGTAAACAGAAAGTGAGGCACCTGTGAACACATGCGCGAATGACGGATGCCACATAAACAGGGTCGCTGTCGGTCGCTCGTTTGTGTTTATGTGTATACGTCAGCTGGTTTGTGTATTCGCGTAATTTGTATAATGAAATGTCAACGGAGTAACTTATGTGTCTGTGCCTACGCTCTATATACTCGTTGCTATGGAACACCTTTTTTGCGAATTATGTTTATGACGAAGTTACAGTGTAACATATAATTTTAGACAATTAAAATGTAGCATCTAGTACATAGCAGTCTATCATTAATTAAATCAGACGACCGTAGCAAAGCGTTGGTGTCAAAGCATGGTATTTTATCTTCTAGCGTTTCACTGATTAGAGTCTGTTCGGAATGAGAACTAATGTGGTACCCAGTGGCGTAGCTAGGCGTGGGCGAAGTGGGTCTCGCCCACGGCCTTGCATTTAAAGGGGCCTCGCGAGGCTCTTTATATAAATAAAAAGGTTTGATTTGAAAATATAACTTTTTTTTTCAAATCTATATGCTTTTCAATATTCTCTAACCGCACATTTATATTTTTTCATTATCATGTGAGTCTGTAGGTATATAGTGTTAAATTATGTTTGGTAAGATAGATTTATTGGGTAGATCTTGGAAACGATAGAAAAGGAACCTCGCTGATGTGACTTCGCCCACGTTTATATTAGTCCACGTCACTGGGTACCTATCGATAATTAATATATTATTTTTTGCTCAATATTAATGCACACTGACTTCACTAGTAAATATTTTGATCTTAAGCTCTACTTTCTTTATAAGATTTTTATTGTCAATATATAGATGTGCACAGTGTAGGTGAACTTAATAAATAAATATACTATAAATATTTATTTCGTTAATATTTGCACTCGAGCCCCAAGTCACAACCCTCGCGTTTAGTTTGGGGGTCACCCACTAAACTGATATTGTGAATATACTTTCTTTACTTTAAAATATGCAAATGTAAACTTTCTGTAAGAATTTTATTTCTGCGAATAAATATATCTTTATCTTAATCTCTTTATCGGGGGCGCTATTGTTCATATTTCATAACTAGTTGCGCCCCTCGAAATTTCGTCCAAATCCGTCCAGTAGTTTTGGTGTCTATCGGACATACCGTACAGACAGACAGACAGACAAAAATGTTGAAAATTGCTGTTTTGGCTTCCGTAGTAATGCATCCTACAATCACATTTAAAAAAATATATATAGGTAATGTAGATACAGATTCCGACACGTTACATTCTTATTATATGTAAAGAATAGATTTCACTCGATTATCATAGTAACACAAGATAGTGTGTTCTCATTTTTGCCGAAATAGTTCTCTTTCCAACAAAATTTGAGCTAATATCCTGAAGTAGAAAAATTAAATAACTGTGCTTTTAACCAAGCAATTAACTGTACGTTCCAGCAGTTTCACTTGAGAGCCAGTTCCCATTCAAGTCTTTGCGTGATTTTCATCTAGTATTACGCAATTACTGAAAACGAGTTTTGGTCTGTCAACAACAAAAAAAACGTTCAGGAAAAAAGAGCAGGACGTAAATAGATAGAAACGTTTATTACGTGTAATTATAAAAAAAATCTTTGCATTTACACTGTCTTTACTAAATTCACGATAATAGCAACACCAGTGAGTGAACGCAGCGCTTGTATACTTGGAAAATGCAGTTTGCGGACCACTAGACTACATGCCTCATGTTTACGAACTAGCGGACGGTTTGATAGAGCTTGGTCGCTAGAAAATCCGGTAAAAAAACTTCACTTCCCAGTCAGAATGATCAACACTAAAGCTAAAATATATCTTAAAATTTATGAATAAGCTAGCCCTTGTTAGTGTACAAATTGTAGCAAGCACTGTATAAACAAAGATAATAAATTATCAATTTAAAAGACCATTTTTTGAAACAATCCACGATGATGCCACGATAAATAATAAAATAATATTTATATTATTAATTTATTATTTTTTTAATATTTTTATTATTATAATATATTATATTTACACAAGACATTCCAAAATTCGACGGTATGCCAACAATACTTAAGTATACGATGACACTTATATAAGTTTTGAAGTCGGGCCATCTATCATCGGTTCGTCCAGCAACATCTCCTGCCAAATTTTAATTTAATTACGAAATCTTACCGTCTCGAACGTTTGTTTTTCGTTTTCACCATTGCGAACTCAATCTTGGAGTTTGATAAATTTCACTGTAAGAAAAACATAACTTTGCATTCCATGAGTTGCAGCCGATGCGATATATCTCACAATAATAGCAGCGAGAACCGTGCTCATTGACTGCGACCCTGGTTATGCTATCTTTGGCCAATTTATAGAGGTGTACATCTAATAAAATTGTTATGAGGTATATAATTGGTCCTAGAATACAAACTCCATAATCCAAGCGGCAGACTTCCGCTTGCCATCTTACCGGATGTACAGCGATAATAAACTTGGAAGCACATTGAGGGTATTTATGTTTCTAAATACCTAGTTCTATAACTGTTCTATTCTTAGCAATTCTTGGAGATCGTAGGACATGGTGGAAGGTGATATATACTGAAACGTATGTAGGTAGCAATTGCCATTTGATTGGGTAAAATAAATATGATAGTAGTCTAGTAAAAATAAATCCGTTAATATGGACAGATCGCAGTATTTGCAACTGGGGGCATCTATAAAATTATGATAGGAGAGTAACTAAAAATCATAGATCAACAATAATCCTCGATTTATAGACTAGCTGCGTTCCGCGGTTTCACTCGCGTAGTTATGAATAATCGGCCAAGTGCGAGTCGGACTCGCGCACGAAGGGTTCCGTACTATCATCTATAATACTGCAAAGTTTAGTTCTGTTTATAAAATAACGAGAAATCAACGAAATTCCAAGTAGTAAATTGCAAACTTATAGGTAGGTTTTCGATACACATCCGGGCAGCATAACGACGCTCGCGCGAATACGCGCGGTTATGGCTCGCTCCGTGATGTTACCTCCCCCGCTACCCGCGCGGCCGTTGCTTAGCAACCGCCTCGCGCTCGCGCCACCACCACACCGCGGCGCGGCGCTCGTACCGCGTTTAGATGCACGGATTATTTTCATTTTGTGAGTTTTTATGTATTAGATTAGGTATTTATTTTTA
Source organism: Lycia hirtaria (assembly GCA_947563715.1). NCBI lineage: Eukaryota > Metazoa > Arthropoda > Insecta > Lepidoptera > Geometridae > Lycia > Lycia hirtaria. The sequence goes on along the minus strand of OX387385.1, from coordinate 4,649,577 downwards.
TAGTTAATATATTATTTTCTAAATATTTACTTACAAATATTCAAGTTTCTACCTGTTAATTAAGATCGAGTAAAAATTGCTTAAAAATTACGTTTGTTGTATGTACCCTTTAATATTTACTTTATTGTTATTTAATTATTTATTTTGAAAGGTAATATACAAGTAAATATTCTGTGAAAATTTGAAGCGTCTACCTGTTACCGTTTTTAATATTGAGCAAAAAATACGAAAAAAACACGTTTATTGTATGGGGACCCCCCTTAATATTTTTTATTTTGTTTTTTAGTATTTGTTGTTATAGCGGCAACGGTAATACATCATTTGTGAAAATTTCAGCTTTCTAGCTATCACGGTTTATGAGATACAGCCTGGAGACAGACATACAGACAGACAGACAGACAGACAGACAGACAAAGAGACAGACAGACAGACAGCGAAGTCTTAGTACTAAGGTCCCGTTTTTACCCTTTGGGTACGGAACCCTAAAAACGGTGATGATTATGATGATGATAAGTAGCTTATGTCCGTCTCCAGATCCAAAGCTATCTCTATACAAATTTTCATAACGATCGGTTCAGACGTTTGAGCGTGTAAAGGTAACAAAATTAGCTTTTATAATATAATTATGAAATTGTGTCAAATGTGTTTCAAAACACCAGTATATTCATTTAAATAACAATATACTTAGGTGTATTTTATGTTGTTACAAATATTATTTTTACTAGACTATAGGAAATTAATTTTCATCATATGGAAGTAAAGTATAAAACAAAATTCACGAAGATAGTCTCCTGGGTTGATATTCTTATACCGACAATGACGAACATAAAGATTTTGATATAAAGAATCTGTCGCCGTGCTAAAGCCTAATTGATTGAAAATACCTAGAGACGTATATTTTGCCGCTCTTCGAATTATTTTGAAAATCAAAATTATCTATATAATATATTTAATCGTGTAGTTAAAAACAAAGGTACCTTTTAGATTAGAACCTAGGACCTCCCGAGGAAGTACCGAGATCTCCTTGCTAGACATTCAGAGAGCCAAATACAAACTTACTAGGCTGCTGGAATTGTACTAATTTGCCAGATATTGATTCCACTATATTACAATTATTACTAATTTAATCACCCAAATCGATAAGCTGACCCGCTACCCATTTATGCGATAAGGTCGGTACTTATAATTACGTTTATTATATATCATTAAGTTACTCTGTATGGATGCACAATAAAGTTATTCTATTTTATTTATTTATAGTTATTGTTTTCATAACATTTCAATTTCCTAACAATAAAAATGTTCACCACGAGATGGACAGATGATCTCATACAAGTGTCGGGAAGACGCTGGATGCAAGCCGCTTCCAATCGGTCTTTTTGGAAATCCATGGGGGAGGCCTATGTCCAGCAGTGGACTTCTTAAGGCTGAGATGATGATGATGATGATGAAAAATGTTCAATCATGATCAATCCAAAAATAACCCTTCCAGCGAAAATGTTAAAATCACAAGTCATAGTCTAAAAAAAGATTCAATTTATCAATACAAAAGAACATTATTACGTACTGGGTAGCACAGGGTATGCGTGAAAAATTACTTCAGCTATTGTCCAGGGGACCAAATGGGGGACGTTTTTTAGAGTTCCGCCGGCCGGAACTCGTAAACTGAGGAATTTTTATTCTGAAATGTTGGAGATTAAAACTCCATTTGAAACGCATTAGGAATTATGGTAGAAAAAACATAGTGGCAAAGAACTCGAAAAATAATTGTTACCTAATGAACTCGAAAACAATTTGTTACCTAAAACATACATATGTGGCATTTAACGTAGGTAAAAACTAAACTGATAACTGACTGACTGTAAATATTATTTAAAAATAATATTAGACAAAAATCACTTTAAATATTGCATATTGACAAAAATGTTTTGTTTAGCTGTGAATAGTTGTAGTAAGCACGTTTCTTGAGAACTTCCCTTTAGAATTCTCAAACCAAAGTGGCTAAGTTTTTTTAGGTCGACGAGCTCCATTCTCGACTACACCGTAGCCTACCTTCATGCAAATTGGTAGTAAAACGTAGATCTATTACGTATAAAAAATATGAAAAAATCTGAAACTAAATTATTTAGTAAACTGTGTGTCTCACTAGTATTTTTTCAAATATAATAAAAATTAAACAACATTTTGGAGGATTTAAAAAAAACTTGTATCATATATAATACCTATAATATATGACATTAAAAAACGTTTTTTTATGTCATATATTGGTATATAAGAAGTAATAATAAATACGAGTAAGAATGAAGACTTAACAGGCTTTATTAATAAAATAATAATAATTATTTTTATTAACCATAATTACAGTTTCAATTATCTATACTCGAATTACGTATATACATAATTAACATACTAGATTATATATCGTTACTGATGGGCCCCAAACTAGGCTAAGCCTGTATCTTGGGAACCCTATTTCGTCAATTCCCAATCGTATAATATACCAGCGTCTTCGTGACAAAAAGTTTTATTATTATGTCGCTTAATTATATGAGACTTTTAGTTCTGCTCTCAATTTATGCAAAATGAAATATCAAACACAATCAAAAAGTTGTTCTACTTAAAATGATCAATGCATGCACATTGCACTCTTCGAAATCAAAGAACTCATCCAAGTTTTCTCAACTTTTATGCAAAGTAAAGGAAAAACATTCACCTACAGAGCACCGGGCACGAGTAGTAGCCAAAGTTCTGTTTACGCATAATAATGAGAGTGCACGACGGAACCCAAAGGTTGTGCGAACTCCCATGTGTGAGAGTAATTTCCCCGTTTCGGGTTTACGAGCGAATTTTACAGGTTTCGAATGACAGGACGTATGGGGTCACAGTGATAGGCTGGAGCTGGGGCTGGATAGAGGTAGTTATTTTGAACTTTTCGTAAGGTGGCAAATGGCGAATGATTTTATGTTTTTGGTAAATTTGTGTTAATATGTATTTTATAGGTTACGAAAACCACTCTCAAATGAAGTGAAGTATTTTGATATGATGGATGGGAAATCTTGTGTCACTTTGTTTATTTTATTAAACAACGTTAATTATTAATTAATTTATTAATAATTATTAAACTAACGTAGTTGTTACACATCTTTAAAATATATTTCGGGTTACTCACGTTTATTTTTGAGTCGATATCTCCGACTATATTTTCAACCGCATACGGCGGTATTTTTCTAAAGGAGCAGGGCAGATGTCACTCCCGAAATATGTCTTGTCTGGTACTTGGAGATTTCAACTCAAAAATAAATATGAGTAATCCTTAAGATATTCACTGTTTTTTATTGAACATTAATTGCGTGAAAACGGTGATATATTTCTTGACGTGCACGGGTGTGCAAAGGAGAAATAAAGTGTTGTATGTTGTCAGCAAATACAACAGGAGCTTGATGTTTTCCTAGTCTTTGATATATGTACACGACTAAGACTTATTTCCGCATGAAAATGGCAAATGTATAAACCACTCGAGTCCAGTATACCCAATTGAATAAGTGCATTCACAGCCACAAATAGCTGTCACCGAGCAAAATTACACAGTTTTCATACATTTTACATAAAATCGCCGCACACGCATGAACCCTGTGGTCGCTATATGCCACTAGACGCTGCTTTGTGCATCAAACGTTGAGTTTAACACGTCGACGTCACTTTCTTACTTTAGATTTAATTAACTTGTTCGAACACAAAGAAACGCACGGTGCGCCCGCCTCTATTGATACTGTTGATAATGGGTTAAAACAAAAAGCAGCTAAAGTAACGTAGTAGCTGTAGTGTATGGTGTATAAAAATAAAATATTTTCTTTCTTTCTTTCTTTCTACCGACTATTTGTGTCGACGGCCGACTACAAGTAGCCGCTTCCAACATTAAGTGGCGGCGTTTTGTGTCTGTAGTACGTGGCCCGCGTCAGAATACATTAAAAAAGTTAATAAATTTACACACACTTCTTTACGCATGATGTGTTCAACTCTAAAATCTGTATTGTGTAGTGTGCGCAGTTTACAAACTTGTCTCAGATATTGGCAGAGTGCGGTTAAACGTCTAAGTCCGCGGATCGCACCGCGGCCTCATAACTTGTTCTAGAGATACTGGAGCGATTTAAGTTTATCAATGTAGAGGACCAACTTAAAACCTCAGGTGTTATAACTTTCACATCTTTAAGAGAAGGCAATTTATTTTCACAGAATCTATGAGTTAAAAAGTTTTTTTTTAAATAAATAAGTATAATAATAATAATAATATTTCACGTCAGGAACGTTCGGTCCTTTTGATTGTATTCGAGACATGTTTTGGTTCTTGCGAGTAGCCCCCTCTCGTCACTAATTCTGTCGGGTACACACACCAATGGGCATGTATGTAAGTATACCAATATTAATACTGTATATAACGTGACTCCACACTCAAGCAAGAAATATTAAATTATATAATGTAATGTTTAATAATATCACAGTATGGTTGTTTGTGCAAACCGCATCAATATTGGCAATAAACTAGATACGGGCATATGTTATTGAACGCTCTCTACGTGCAATTAGATGCACGAAGAAATGACACATTTGAGTGAACAAAAATTAAAAATAAATAAAATATTCAACTTCAACTCACTTTACCTACTATTTTTTAATTGAGTTCTAAAAAGATGGAGGTGATCAATTCGCATGTATTTTTTTACATTAGTTATCTAATAAACAAATTTGAAAAATGTATTAAAATATTATTTTTTTATTGAAAGAATATATTTTCAGATTGGTTCCTTAAAAATACATTAAAACTGGTTAAGTAGTTTTTTTAAGCAAATTAAATGGAAAATCTATGTCTGGAAAGTAAACGAAATTACGTATTTCGAACTGAATAATTTCATTTTTTTAGGGTTCCGTACCCAAAGGGTAAAAACGGGACCCTATTACTAAGACTTCGCTGTCTGTCCGTCTGTCTGTCTGTCTGTCTCCAGGCTGTATCTCATAAACCGTGATAGCTAGAAAGCTGAAATTTTCACAAATGATGTATTTCCGTTGCCGCTATAACAACAAATACTAAAAATTAAAAAAAATAAATTAAGGGGGGTCCCCATACAATAAACGTGTTTTTTTCGTATTTTTTGCTCAATATTAAAACGGTAACAGGTAGACGCTTCAAATTTTCATAGAATATTTACTTGTATATTACCTTTCAAAATAAATAATTAAATAACAATAAAGTAAAAATTAAAGGGGGGCTCCCATACAACAAATGTAATTTTTAAGCAATTTTTACTCGATCTTAATTAACAGGTATAAACTTGAATATTTGTAAGTAAATATTTAGAAATATATTAACTATAAAAATAAATACCTAATCTAATACATAAAAACTCACAAAATGAAAATAATCCGTGCATCTAAACGCGGTGCGAGCGCCGCGCCGCGGTGTGGTGGTGGCGCGAGCGCGAGGCGGTTGCTAAGTAACGGCCGCGCGGGTAGCGGGGGAGGTAACATCACGGAGCGAGCCATAGCCGCGCGTTAGTGGTTTGCACCGGAGCGAAATCTTGCGCACCGGTGAAATTCACCGGTGATTTGCCGATCTCCGGTGATTCACCGGAGATCTCCGGAGAATATTGTTGTGGTTAGGAAATAATCAGGCGCCAGCAAGCAAGCGCGAAAATGTTTGAAACTTTTTATCAAAATTTAGTAGTGTTTTTATAGCAATATGCTTTAATTCTCGTATTAGTGAGCCCACAACATTTCTGTGTAAAATTAGTAAAAATTGTTGAATGTTTAGAAGGTTTTTAAATTAAATCTTGGAAGTGATTTGATTCATTGACCTTGTTAACGCAGTCAGGTAAAAATAATCAGGCGCGAGCAAAGCAAGCGCGAATATTTTTGAAACTTTTTATCAAATTTTTGTAGTATTTTTAAAATGATATGCTTTACTCCTCGTATTAGAGAGCCTACAGTATTTCTATGTTAAAATATTAAAAAAGCGCGAGCGAAACGAGCGCAAAAATTTAGAAGGTTTTTAAAATTAAATCTTGGAAGTGATTTGATTCATTGATATTGTTAGCGTGTTTTTTGTGGCCCATATGAACCAAGCAAGTATTTGTATTAAGAAGGAAAAAAAACAACAGGATATGAACTATTTTTACGCTATCAAAATTATAAATACAACCATTTCAATGCATTGATTGCAAATTTATTATTCATCATAGAAATCACTTATTTATGACTAAAAAGCTTGTTGGAGTTCTAAAAATTCTAACGACACCTCGCACATCAAAATTAGTCAAGCGGTGTAGGCTTGTAGGCGATCATATAGAAATATACCCACATACATACATTCTTTCAAAGGCTTGAGATGTCACAGTCACGATTAATATATGAAAAATTTGTTTCAGTGTACATCCTTAGTAAATTTATCGCCGTAGCTGATGTTTCTTTATTACAAGCAATAATCTTATTTAGAAATCCAAGCAAACTGGGACCATCAATGTCACTTGTGCTGGCCCTTGCCAATGATTCATCTGTGCTTTCAAATGTTTGCCTAACTTGCCTCACCCTTAAAATATTGTTTATTTCTGCTTTTACAGCTCCTTTTGCAGCCAATTTATTTTTTAATATTCTAAAACTGTTCCTGAAAGCGGGATGCAAAAGTGTGGAAATCCGGCAAACAGTTCGTGATTCATATTCTAACAAACGTGCGTTCATAAAAGTTTTGAAATTCTGCGAAAACTTTACACCTACAGTTGCTGCAGCTCCCCAGCTGCTAGTAACGAGTACAAACAAGAAGATGAGTTCAATCAGCACGCTCAACGTTGGTCTAGTCCTGATTATATGTATAATGAACCCAAGAAACCAAGCCCAAATCCGCAAAAACAGTTTTCTGATGCGGCAGTGATGACAACAGGGCCAGAGAATTACGATGTGGAAGAAATTAAGGAGAGAATTTCAAATTTAATGTTTTGTAAGTTCATCTCGCATGAACTTGACCGGTATACTGGCGACGAACGTTATAACATTATGCAACAAGTTATAGAAGTCTTCAAAAAGAAGAAAACGTAAAAATGATAAATAAAAAATTATGATTAAAAATAATGATAGTAAATAGAAGGTTTTATGGTTTTATTATAATTGTATCACCGGAGAATACCGGTTTTTCTCCGGTGTTTTTACTGATTAGTTTCACCGGTAAAACACCGGTGTTTCTCCGGAGATCCATGCTCCGGTGCAAACCACTACCGCGCGTATTCGCGCGAGTGTCGTCATGCTGCCCGGATGTGTATCGAAAACCTACTTATAAGTTTGCAATTTACTACTGTGAATTTCGTTGATTTCTCGTTATTTTATACGATTTTCTATTATAGATGATAGTACGGAACCCTTCGTGCGCGAGTCAGACTCGCACTTGGCCGATTTTTTTACTATAATATTTTTACTGTTTTAATATCACTGCCTATGTTCCAAGTCTGTAGTTTGCTTTTGTTATACTTTAATAACGGCATTACGACTCATCTCCGATTGTCCCGCGGACAAATAGCTTTCAAACAACAAAGTCCCCAGCAAAAATTCTGTTATTATTATTCGTGAAAACCTCGAATACAAAATGCTTGCTCTACTGATTTCACTCCTACAAGAGTTATGCGATAAAAAGAAAATGCAAGTTTAGTTATTATATATAATTACGAGTACAATTAAAAACACTGAAAAAACCGACTTCATAATACTCAATCTTGTTTGGATGACATTTTTTTTTCAGTTATTTGGTTTCTAGTAAACCGATTTTAATAGTAAATTTGTGTAAATATGTTTTTTGTGGATATTGGAAGAATTGTGACTTAAGATAGCATAGGTTACGAAAACCACTAAGCCTCAAGTGAAGTGAAGTATTTTGTTATGATGGATGGGAAATCTTGTGTCACTTTGTTTATTTTATTAAACAACGTTAATTATTAATTAATTTATTAATAATTATTAAACTAACGTAGTTGTTACACATGCTAAAACAGACAAGTTTATATATTATACATAATTACGAGTACAATAAAAAAAACAGAAAAAAATCGACTTCATAATACTCAATCTTGTTTGGATGACATATTTTTTTCAGTTATTTGGTTTCTAGTAAGCCGATTTTAATAAAATGTAGGTATATGAGACTAACTCTGACTACCTATCAGATAAAAGAAGAATCGTCAAAAGCAATTTTAATTATAGAAATAATCGCATAGCAAACATACAAAAAAACGTACAGTTGAATTGAGAACGCCCTCCTTTTTGTAGTCGGTTAAAAATAATGGGGCGACATGGCTTAATAGTTGTGTTCCTGTCTAAAGTTTAAAGTAAAGAAAAAACATAATTCAGCGACATGCCATATCTAGTGGCAGACAATGTAACGTAGAAGGAGGTACTAAAGCACATGATATTGGTTCTCCTCGTACAGAACTATTTATATTGATCAGTTATTTCATAAATTATAATCAAATATCTTATGACTAGATGATCCGGCGTACTTCGTATCACCTATCAATGAGTGGACCCGATATTTTCTCAACGTTTAAACCTTCCCTGGACTACGACAAACATTTCAAAACCAAAATCAGCTAAATCGGCCTAGCCGTTCTCGAGTTTTAGCGAGGCAAACGAACAGCAATTGATTTTTATATACTTATATATTTACTTAGAGATATTTCCATTTTAAATTATTCACTGCATTTGCCAACAATGGGGCGTCACTCAGTGCGTCTTTACACTCAATGTGTCCTGGTTTTTTAAATGTCACCTAAATCTATATTTATTATAGTTGAAAAATTTAATGAATCGACTTCAAAATACGCAATACGTTTGCTTGGATGACATATTTTCGAGTTATTTTGTTATAAAAACCAAGTGCTGAACCAATTTTGACAAAATGTATATGAGACCAACTATGAAGTATGTATGTAGTTTGGTGGTATGTACATTCATAGGTATGTGGTTTGTTTGTACTTTGGTTTTTACAAAACTAAACTGACAAAATAACTAAAAAAATGTCATCCAAGTAAGTAAATTGCGTATTTTGAAATCGGTTTCTTCAGTTTTTAAACTATAATTATTTATCCACGCTTCCATGGTACGTCATGCCTAGAATGTGTGCATTACTTCTTTTCTTAATGTATCTATTAAGGCGAAGATATATTAAATATAAACTAAATCAGGCACTGTAGCATAATGTAAACAGTAGCACTTATTATATCTACAAGCTTGTAGACAGTCCAAAAATCTATGCGCGTTCAACACTTTTGGCGCAAAAAAGACTTCAGAAGTATAGTATATCGCAGAAGTTCAAAAAAAGTGATCAAACTGGTAAAGGCTTCCAAGTACTGATTGGGATATGCGAGTCCAAGTCCCGTCAGATGTGAAATTTTTGAACTATCTACAAGTTTGTTATTATTTTTAAGGGTGAAAACATTTCAAAAATATCGATTATATACTGACTTGACTCGAAAGATTTTGGCCGTTTTATAGGCACTAAATTTGTACTGTCAATCAAAAAGCTGTATGGCCTCGAACTTTATGTAAACAATGTAACAAATACTATCAATAAAAATATGCAATGAACATCGACAGTCCAGCTTAAAAACCTACTTAAAAAACTTTTTAAGTTAAACGGTTTTATTGAAAAGAAAGATAATGATGTAGGTCATGTATTTACTGTTTTCTGTTAGTCTAAGATCCCGCTATAGGACGACCTTCACCGAGCTGGTTAATGGATGAAAAGTATTTTATATTTAATTAAATATGCCAATAAATATATTGCAAATGGGTTGTCTAATAAAATTCAGTCCAGAATATGATTAATTAATATTTTTTTTTTTTTTATATTTTTAAACATTTCACTGGTGTGGTTAATAGACAAATTCAATATATTTATGTGTTAATTATTTTTATTTAGCTTTAATTCATTAACCAGGCCAGTGCAAGCTACTAGTATCGATTTACCTGTTCATACCTGCCTACCCAAGAGTTGTGACGGGGAAAAAATAGTCAACCTATAACGTTTGCATATTCTATGGGCTTCATACTTTCGATTGGTATGGAATTTGTCTATTAACCAAACCAGTGAAACGTTAAAAAAATTATAATTAATTATTAATCAATCATTCTGGACTGAATTTTTTTTAGACAACCCATTTGCAATATATTTATTAACATATTTAATTGAAAATAAAATACTGCTTGGTGAAGGTCGTCCTATAGCGGGATCTTAGACCATGTAGTCCAGCCGCCTGGCAGGACTTTCATTTGATATCCATATTGAAGGGGTTATGAAAAATATGTACCAAATATCAGATCAATCTGTCAACAGGAAGGGGGTTAAATTTCAATTTCTAAATTTGAACCAAAATACATAAACAACAACATCAAGAACAAACAGGGCAAGCTAAATAAAACAGTTTAAAAACGTATTTTTCAACCCATAAATTATAATAGTTGTAAACTTAGGGCCTTACCGAAAAACGTTACTTAACTTTAACCAACGTCTTAAGATCTCTGTCTTCTTTCCGCAAGTGTCATTACGAGTCAGCCAGAAGTTGACAAAATATGTTAAGCATTGCTTAAAGTTAAGCGACGTTTTTCGGTAAGGCCGTTAGTGTTCACTGCTCGTCCACCCAACAATATCACTTTAAATGAAATCAATAATATCCATCGGCCACCATTAAAAAGATTACATTTTACAAATTAAAAATTAAACCACCTTGCGTGCCGGAAAAGATTGGATGTAAAATTTATGATCTACTTCGACCTCCATTGTACTGGCAATTTCTGATTTCAATTAAAATTTCAATATATGGTAATGAATCATGGGAATATCGTTAAAGCCGAGGTTCCGTTATTAATTTCTAGGTGAGTTAAGGGGTCAATATTTATTGTAAAAAAGATATTATGAGTGGTACTATATTGGTTCCGACCATCTGTGATAACTTATGTTACACGGTAGCGAAATTGAATATGTAAAATAACATAATCCAAAAACCTTTTAGGCACAAGTTGCTTACGGTGACTAAAAGATTGAGCACAAAGAACTGACTCACAGAATTCGAAGCTTACTTGAGAACCTTAGAATATAGAAAAAAACAGAAGGCGCGTCCAGATGCAGTTACAAAATCCGTGCTGTGTCCAAAAACAAAAGAATCGTCCCGCACCCTTCTCACCTCTCACCCGCATAATATTGCTAGTGTAGGCATTATTTACCCGTTGCTGTGGTAAATCGTCGAGATAAACATATATTAAAATAAAATATTAACTTTCTTAAACGGATATCATTATTTTTATAATTGTTCTTGACTTACTTGACTTACTATTCGGATTAAATTGTAGTAGTGTTTTTATAGTATATTACTATAAAAACACTACACACTACATACAATTTTCGCGAAAAAACCATAAGCTATGCCCAAGTCCATTGCTGAAACCCTGAAATTAATTCCTGGCTACGGCCCTGGTAGGCTTTATAAGTTAACGGTTATAGACTACCACCACAAAAAAAAATACAAAATATCTGAGGAAAAATTTCGCACTAAATCCATTTAAATCGCAAAATCAATCAATATGTTCACAATATCAAACAAGTAGTTCTATTCTAAGTCCATATAGGGTGAACTGCAATTATGAAACGCTACCCTGAACGCTACTCGACATGCACTTGGCCAATTAATTTTTAATCGGATAAAAATATATTTAAATACCTACTCATTTAATTTACAAACTACTAACTAAAAAAATCGGTAGCAAGTAAAAGTAAGGAAAATCAAAACGTTGATATTGGCAACACCAACAAAATGGACGATTCTTTCTCTACGATTATCAAAGAGCGAACAATTTTTTAAATAAATACGTAAGATAATGTAAATTGTGCTACTTACACGTGAAATGTTATCCCATCGTGTTTTTTTTCCACCCCAGCAGTATTTTTACACGTAGGAACGACACATGACGGCATATTTGAATTAAATTTAAAGCCAACAAAGCTTGCCCCTCGTTAAGACGTTCATAGAGCAACTGATCGCGCGCGCTTCAAACTACTCTATTATGAGTAGTTTCTGTCGCTTCAGTTCTAAGTATGTTCACGGTTTCTGTATTTTTCTATATTCTAAGTTGAGAACACGTCAGGGATTTAATAGTGGACGATGATGTGACCCTCTTTATCAAGTGTAATGGAAAATCCTCAAAATGACAAGACAAACTATCCTAAACTATTATTACTTTCTACTAGCGAGTTCCAGTCATATGCTTATTATGTGACAAAACATATGAGAAGTTTTGAAATTAAACAAATTTTAACGAATTCATCGCGTATATTTTACATATTATTATAACAGATTTATCTTGTATATTTTATGTGAAATATTTATACATTGTAGGTCTATATTTTTTACCGACTTAAAAAAGGAGGTTATCAATTCGACCTGTATGTTTGTAATATTGTCAGAATTGCACAATTTTTGTATATGTTAGTCTATACCAGCTTCTAAGCATGTGTGCTAAATTTCATAAGTGTATATATATGTTTGTATATTTGTCCACGCATTACACAGAAACTAGAAGTCGTATTTCAAAAATTCTACACTTTATATTTCAATTACTTCTACCATACCGACCCATAACAAAAAGAATTCACTCGAAAATCGTACTGGCAACCGAGAATATAACATAAAGAAATAAAACAGGCACGAATATTGCAACCAAAGAGAATGAAATATGCTACAACTGAAACATCTGTTGATTTTTGGATATTGTTTCAATAATTAAATATTTCATTTATAAACGGGTGTTTTTTCCTCGCTAGTGTGTTGAAAAACGTCGAAACGCGTGTGCATTATGCTCATTACATTCTCGGCTCTATTACGCCCTCGCCTTCGGCTCGGGCTGCAATTCCGCCTCGACTGTAATGACCAACTTAGCACACTTGTATCATAATGTACTATTACAGGTACGATGGAAGCATTATCATACAATGTTTTCTAAAGTTTTAATGATTGTTACTCTTTTAAATTTCATGGTTTGACGGATTTATCGCGTATATTGTATGTATAATAGGTTTTTATTTATTACTAATTATTGTTTTTTTTTTTTAAATATATGTATGTAAAATATAAATGATTTCGTAATTTGACGGATTTATCACGCATATTGTATGTAAAATGTTTATATATATTTTTATTATTAAAATTTAGAATTTCTTTAATAAATTGAATATCCAAGTTGTTTTGACGCCATTTTACCGAAACTGGTAGATGACGCGACTTGTGTGGGTGACTGACTGTCGAGTATCGCGAGACTAGTAGCATACCGGTATCTGTGCGACTCAATATACAAATGTATGTGAGATACTCCCTGGCGACTTTTTGTTCCAAACTTGTGTCGTCTAAAAGTTCATGTCATCTTCATACCACGGTTGCCTGGAAGATATCGATTTTAGTGATAAGGCCGCCTGTTGTCACACTAGTTTTGTAAGTTCTCTGTAAAATTGTATTTGTTTAATGGTGTACAATAAAGAGTTTATCTATCTATCTATCATGTTTACTAATTTGTACCGTGTCCGTGTAATCCGTATGATGTTGAAACCGAGCAGCAAAAGATTCAAATATCTATCTCCGTTAAATAAAAACAAATTGAGATCAATTATTTGGTCCGGACGTCTAGTTAAATTGGTATTTAATCTGTTTGTAATACAAATACCGTAGCCAAAAATTTAAATCTTTATCACGATAAAAAATAATCTTGAACTTTACCTCCAAGCTTCATAAAATAAAAGCCAATTCCTTGGATGTTTTGCTTCAACATTTTTGACGTGAAATTTATACGACCTTGTAAAATTTTAAGACATACCAATTAAAATTAATGAGCTGCTTAAGAAAATCGCTGTTTTTGAAAAGTTTAAGCGACATTAACGAGAACTTTAGATGTCATAATTTATATTTTAATTCTCGGACTGAATTACAGAAGTAAACATTTTTAGTGCTTATTTTGTACTAACTTAACTTTATTTGAAAAAGTGCATGGTTTGTGATAAAAATACCATCAGAATAATTTTAAACTGCTTAGGTCAAAGATTTGAGTATTTTCTTATTTTTAATCGACTTCGAAAAAGGAGGAGGTTATCAATTCGTACCGTATATATTTTTTTAATGTATGTACACGAATTACTCCGCTATTCGAGAACCAATTTTTGTGTTTCCTGAATTTGTGTATAGAGAAAGCTCCCAAGTTGGTCCCATAATAACTTTATAAACATCGCTTTATTACTTTTTGAATAATCTCTAAAAATGAAAATATTTTTATTGTATTCCTGAGTAAGTGCGTCAGATTATAGAATTGCAGAGTTCCACCTACACGTTTTTGTTTGCAAGAGTGTCAAATATTAAGGATTATCGTATAAACATCTGCACATTTTCTAATCTTCGAAGACGAGCATTTGACATTCAATGACAAATCGCATTCTTGACAAAAGAAAAAAGAGCGAGTGACGCTCTGTCATGTCAAATGCTCACTTTAAAAAGTTTACAATCGTGTACTATTTAGTAAGTTGCGTTTGAAGTCGGTTTTTTAATAGAAAAATTATCAAGCAGAGGCTTAAAGAAAAATGTGCATTTTGTACAGACGATAAATGCTCAAGAAACGATTCTCTTAATGTTTAGTATGGATTAGAGTATTCAAAGCCATAAATAAAAGTGCACAAAGCGGTCTCAAATTAGGTTAATGTTTGTAGGCCATTAATTCAAGAGCTCTCCACGAGCCCACTTGGGATTGTAGTTAGGTCACTGAGATGTGGGAAGCAAGATTGTGAGTTGTAGGCTATAGACCACAAAGTGATACTACAAAAAAATCTGATTGGTGAATTCACACTCACATGCACAAACACGCGCGCATACACCCTTATACGCACTTTTGTTTTATATTCGATAGTTGGATTTTATAGTAAAAATAGTAATAATACTGTAAAGAATAGTTGTATGCGGCATTGCTACGCCCGCATCGTAGCACTGTTGTGGTCTCGTAGCTTATACGCGTAGAGATCTTCGTAGCTGGTAGCACTCAGAGCCAGCTTTGAATATGTTTTACGCAGTGTTCGCGCAAGCTTTAGATCATATAATATGTATGCATGTATATTATAATGTATATGTTTGCATGCATGGCATTTTCATGCTATGCATGTGTACGGCGCGCATATTTATGTGCTGTTGGTCAACGACGCGGAGTTTGCGATAATGTAATGTAATATATAATTGAGCAGGTGTCGGTTAGACATTTAAAGGCCTTCATTAGTGGTGAAGTTCTTAATATCTCTTAGGTGTATCTTTTCATTATTTCTGATGTACGAAAAACTTGAGCAAAGAAAATAACTGTTCGGAAAAAAACAAATATTATGTTAAATACAAAAGATTTTTTTTTTAAACCAAATGCTTCGCTATGACTATCCGGTCCAATAAAACATCGGTAAATACTTATGCATCAATTTACAGCGATAAATACATGTACACAATTACCACATCCAAAATCACCCCTCTCTGCACCATAGTGCACCTTAGTGCATTACACTTAACTACACAGAAATGCACTAAAAGACGTAGCATACGAATATTCTGCATTATTTATTGCGCGCGCATAAATGTGCAAGTTTAATGCACGTGGGATGGTATCCAAGTTTAAATTTACAACTTACACAAAAGAATGGTAAGCTTAATTAGGGGAGTTTCATAAAGTTTAATTTAAGTTTAATGACTAAGTTGAAAGTTGAGATTTCAAGTTGGCTGACTCATGGGAGCGCGGTAGATTTTAGGAAAAAAGGGGTTTCATTAGAACATAAATTATACACTGGGTATTAATGAACGACAAAATTACTTTTTTGCGGCACGCAACTTTTACTATTGAAATCGCAAAAAACTACCTGTTTAATTTTAAAGTTCAACTGATCTTCAAATAAACTTTTGAAACCCCAATGTTTTGCCGCGTTAAATACGGATATAGAGTAACTTGATGACGTAACCAACACATACATAGCCTTATCGGCTAACTGATTCTGACCATGAACTTCATTGCAAAGCCATAGAAAGCCATTGGTGAATTTCATGAAGTAGATACATTTGCCCTAACGGTCTATGCATAAGAGTCCTACCATCAAAAAATCTAAGTAGATAGATAGATAGATAGATAAACTCTTTATTGTACACACCTTAGAAATTTACAATTAAGATAAGTCATAAATAAAAAAAAAAGTAAAGTAAAATAATAAAAAAAAAAAAAAAAAAGTAAAAAGTAAAATGTAACAAAAAAATAAAGTAAAATGTTACAGTTTTAATTCTCAGTAAAATGTGTTTTTGTATACGTTAGATATTTGAGTTAGACGATAGTTTTTTATAAATTCTGTTAACAATCTCATGTATTATCACTTTGTCTGAAAAGTTTTTTTAATAACTCTACTGGAATATTTACTTCACAAGCCATTTTCAAAAATAATTCAACGAAATCACAAACAGAAAACAATTGGGAAATAGTTCTGTTGTGAAAGGGTTCACGAGTGACCGATTTACAACAAAATGTTTTATAACAAAGTGAGATCTATTCATCTCCAGGCAACACGAACTTTAATGAATATTCCCATTTCAGGAGGTAATAAATGAAACCGTCCCGTACTATGAGTTCGAGAATTTAATATAAAATCAACGGATTTATATTTAACAGTTATGTGAGTATTGTGTTTTTATCTGCATTTATGTATTTAACCTATGATGAACATATATACTTTTTATTGTTTAGGTTATGATGGGACTGATATACATTTGACATTTACATTATTATTAACTGGTATTATTTCTGTTAAAATTGTTGTTGTTTTTATTATCCACTCATTTGTTTTATTTTTATTATTATTTATTCAATGAATTTAAATAATATGATTTTATTTTATTTATTATGACGGAACAGCTGGCTGAAATTGTATGTTTAATTGTCTTAATTGTTACTGTTAAAAGTAATTTTTAAAAAAATTGCAATTTTTGTAAACTAGACGAAACAATTAGTTGTTAGTAGTATATTTTTTCATTAATTTATGTTTACAAATGTAATTTGTACCTAATTATTTTGCAAATCTTATTGTGACGTGTAGATATCAATAAATGAATATGAATATACCAATGCTGGCCAAAGTCACTAATTTTATTAAAAATAAAAAATGTGTGTTCGTGATATTTACATTTCTAAGCTACTATTTTGGACAAACGGAGTGACAGTTCACCTCTCTGTAACTCAGGCCTTGGTTTATCTGGACGTGGGTGGTATATTCGTAAACAAATGGTAGGAGCTCGGATTTGTTTAGGCTAGAAATTTCTGGAAAGGCGTTATAAATCTAATTTTCCATTGTGAGAACAAGTTTAAATAAATTGATTGGGGTTTCTCAATTACTTTGCGGGGTATTTGTGTCCTTTAGATTGCCATCTTTGGGTAATTTTTAACATTATTTGAAAAAGGATGTTTCAGTTAGGCTATACACTGTTTGTATGATACACGATACCATGCGATGGGATGGCAACAGATTGGTTGTGGAACGAGAGAAGCTGGAAGCGGGAATGGATCTGGGCTGGATTTTTCTACACGTAGGTACATAGTCACGGGCAACGGTAATATTAACATGAGCTATGGCTTTTCTCGGTATCTCTTTGCGAGTTCAAATGAGAAATGAAGAGATCCGGAGTGCGAAAATCACCTACATAGCACGATGGATCAGCAAAGTGACAAAAGGCAGGGCACATAGAACTGATGGTCGATGAGCCTGAAAAGTTCTCGAGTGGAGACTACGCACCGACAAGCGCAGCATAGGAAGACCAGCCACATGGTGGATAGAAGACCTCAAGCAAGTGGCAGGAAGATGCTGTATGCAAGTCGCTTCCAGCCAGTATTTTTGAAACTCCATGGGCCCAGCAGTGGACTTCTTGTAACTAAAATTATATTGATAATTGACAAGTGAATTAATTTGCTATTTGTGCAATGTGGATTGATATACTTTCGAGATTCATATGCCATCTACCGAGCATACAACGAACTAATCGGACGTGTATGCTAGTTTTACCTATTAACGTACTCGCAAGGACCCTAAACCTAGTATATTTCCTGAAGTAGATATAGCCATGGGAAATAAAAAAAGGTTAGGTACTCACTGCTACCCAGCCTTTACAAAAGGCCAAGCCAACACTCCGCGTATACTGCATTATACAGGGTAACAATGCCGTTGGCGTCCGGAGCGAAACTTTCAATCCGGAGTGTCCCTCCCAATACAAGATAAATGGTCTAGCAGGACACTCGCTGAAACCGGGCCAGGGGTTCTGAACCCGGTTATTAGGGTAGTATTACGTGTGTAATGGACATAAAGGCTGATAACTATTGATTTATAAAACATGGACTTCTGGTGAGTATTCAAAACTGATTAAAAAACAAAAATTTAGGTTATAATAGTGTAAGTTTTTGAAGTTGAAAAACTGTAATAAAATAAAATACAATACAAAATTGCAAAATGATTTATGTAAGTACAGTAAAATGGTGGAAGAAGATTTGAATTAGTTTGTTAGTATTACTACTATATGTATAGTACACATAATGCACACATTTTGGAATTTATGTAAGTCAAATCGAGATATATTTTTCCGTCAGTCTTGTATTTAACTCAATGTTTATGTATTGTAAATTCAAGTATGTTAAATAATTAAAGTGATTAAAAAATTGTGACCTAAAATATATCGCGTGCTACTTTTTTTTGTTATCGACAAATATATTTTTTTATTTACGTTCGCTAAAAAGTTGTTTGTTAAAAATGTTTTTGTGGCAATTTAAGTATAACTTTAAATCATGTTACATACTCTGAATGTCACTTATAAGAACTAACAGCAATAGTCGTCCAGCGCATTAATGAAAGACACGAAATTAAATACACATTATATTGACACTCTGACTCAAATATCAGACCAAGGAATTTGGATCAGAATGGAAGGAGCCATAAATTTTGCTCGTTCGGTATTCAGCTATATAAACCGTGTACGCTTCATTCCTACTTTCCGGTCATTCATTGCGTCAAGTTGGCGTCACGCGAAGAAAAAATGATTGCTAAAATATAGTATATGCCACCTAACTAGCGACTTATTAAAAATACTTAAATAATTCACTGGTACACAAAAATATGTACATATTTTCATAACCGCTGACAATATTTATTACTTACAATATTTCCCTTACATATTTGCTTACAATATTTCCCTATTTTTGGCAATACATAGTGGACATGGTATGAAATAAAATACCTTCCATCTATTGAGCGTAGCGAAAAATTCATCTATGTATCAGATAGTCTTCATTAATACTCTCAATATTTTCAATAGAGCAAAAGGTTTTTAACCTCTCCAGGGGTACCGAACTAATCCACTACACCTGCTATAAGAAAAATGTTACCTTCTCACGCGACTGATTTCAGGCTTTTTAACTTCTAAGCTGCCGTGTACTTGTAACTATAAACTACCGTAATGCCGTACTTACGGTGTGTAAATTCGTCGAACGGTCGGTTAAAACTGCATTGTTGGTTCTGTCTGTCGGATCTTTATCTAATAGTTTATAGACACTGGAAAGTTGAAAGAATAAGAAAAAAAGAAATGAAATTGACAACTGGCTTCAGGGGTGACAGATGTCAGTTCGTAAGTTTTTAAACTACAACTGACAACAACAACAGACTGGCCTTGTGACTTGGTTGGTAGTATGTCTACCTGCTAAGCTGTAGGTCGTGGGTTCGATCTCCACCCAGGGCAAACATTTGTGTGATGAGCATGGATGTTTGTCTGGGTGTTTCTATGTATCATATGTTTATATTTACAAAAAAAAAAAACATATATATATTTTATCAGCCATCTAGTTTCATAGTACAAGCTTTGCTTAGTTTGGGCTAGATGGTGTTTTATGAAATGTCCCCAAATATTTATTTATTATTATTATTTAACTATTGCAAAAAGACAAGATATTTTCTTAAGGAAACGCTAGAGGAAAAGAAGATGCTTTCAAATTTCTAGTGTTCAGATTC
Organism: Lycia hirtaria; assembly: GCA_947563715.1. Taxonomy (NCBI): domain Eukaryota; kingdom Metazoa; phylum Arthropoda; class Insecta; order Lepidoptera; family Geometridae; genus Lycia; species Lycia hirtaria. The sequence continues at coordinate 4,629,461 of OX387385.1, read as the reverse complement.
AGATAAAATCGTGTTCTAAGGATTTCACGACTCTGCATTTGCACGGAACCCGGTCAGCAAATCAATAAAATCTCACCCAAAACACAGATCTGCGATACCTTTTGACACCGTGAGAGACTTGTGCGTGCAAAGGGAACGTTTTGCATAAAAATAGTAGGCTGTAGTAATTAATATTTTCATAAAACAAGTATCTATATTAAAAGAAAAACAAAACACCCGACTGCAGAAAAGCAGTTTTTGCAGTCTAACTTACGGTTTCGTTACGCTAGATGCGCTGGTGAATATAAGTTTCTTGTGAAAAAGTATGCATAAAACATATAAGTTATATGTATAGTCGTAATCACCGTTAAAAACTCTTTATTTTGATACCACACTCGATGTATTTTGAAAACATTTTTTTTAGATTACTTATTGCCGCCAAAAATCCTTAATTTTGTTTTTTTTATTTTTGATGTATCCAGTGTCACTCTCACGACTAAGACGAATCTATTGACACTACTCACATCAAAATCGGTCAAGCCGTTTAGGCTCTAGGGCGTGCTAAAAATATACATCTATCTGAGTGGGTCTTTCCCGATAGATATAATTTGGGTGTCTTTAAATCGCGAGTGAATTGGTTTCTTCTAGGTAAGCGCGCTCCATCGTAGACCGCAACGTCGCTTAACATCAGGCGAGTTGGCGGTCAAACGCAAACCTATTTCTACATAAAAAAAAAATACATACATACACTCGAAAAACATAACTCTCCTTCTTACGCAGTCGGGTAAAAAGGCAACTGTCATCTAGTCTCACCTGAGACCACGAACGCTGCAAAGTGTTCGAAACGTCAGGACATAAAATATTCGCGAAACATCCGTTAAAATTTGTGTCATTTCAATAAAATCGTTTTGTTCCATAATTTTATAAAAAAAACTAGCCCCGACTGGTAACCAAATGTTTGGTTCTATCAAACCACAAGACACTTCTGTTTTGTTAATATTATGAGCGTATTGTTATCCCAGCATCTTCAAACGGTAAAGACAAATATCGCGAGGAAATCTGCGTATCTGATAGAAAACCAGATGTACTCTGCAGCTTATGTATAATTACTACAAATAGACACAACATATCGGCACGACAAACACTTCAATACTTACCGCGCACCAGAAGAGATAAGAGCTACACAACAGAACGAGATGAATTCTGTTAGTGTATAGGCACACAATAAAATGCACAGAACGGACACTCTCCGCCTCCCGCCAATCACGGGTTCCTCACCCGCTCCCCGCGCTCGCCCTGTCATTGCGCTCGAATGTATGCGCATATTAATTGTGTGTGTGTGTGTGTTGTCACAATAGATCTGAAAAGGTCGCAGTGACCAGCTGGGGCTGTCAAATTCCATTTAGCCCCCTTATGATCGAATAAAAATTTTAAAAAAAGTGTGTGTGTGATTGTGTGTTATATACAGACGTCAATAAGTGTCACGGAATAGTGTTCTGTTGTATGGACTTTCCGATCTGTGGTGTAAGTTAATATAAGAGTAAGCAGTTATGTAAGGTGACTTGCGCCTTATTCCGTCGTAGCAAGAGTTGCTACATAATATGTTTGTGGAGTGACTCTGTACTATTGAGTATTTTGTGCTGAAAGACAATCCTAAATAACAAATATTTTTCTAGGACTAGCTGTGCAGTTTTTTTTTTTTTTTTTTTTACATTGCATTACATTTACCTACATAGCATAGGTACATACATAATCACCCTAATAGGGTATAGCAATCTAGTGCGGAGCAGAACGGTTTATTCTACTTTTTCTAGTTCCTTCCACGTAGTGATGATAAATGGTGTTGATGATGATAATGATGATAAAATGTAGTTTAAATCCTTCTCCATATTCTCTACTTATATCTATACAAAATTTCATAATAATCAGTTTAGTCGTGAAATGATGACAGAGACAATGAGATGTGAGAGTAAAATGAGATGAGTATATTATTAGTTAGATCAAAAGTGTTTAGTCTACACAAATCTAAAATTGGCCAACATTTTAGTATTTTCTATTCTTTCTCACAGAGAGAACACGCCTACGCCTAATGTTGGGAAAGGATAATTTAAATTGTTTGTTCTGAAGTTGATAAACATACTCATTTTAGTATATTTTATTCAAGGTAGGTTTGCACTTGACCACCTACGCACCGGATGTTAAAGAACATTGTAGTCTACAATGGAGGGAGCATATTTAGAACAAATCAAATCATTTGCGATTTAAAGATACCCAAATTATACTATCTACCAGTATAATCACATTTTGAAGTCTCATCAATTATACTCTAGCTAGTTCCTTGAAGCAACCCTATTCGTTCACCGAGCTCGAGTAAACTTCTTGAATTAATACGGGCATTAATTTCAAACTTCCCTATCAATAGCCAATCTCACAAATGGCCGCCGAACCTTAACAAATCAAGTTAGGTCTCGACGGTACAGATTATGTAATGGCAGATTCACAATACGAATTAATTTATTTTTAATTTAGTTAAATGTGCTTTTTGCCTCTTCTGTATGTGGCATTTTAAAAGCGAATATTAAATTCATGTGTAATTGTAAAATACGAGTTTTTTACATATTTAATATACTTACGATTGACCACCAACTCGCCTGAATATAAACACAAAAACATAATTATATACCTTTTTGTTTAATCATTAATTTATGTGGTACTGATTATACTCACATTATCAATAAACATACATCTCTTCTTATTAGTTATTACTCTTGGCAGAGTGGTCATCGTGCTCGCTTCAAAACATATAATTTACGTATTGGCGCCTTTCTCGTGCAATCGTTCACAGGACTGTTAATTGCAGCCTTTATTTGGTCGGTCCAATGTAATGGCGATCTACCACGTGGTCTTATCCCATCCATCTTGCTATGTAACACCAGGTGCTATAGATATGTATTATCACGTCGCGACACATATCCAATGAAAGTTAGTGAAAGTGAAAGTGAGTATGCGAACCTGAACGATAGAAAATAGACATTTCACTTGCTTTATCCCAAGTTAATACAGAATAGACTGAAGGCATACTTACTGACAATATTGAATATACTATAATAAAATGATTGTGTATGTCGTCTGTAATTTATCTGAGCGCCTGATCGATGCGACGCGTGACCAAAATGCTGGCGCGTATCTGGCCCAACGCATAAGCATTGCCATTCAACGTGGCAATGCGGCTAGCATGTTGGGTACGCTGCCAACTGGTAGTGGGTTTGAGCATTTGGATTATCTTTAGACCTTTATCGGTCTGGGGTGATCGATGTGCTTCTTGTGTAGTAGTTTAGATAGTTGAGTCTGTATATTGTTGTGTTGTAGTCTGTAAGTTGTCTCTCTCTCCTATAATATTCTGTAACTACAACTTGTTTACGGCTCGAATAAACTTTTACCTTTTAATTAGCTATATTGCCACTTGTCGTTTGATTTGGAAACTTTATTTATGTCAATACTTATTGTTATTTTAGTGATTGTTACTTTTGATGTTGGAATTATATTTGTCTGTGAAGTTTGTGCTCTTATTGAGGACGTTTCCATTATTTTATCATCAAATTGTTTTTTGCAGTTTTCAGTTTTGAAGAGGAGTTCAATACTAGAGTGAATAGATACAGTCTAAATCGACAAGCTCCATCTTCGGCCACACCGTCACTTAACATAAGGAAATATTACACCTATCTAATGTATATAAGTCTTACTCATTTCAAAAAAAGTCTCTTTTTTTAATAAACCATGTACAGACTAAACACAATGGTCACAAAAAAGTGCTCGCGAGAACGAATGTTCACCCCCCCCTTTTCACTAAGTTTGAGCGGTTATTAATTAAGTTTATTTTGTCTAAAATAATGTTAGGTATTTAAAATTCAATACTTCTTACAGACTTTTATTCCAAATTAGCCTTCCGGCGTGAAACAAGGCTTGTCAGTCAGATTGAAATGAAATACGAATTAATAAAAAAAAAATTTCACATGAAATAGATTGACCTCCAACTCGCCTAATAGAAAGCTACGTTTTGTTTTGTGTGTGTGTGTTTGGGGGAGGAAAAAATATTTGATGATTTAAAATAAAGGAGTGTTTAAAAATATTTTCAAACTTTTGGCATCTGGCAAAGTCCTTTATTAATTTATCATCATCATCATCATTATCATGAACCATTAATCTACCCACCATAGCATTTCTTTTTAGCGTGACACGTTTTCGGTCATGTGCCAGTCGAATCATTGTCTTTCTACTGCTTTTTCAATATTATTCGGTGCTGAACTAAATACGATTGCTGAACAACCGTCAAGCCAAGTCAGAGGCCTTTCGGCGGCTTAATAACTCTGACAATAGGGCTGGCCACTCAGTCTATACGAACTTACTTACTTTAATATTATCCGACCAACGAGCTGGATGTCTGCCAGCTGTGTCGCTTTCCGTCTCGCGGCTTCTTCTTTTTGACTGCTTTGGTCCACCGTCCATCTTTTCTTCTGATCAAGTATCCCGCCCATCTCCACTTGAATTTCGTGAACCGTCTAAATTCATAGGTAATTTAAATTACCTTATTGGCCTTAAGGCCAACTTTATTCGATTTTATAGAGATTTTAATTCTACTATCTTTGCGTATCTTTGCTGCATATAATCATAGTTTAAAAAACTGGAAAAACCGACTTCATAGCATTATGAAGTCGGTTTTTCCAGTTTTTTTAAATAACAATAATATATAACGCCTGTAGAAAAGTGAATAGCAAGTCGCGTCACGAAAAATAGATACGCGACTTGCTATTCACTTTTCTACAGTTGTTTGATGATACTTTACCAGTTATTTTGTTATAAAAACCAAAGTACTGCATCGGTTTTGATAAAATTTATATGGGACTACTTCTGAAGTTTGATCTACCAAATACAAAAATAATCATTAAAATCAATGCACAATTGGCTGAGTAATCAGCGAATAAACATACAAAAAAAACATACGTACCGAAATTATAACCTCCTTCTTTTTAGAAGTCTGTTAAAAATATATCAAATGGTTTCATAAATATTTTCTCAACCGTAGTTTTTTATCAATGAGTTTCAATTACATGAAGTTGAGTTAAGTAATTTCTTTTAGTTTTTTAAACAGTTTTTTTATAAGAATATTACATTTAAAACAAAAATTCCATTTGTCTTCCAGCAAAATCCATGTGTTTTCAAATTAAATCATACACCATAACGTATGGGTTAAATGATCCGTTTCAGGCCCATGGTAGAGCTACGATCATTAAACGCCACACATCGCTCACTGATTGATGACCACCAATAAATCCCATTAAAATCATCCCCTACTCAACATTAACAAAAAAATAACGTTGGTCAAGTGTGTGTTAGAAATATTATTTTATGATAGGTTCCGTATCGGTTTCTCGATTTTCCTATAAATCTTACAATTAAACAAACCAAACAAACTTTTCTAGGTTTTAGATGATTTAATAACAAATTGTATGACTTTATGTATAAATAAATTTAAAAAAAGAAGAAAAAAAGATAACTTATCAGGGCATTGAGGTTGTTATTTCAATGGGTAATCAATCTTCAACCTATGATTTTTTTTGTCCAATAGCAAACCTAGATTTATAAACAGAAAACTGCCATTGGTCAACATTTGCCAGCGATTATAGATTGATTAACCGTTGTATCCGCAGCCTTGACGTACTGTGACGCGTGACAGATGCTGTCAATGGCAGTGCCATGCCTACAAATAAATAGTAGGTGTGACCAAATTTGCTACAAATGAAAGCACAAAAAATTAAGTAACTATTTAACGTTCCAATTATTAACATACAAAAAAAACAACGGGTTGCACTCCGGGAGTACTGGCAGAAGTGAAAACGAAAAAATTAAATAATATACAGCGCCATCTAGTACGTTAGTCTAGAACTAACTTTTTTGGACAAACTTGTACATACTATACAGCGCCATCTAGTACGTTAGCCTGGAACTAACTATATTGGACAAACTTGTACATATAATAATGAATTTTAAATGCATAACGTTAGAAAAGGTTTCTAACTGTCCGTCTTAAAATCTAACGAATTGAAATTTGTATATGTACATACAATAATAAACTTTAAATGCAGAAAGTTGACTGTTTCGGCTTGCGATTGGACGATCTGACGCGAGTTTAACATTTTTTACCCACCCCATAAATGCCGAACGCCGCTAAAGAAGTTTTCACTTCAAAAATACAGTCGAATCGAGAACCTCCTTTTTGGATGTCAGTTAAAAAATCAAGTTAAATTAGGAAAAACAAAAAGGAAAGCAAAAAAAAAAAGACGTGTGGCACTCGGAGACTGCCGCGGTAAAGCTATTGCATAATAGCTTTACGCGCGGTGTGTTAGGTTATTTTCGTTACGGAATTTCTGGATTCGGTCTCCACGCTCAAGGCCCGCGATAGAAGCTATGCAATAGCTTAAAAACATCAAATATACATTTACGGGTAGTAATAGTTTTCTCATGTTATAAGGAAATGCGTAACGTTCTGACGAAAGTTGCAGTCTCAACAATATCTCATAAATAAACTATGGTCAACGCCTGTCAATAAAAAACATTGTTGTCTGTAAAGTCGGTTTACAGACGATAATTTTACGTGATAACGTCATGATAGATGCGTCACAAGCCGAACGCTTAGGCCGATCATGTCTCTCTATCGCTTGTTCCGCGCTCTCACTTGCACGCTCGTCTCAGGCGGAACATGACAATGAGTCATGCTTTTTCATACGTGCAGCCGGCATTAATCGATTTTTAAGACGTTATGACGTCAAAAACTAACAGGTGTAGTATGGAACCCCAAAAATATGATTTAAGTAAACCGAAACATCCAATCTAAACGGAGTAAAGGCGATAAATCGGCGCCGCATCGTTAGCCGCGTCCGCGTGCCGATTTATGCTCGGCCGACGCGCGGAGGACGAGATGTATCGTATCCGATCGCGGCTCCGACGTGTTCATTTGCCCGGAAGATTTATCGGGCGGGTTTGTGGCCGATGTTTAGTTGATAAAACTTATGCACTGCACTAGATGAAGATGCGTATTCTGCATACATTCCAAATAAAGTTTGTAACCAACATTATTGGCAAATGTCTAAAATACATGAGCCTCACTGATAGTTCAGATAATAAAAAAGCGGGCTGTCAATGCCATGTTTTTCGCGCCTTGCGAGTGTGTCATGTTTTCGGAGTTATTGTATTATGTTTTTAATTATGAAAAGATATAAAAAGGATACAATTATGTTATAAATAAGACCGTGAATGACTAATTAGTGGATGAATTTGTATCAGTCTTATCGATGCGATGGAATAAAGTATGGATATGTTGTAAAAATTTACAAAGTTTTACAAAGTCAAAGTTATTTATTAATAAATATACAAGTCAAAAAATATAAGTGTATACTATAAATTGTATAGCAGTATTGTCATAATTTAATATACATTAATTATTACAATAAATTTACCTAAGGAATAGGATAAGGACAGTAACGATAAGGGATAGTAAGGATAAAGATGGCAATAATAAGGACTAGTAAGGATAAAGATGGTAATGATAAGGACTAGTAAGGATAAGTATAGGAAGGATAAGGATGTATTAGGACAAAACTAAATTTCACATAAAATTAGGTTCTACTGGGTTCTTTAGACTGTGGTTCTACCGTGAGGTTCCAGTGTAGGATATCTGTATTATTATTTACAAAATAATCAATTTAAAAAAAAAAAATGAAATAAAAAGACATGTTTTCTCTTATAATTAAGAAACAAAAACAATAAACAATCGCGTCCCACAAAATATGTTATTTTTACTTTAGCAAATATTGGAACGAAGTTTATTAGTGGAGGTCAAAATTTCTTCGGAATAAAATAAACCAGTCGCTGGAATTTGAAAGGGAAATGAACTGTGGGTGAGTATTCTTAATTGGTGAACTCTTTGGAAAAGTTGGAGGGGAATTAAGCGACCAATTTGCATGGTGACTATTTCCTAACTCGCCCGAACTAAGTTCGAACTTCGGAGCAATCTCTTAATCTGGTGGATAGACGTTTGCATGTAGATTGGAATAAGTTGTGCTAGTTTTCTGAGAAAAAAACATTGCAAGGGAGCTTGTACTACTCGAATGGCTAGCATTAAACTAGTTAAAATTTATCTTCAAGCACAATGACTTTCCATCACGTGGACGGAAAGTCTAAAACATAATTCACGAATATAGTGTCCTGGGTTGACCGATACTCATATACCAACAATGACGAACTTGAGATTTTGTTATACAGACTCTATGTCGCCGCGCTAAAGTCTAATTTAGATTGAGAAGTCTAGAAACGCATATTTTGTCACTTGGAGTAATTTTGAAAATCGAAATTATTTTTATCGTGCAAGGGGTTTAATTAGATCTCATTGAGCTCGGAAGTTTTGAAGGACTGACGCTACATCCCGTTGATACTATAACAAAGATCAAGCCCCTAATAGTGTGTTTTGTTAGGCTCTCTATATCAATTTCCATTCTGAGAAAAATGATTTTGTACGCAACTGAGTGTCATGTTTGATTAATAACAAATTTATTATCAATATATCTGGGGGCACGGCCGTGCACCCGCCATGTGAGCCAGCGGGTACGGCCGGGACTATCTTTTCTCGAAGACATTCGTCGGGTTTTTAGATCCTCATATATACTTTATCTATAAATGAAACATAATAGAAGTATAAGACTGTGAATTACTCAAAATATTGTACGCCCGAAATGGGTAGACAGTGATACCAAGCTAATTTATAACACCATAATGTACCATTTTTATGCAATAAAAAAATGATTGTCTGTACAATCGGTTTACGGACGATAATTTTACGTGATAACGATGCGTCACAAGCCGAACGCTTATGTCGATCGTGCCTCTCTATCGCTTGTTCTGCGCTCTCGCTTGCACGCTCGGCTCAGGCGGAACGTGACAATGAGTTATGTTTTTTCGTGCGTGCAGCCGGTGTTCATCGATTCATATGACGTTATCACGTCAATAAATCTGATTCTGATTATGTGTATAATGGGAATCTACTCATAAGCTTAATAGATAGAAATGATAGCTAAACTAACCTAACAATGTCAGTCTGCAAACATGTCCCTATCTCCCATTAATGACCTCACCACACACCAAAGGAGGGGGTCCATAAAAAAATCATTACACAGCACAAAGCAGTGTTCAGACATGCCTTGGTGCCTTTCAAAGGCTTTTCAGACGCCGCATTATGTCGGTGTTTTCGAGGGAAAAATGCATTCGGTGGTTCCGGAATTAGTGGAGGGAACGAGCTGATGGTAGATTGGAAGGGGGAAACTTAATTACAAAAATACGGTATATTTTTTTGTGAAATATTTGTGTATTTTTTATCGCAATCTTCTAACGCAGTGTTAAAGAATGGATCTTTTTTTAACATTTGGTTAGGCAACAGTTTTTTTCCAATTCTTCCGGGGTTTTTTCTTATCTCTTGGCAATATTTTTTCGCAAGGTCTCCGATTGACTACCAACTTGCCTGATGTTAGTTAGAATAGAATAATGTTTTTTTTTGAATACACGATCAGCTGCGACATAGTCATCTTTCAGAAATGTAAGTACTATTTTTTGGACTCCTTAACCTTCAACGAACTTTTTCATAAATAAGTGATTTTAATAAAACTCTTTGATGGACAAACGACCTCATACAAGTGGCGGGAAGACGCTGGATGCAAGCCGCTTCCAATCGGTCTTTTTGGAAATCCATGGGGGAGGCCTATGTCCAACAGTGGACTTCTTATGGCTGAGATGATGATGATGAATAAAACTCTTTATATAAATATAATAAAAATCTTTATTATAAAGATCGTTCGTTTAAATAAATTGTACAGTAGCTTTGTAGTAGTAGTACTTGTTCACAAAAACGTACAATCAACAGCATATCAATCGTAACGCAAGCGTGACTTATACGAAAATCGCTCTTATACAGTCGGGTATTTTGGTTTTATTTATTATTATATTTAATTTATTTAAAATTATACATTTACGTATCCCATGGGACAAATTAATTATCATATATTCATTGTAAAACAGCAGCTTCGCGTATACTTTCCTGTGAAAACTAACATAATTATCATATTTTATACTTAATCAAATATAATATCGAATGTAATAGCCACGTTAAGAAATCAACCTAGTTATGATGTTAGGTATTTTATTTTTCATTATAATATTTATTTTGTCACCACTCATAATTCATTGCCATATTAAAATTAATAGAGTTTAATAAATAAAAAAATAAAATAAAAAAATATAACAAATGCAAAAGCTACGTTAAGAAATTGCTCGTATGATGTTAGGTATTTTGTCTATCTTTATATATATATTTTTTCTGTTCTTTATTTCTTTGTCACCATTAATAATTAATTATTGCCATATTAAAATGAATAAAGTCCATTGTAACGTTTACGACTGAAGTTGTGACTCGAGCTACATATTTTTAATAGCCCGTTCGCGTGATCGCGAATAATATTCATTATTTTCACAAAAGTGTCCATAAATTAATACAAAGTACGTTAATACAGATTTAACTTTTTATTTCGCAATTAATAACGCACCGATTCTTATTTTATGATCCAGTGAATGCTATGGAAATGGCTGTTGACGTAGATTTAGTAAATTAGATGACGCATGTTCCTCTCTCGATCATTCAGTACGCGAGGAAAATATGTAGCTATATTTTTTCATTTATTTTTTAATAGGCTTACGTTTTACCGCCAATGATAAGAATAGCTATGGCGCTCCCATGTGGCCACTTATTAACTGACTTCAGAAAAGGAGGTTATAAATTCGGTTGTACTTTTTTTTTATTTTTTTTTACCTCCATCCTCATAACTGAGGAGCTATTAGGGAGAAACCGATTTGGATTTTTATATGAAAAGACATACGAGATTAGATTGGTCCCATAAAATTTTATCAAAATCGGTTCAGATTGTGGTTTCAAAACAAACTTATCGCGAAAAAATATGTCGTTCAAATAAGTACATTGATTTGGGTATTTTGAAGTCGGTTGTTTCAATTTTTTTAAACTATATTTACAATTATAAAATTCCTGAATGTATTTTTAATTTAAAAAAAACGAATAATGGTCCACATTTGAAATTTCAATTATTAAGGAATTCCATCGTCAACATTTTTATTGTTTAGAAAATAAGTCAAATTAATTATTGTAACTGTGACAGATGCTCAATAACTCAATTATTTCTATGAAAATTTTGACATGTTCTCGTCACGCATAACCAAAAATTAGTCTATGCTAAATCAGTGGCGATAAAGCTTAAAATAGCGTCATAACCTTCGCTTTACAATCGTTACAATATTAATGGTTGGATAAATCAAATGAAGCTTTAGGGAGCACATACACTGGCAAATTACATTTTAAAAAACAATCTATTGTCCAGGTTAAAAGTTAATTAAAAATGGTATAAAGTTAGTATAAAATGAGAAATTATTGCGCGAGATAAAACCTCATTGTTGATTCCATATGAAAAGAAATCAAAGTGACAAGTGCACGTTTGGTGACAGTTAAGGCCTTACCGAAAAAAGGTTACTTAACTTTAACCAACGTCTTAAGTTCTCTGTCTTCTTTCCGCAAGTGTCATTACTTGTCAGCCAGAAGTTGACAAAATATGTTAAGCATTGCAGTTAACTAACGTTTTTCGGTAAGGCAATTAGTGTCATGTGACATACACTTAAAATAGAGTAAACGGCAGTATTAAAATCTCTTTGGATCAAGAAAATAGGTCTGTACCACTTACTTATTTGAACTTGGTATGTGAACGCCTAGCATTACAGGATATTCCTACTGTGTATTATACCTTAAATAATTTACGTGAAGTTTCAAATATTCTTAGTTAAAGCACATTTTGTTGCGTCATTAGCTTTTGTATCAGTACTCATGTTCATGTGCCATGCATGCATAGGAGTACAGAAGCCCCGGTGTGCGAGTGAAACTCGTACTTTATTTGTTATTGTTACATTTATGTTTTTGTATATCTTGTTTCTTGTATTCAGTGATTGTATTAAGCGATACAAAAGCGAACAATAATCTCAATAAATTGTAAGTTTCAAAACAACTTCTTTTTCTAATGTACGAATTGGCTACGTCCCAAAATAATACTTGGAAACTTCTCACTTTGTGTCTCTGATTAAATTTAATTTGACACTTGACAGACGCACTAAATATTCTATTACCTTATCTACCTTCCCGATGGACTACGAAAATAATTTAACTCTCAAATTTATGAAAGAAAGAGGGAAATGTTTCATACTCTCCGATAATTTTAGTGAGCTTTATGTTTAAAATGTAGATTCTGTGACATTAGTATGTAATACTATTCACGTCTTCTGGGGTAGTAGTCCAATTACTTTGTTCCGCACTGATGCAACTTTTTAGTAGCAATACCTACCTAGTCCGGTGGAGCTAAGCACCTCCACCGGACTTGCTATCTTTTGGTGGACATAGTTCAGTTGTTAATGCGGCTACAGTTGCTCCTCTCTGTCTAGTCATTTCGTTGCAAAAAAATGATCATGATACATGTGATCTAAGTAAGACACGGTATGACATATGACGGTAGACATGTATGCTAGTTAAAAAAAATGTAAGCTTAGTTAAATAATTAAATGTATTAGCTTATGAAAGGCACGGACCCTGAAGTCTGTGGAGCTCAAATTTTTTAAATAATATAAAAAAGTAGACACGAAATCGTAACCGGAATAATATACCCATTTAGAGTGTAGTTCTTCCATCGTCCGTCTCACTCGCGCATCCCTTATTTTTAAAGATATAAAATGACTGCATGAACTTATAAAAAAATCGTCGTTTGTAAAACTAGAAAACAACATCACAAATATTCGTAAAAAAAATCAATTTGATCCAACTTAATTTTCATACATAAAAATCATTTACCGAATTTATTAATGCAAAAATGTTTTTTTATGTATGAAAATTTACTTGGATCAAATTGAAGTTTTGTCGAATAATTGTGATGTTTGTATATATTTGTTTTGTAGTGTTACAAAAGACGATTTTTTTTTAATAAGTTCATGCAGTCATTTTATGTGAGTATTGCGCAATGAAAATGGCTGGTGGAAATTTCACACAACACCATCTAGCCCAAACTAAGCTAATCTTGTACTATGGAAACTAGATGATTGATAGAATACAGATAATTTATTTTTGTAAATACATACTTATGATACATAGAAACACCCAGACACAGAACAAACATCCATGCTCATCTCACAAATGTTTGCCCTGGCTGGGGATTGAACCCACGACCTACAGCTCAGGAGGCAGTCGTACTACCACTAAGTCATGACGCCTGTATAATAAACAGTTTTCAGATATTTTTATGAAAAATTACATTGTACAATACAAAATAGTATGTCCTGCCGCATCAAATATAGTACATACTTACTACGCGTCTTATACATCTGCGATCTGTTCAGGCCTTTAGCTTTTTAGGGGTAGAGATTCTCATTTTGTTTTGGAGCACATGGTACCTATGTTTGACCAGTTGGCAATTATAGCCGTATTACTGTGACTGTGTATACCTAGGATACAAATCATCTTTATAAAACGGAATCTCGCCGCACTAAAGGGGGTTACCATAAATCATGTTTACAAGCGAATAATTGTTCGTTAGATCGAGTTGGGACCGAGACAAAGATTTCAATGGGTAACGGAATTGGCGCTGTCCGGCTACGAATGGATAGGAATTTATGATCAGCGGGCTAGCTGCGAATGTTTACGGTAAAATTATAGTTCCGTAAATTTTCACAAATTGCTAAGTTTCCCTTGCTTGCTTGCCTTCGTGTTTATTTGTTTTTGATCGAATTTATCCGATCGCAAGAACAATGAAATGGCCATTTACTATTTTGAAATATTTCCATACTTTAGAAGAATTTCGTTCATGCGATATAATGGGGACTTAGATATCGTGCGAAAGGTTCCGTGTTCTTTACATAAAACCTTCGTAATTTCCACTAAGACTCCATACTTCAATCCACTAAGCCCTCTTGTGATTGAAGTAGACAAGTGGAAGTGAATTTCATCCTTCTTCATTCAACCGGTCACTATACCAATATTGAAACTTTATGAATACAAGCTTCAGGCCATCCTATAGATTTGTTCTACTATCAGAGACCATGATGCACTTTAGTTGCGTCTTCATACTGTCAAGATGTGTAAGGACTATGCGTTCCAGTTTACACGTAGTATGGGTAACGTACCTTTTACTAGATACATGCGTACATATAAGGATTTGAATCCTAGATAATGCGTACCCATTCTCTTTGATGCATGGCCATAGTCACAAGTAAAACATGAGCAAGTCTGGTCTGGTCGCAAGCTTAGTTCATGTGGTAACTTGTGGTCAAAATAAGCAGTCAGGTAATTTTTTTTCCTTAAATATACTTACATAGAAACTCATTGTAAATTTGAGTTATAATAAAATAAGTTATTTTTCTTTCTTTCAGTGTTATATATTTGCATATTTTTTTATATTAGATATACCTTATTGACCACTAACTCGCCATGTTAAGCGATGGTGTGGCTGAGGATAAAGCTCGTCGATCTAAAAAATATCTATTCATTCTAGCCTTGAATTGGTATTACAAGATTGTAGTTCTTGGTTGTAGGAAACAGATATAGAAATATGGGGCTATGGAGAGGGCTATGCGGGGTCTCTCTACGAGATCGTATCAGAATCAAAGACATCCGTAGACGTACAAAAGTCACCGACATAGCACAGCGGCTTAGCAAGTTGAAGTGGCACATAGCAATGTAGAACTGACGGCTGATGGGGCCGAAAAGTTCTCGAATGGAGACCACGAACCGGCAAGCGCAGCGTAGGAAGACCAGTCACAAGGTGGACAGAAGATATCATACAAGTGGCAGGAAGACACTGGATGCAGGCCGCTTCCAACTGGTCTTTCTGGAAATCCATGGGGGAGGCCTATGGACATAGGCCTAGCATAGCAGTGGACTACTTGTGGCTGAGATGATGATGAGATATGCAAATTATCTATTATGCATAGATGTAGTAGATACAGTGGTATACGGTTTCAATTGTGTTGTAAGTAATCAGCGTTTGTCGCTTTTATAAGTTAGCCAATTTAGTTGTTATTTTGAGGATTCAAGTTGGTTAGAGAAGTTTTGGCGGGAACGTCATCGAAACATGTTGTTGCTTTGTTTTATTTTTCTAAACTTGTGTTATTTTGGATATTAATGCGATAAAAATGGTGGTGTTTTATTCATTAAGTGTTCGATCAAGTACATGAGTGTGGGCAAGTGAAATGAAGCAGTGAAACGTGTCATTTTACGTTGTCGACAAAACTCCATAGAAGCTTTTAGTAAAGTCGCCGCCACTTTACTGAAGCAGGACTCGACTTATAAATTGACTGTATACGTGACTTATATTGTGACTAGAACATTTACAACTTGTTTTATTCAAGAAACTTGAAAAAAATCCTAATATTTGACACTGGCAAATGCTTTAATGCGGGTCCAATACAAAAAAGAAGAAGAAGATATCACGGCTATACAATTTCTGATTGTAATCTTAGACGTCTATCACTACAGTTTTTTTTAATTTAGTCGTAACTCCGAAGTTGATGATTTGAAAGTTTACATTTTGAAAAATCAACTTTGGTATCAAAACATCGGCATCGAATAGGCATAGCTATCAAAAAAAAAGGTAGATAACTATGCTTTAAAAACAACCTGACAAAAAAGGTCGATTTACGATTTTTGTTGAACGAATAACATTTTTTTTTATTCAATTTATTTTGATATGAACCCGTTTTTTTCATCGACTATTATATTTTTTCAATTATTTAAGAACTAAAATACATTAAGACTGTAACATGGGTATATTATGTCATTTTACTAAATAACCTACCAACCTCAAAGCTACACTGAGCCATTTCAGAATTGTTCTAAGTTTTATTAACTAGATTAGCTTCCACGGTGCATACAAAACAGTAATTTGTCTAACAAAACCTCTTCAGCAGTGTACTGTGTGTGGAGAACGAGCTTTTGGTGCTTCCCATGGAAATACACAGTGTGTGCCAGATAGGAGATACCCCTGGTTGTACTTGTGTATTTAACCGACTTCAAAAAGGATTAGGTTCTCAATTGTACTGCATGTTTTTTTTGTATGTTTGTTACGCAATTATTTTTCCAATTTACTAAGAATTTCTTTTAATGTTTATTTATATGTTTGGTAGGTCATACTTTAGAGGTGGACTCATATAAAGTTTATCAAAATCAAATTATTATTATGGTTCTTCAAATAAAATAACTGGAAATAATATGTCGTCTTAATAAACGAAATTGCGTAATTAGAAGTCGGTTGTTTCAGTTTTATTAACTGTTATTATATTTACCCGACTACGCAAGAAGGGTCGTGTTTTTCGGGTGTAGGTGACGGGCATGTACAAATATTGGTTTATGTAGTAAACCTTGTACAGCATAAATAGCTAGTTGATGATTTATGGGACAATCTTGAAAGTATATTGAATCCAACAAACAAAAATAATATTCAATTTGACTATGGACAGAAGAAATTGATTAAGTGAAATATATAATTTTTCTGATGTCAATAAAAAATTAATAATAATATTTTTTATTCAACATTTCAGTTTTCTTTAGTTTGTTTAAGTTATCTGTATTATTTTAGGTTATTTTAGTTTAGTTTTATTTAAGTACAAATGTAATTACAATAAAATAATAATTGTACGATCTAAAGGTGCTCCCTCACCGGGAGCATTCACGTGTAATGTAACATAATAGATTCGACTTTGAGCATTACATTACAATACTACCTCCCTGACTGACGAGCATTCGCGTGTAATGTAACATTATTGATTTGATTTGACTTTACCTCCTCGTTTTGTATCATTACAAGGTGCGCGCTAGTAATGCTCGGTTTTCCTCCCTCACTGATGTAATGCTCGAATCTGTAACGTTACATTACAAGTGAATGCTCCCGGGAGCACCTTAAGTGAAAAAAATAAAAATATTAGTATTAAAAAAAAAACTACGTGTCACTCACGCCTGTTTTGAGCCGAAATATCCGACTATAGTTTCAACCGCATTCGGCGGTCTTTTTCAAAGGAGCAGCACACACGTCACTCTCGGTTGGTGACGCGCCTTGCCCGTAGTTTTTATTTAAAAATGTGTGAAAACCACGTTAATTTCCATAATTAGTAGTTTTGTTAAATAAATAAATAAATCAAGATTTTGATTCCATAAATTTTGCTTCATAGCAAGAGCGTCCTTTCCGCTCATGAATTAGATTTCACCCCGTATATAATATAGAGTAAGAAAAATAAACAATCAATTAAACTCGTACTCTCACATTTACTTATATATTATTGTTATTATTATTTTTTTATCAGCCCTGTTTGTACAAACTGTCCCACTGCTGGGAACGGGCCATCTTCTCATTGTGAGATGGGTTAGGCCATAGTCTGCCACGCTGGCCAAGTGCGGGTTGGCAGACTTCACACATCTTCAAGATCATTGAGAACTCTCAGACATGTAGGTTTCCTCACGATGTTTTCCTTCACCGTTTGAAGTTGGCGGCAATCAACAATACGCACATAACTTCGAAAAGACAGAGGTGCGTGCCGTGGGATTCGAACCCAGGACCTGCGGATCGCAAGTCAGACGGTCTCACCACTAGGCTGCCGGAAACTTCATATTATTTTATTTTTAATTATGCAAATTTAAATCTCGCAGAAATGAAACCCTTTCTTATTTTATAACTTCCTACCTTATCTAAGACAATATTTTGACAGAAACGTCAACATTTTTGCAATTTTGAACTCGTGAATGTATTCAAAAGTTCCAGCCCCAACCATATTCTTTAGATTCGAATAAACAAAGAATAGCAAAAAATCACGACAAAGGAAAAATATAGCCACAACCCTTGGGGAACGCCTCCCCTAATGACGCGAGATTTTTTCACGAAAATCAACGTCAAAAGAAGTCTGATAAGAGTAAATTGAAAATAAAGTAACAATGAGTATTTGACGATGAATGTAATTGTGAATTAAAATATTTGGAACGGATTTTTTGAATATAAAATATAATTACCGACGACGTACCAAAGGAATAATTATAGTTTAAGAACCTGAAAAAAACCGACTTACGTAAATTTAATAGAATAATATAATATAAATTAAATAAGCAATATGTATTTTACTAGTTATTTTGTTATAAAAACTAAAGTACTACATCGATTTTGATAAAATTTGTATGGGACTATCTCTGAAGTATGATCTACCAAATACAAAAATAATTATCAAAATAAATGCATAATTGGTTGATTATCAAAATAAATACATAAATGCGTAATCGGTGAGCAAACACACAAAAAAAAACATACAGACTGAATTGATAACCCCCTTCTTTTTGAAAGTCGGTTAAAATGGGATAACGCTGATGTGAGCATACACATGTCGTCGCCCATAATTATTTTCTTTTGAGAGTAATGTTGTCGTTCGATACACAAAAAGTAACTAGAGGAGAAAATAGTTTTCTTTCCCTAAACATAACCCGATTTTTCTTATTTAATTGGAATCATAAACGGGTATGCCATTACGATTTGCTTTTTTACAGACCGAATTTATAACCTCCTTCTTTTTGGAAGTCGGTTAAAAATGCGTAATTTACTGTCGATAATTATGGGACCGACTTGGAAGCTTTCTATAAACGCCAATAATTCACGAAACACAATGACGAATGACGGAGAAATTCGTGTACATACATAAAAAAATATATACTACGAATTGATAACCTCCTCCTTTTTGAAGTCGGTTAAAAATTGCCGTGACAACCTATATTTACTTTATGGACGAGAACGCAAATTAATTATCACATTAGTAAAAAAAGCATTTAAAAATGTTAATTATAATTTTACAAACATTATTACTTAAGCCTACGTTATTAAACATTTCTCTATATAAAAAAAAAACAATGAAACATTATAAAAACTTAAACCTAGATATAGCCGCTGCAGCGAGGCAGGGCCCAGGTTGCTGGTTGTAGGGACTATAGGCCATGGAACCTTCTGACAATGCGTGTCGTGTCTAGGACGATTGTTTTCTGAAACTGACCAAATTTCGATTTTCAAACGAGAGCCTACAAAATAAATCAGACATAAAAAGCGAGATACAAAATGAGAGAAAATAAAAAGAAAATGCGCGGCCAAATGCGTGTCGTGCCAATGTCATGAAATTTTCATTTTTTACTTTTCTAAATACATTACAATAATTGATCAACTATTACTCGTTTACTTGTAAAGTCTACTTAGCCGTGATAGTTTCCCTTCTAATTTAATCATTTAAGATTTTTAAAGTCAACGGTTCAACACTTGACTTTAAAAAAAAAGTATTACCTCAAAGTTTACTATTTCTCAAACGGATCCCTAAATTGAAAAATTGTTTTCGCGCATTCTCAATTTTATTAATACCTATATCTAACGATACCTCACACGATGGGGTAAATGAGAAATAAAAAATACATGTACGGAAGGTAACCAAAAAATATATTTTTTAAATAAATAATATAATTTAGTTTCAACAATTTCTTTAAAATAACATAGATTTGAACAAAATATTTACCATTTTTATTAATGATGAAAATGAAAAATATTGGCTGAATAGATTGCTTACCAAAGTTTTTGATCTATGTAAAATAAAATTTACTCATTTTTTCTGTAGCTAATTCGTGTTTTCATTTTTACTTTCCTTGTATTCGTAATGATAAGCACAGTGTTTACCTCGGGTTAAAGACTTATTTAGTCCCTCGAACTATTGGCGCCCTCACCTCGTTCGTGCGCCAAACCCCGTCTTGGGCCTAAATAAGTTACTTTCACCCCTAGGGTTACAATGTACTATTTTTTCATAATCTTATTCTACAATTTTCTCGGCATAACTAATATGCAAAGCCATGCCAAATTACTGATTTTTAGTACCAATAGTCTTTGAGCAAAGCAGTGGACAGACAGACAGATGGATATGGCGAAACAATAAGGGTTCCTTCAGTTCCCTGGTTTCTACGGAACCCTTAAAACGACGAGGGAAAGAGGTAGAAATAAGTCAACTTGGAGGATTTTTATTTTATGTTCTGTTTGATAAGTACAGTGCGTCAAAGACCTTCGTCACAGAGGGTATAAATTAATTACGAGGCAGTATTATTTCCTGCGCGTACGGGTGTACGGGTGTTGAGCTTTTTTTATACAAACGACGTGTTCATTTGGATTTAAAACCAAAAAGGTTGATTGTAGTTTCAAGAACACGGTACAACTTTAGGATAAGCCGAGATTTTTTGTTATCTTTATTGAGATAATCTACAGAAAAAAACAAGTTTTTATACTAAAATAACAACAAAATAACAAACTGTAGGGCTGGCTATTTTAGTAGTACTGCTAAATATTAATATCAAGTTGAGTTTACGTTTTTGCGAAAAGTATGCGCAGAACCACCGAACAATTTATTTAGCTGAGCAACAAAATAAATATAGATAGAAAAAATAAAATATTACAAAACATAAAAAATCATTTTAATCACAGGAGTAGCTACTTGTATTTATACGTTTTATCATACACATATTTATTTACTAATCTTAAGCTTTACAGGACGACTACCTTCTGTATTCGATCCTTATCCCAAGCGAGCGAGAGGCTCTTGAGATGTTGTTTTGGTCATGTTGATTTGATTTTATGATTACAAATAAAAAACCTACAATACTTGGAGTACTCAGGAAGTAAAGATAAATACCACGATACACATCGAATTCGGTCAAATTGTTTAGGCTGTAAGAGATAAGAAATATTAATATATATGTATAGATCTATCGAATTTCTGGCATGCACCTCTCTTTTCAATAGTAATTACAGTTTAAAAAACTAAAAAAAAAAAAAAAACATTCTTCCACTTATTGTACTTAGGTATTGTCATCGATCCTCGATAAGTCTACAAAGTTTGAGTGAAATCTGACCGTTTGAAGTGGGTCAAAATTAAATCCAAAAGAGTAGGTTACAGACAAAAGGAGTTACAAACAAACAATCAAACAAACATGCATACAGGTGAAGCTAATAAAAGCGTGTTAAAAAAGTAAGTCAGGCAAAAAATACAGTGAATATTTATTTTTAAGTCAATTAAAAAGCATTTTATCTTTTTTTATTTTATAATACTCAAGAGTGTAACAGTTTTTCACTAAACAGGAAATATTCTATCTGGTAGAGTTTACAAATAGCTGTGTACAAAGGGCCCGGTAGAGCGACATTTCTCAACGTTGCTTTTATTAAACGTCTGATGTAGTTTGTCACTAGCACAATAAAGGCCCGCGGTCCAGGTAGGAGGCGCGGTGGTACGTATGTGCCAAACACATAAAATCGTATGTAATAATAATTTATTAAATATTTCATTATAGAAGTAACAAGCTTAGAATGCGAGTCACCTCTAGCTAAGTCAAACTGAAAAGCATTTTAAGGTCAGTTACGTCAATCTGCCTATCATACGACAGTTAGGCAAATATCATAACCGAACTTTTGTCAGTAAGAAGGTTCCTTAATATTGTAAAACTATAAACCTAATGAACTTGCTCATTTCGTCTCATTGTTCAAAAATATTGAGGCAGGTGATGACTCGCTATTAAATCCCCCCGCCCCTAATAGATTCGCCGCATATTCAAATGAAATCAAAATTGTTTATTGCCACAAAATGTACATGATATAGTTACAAAAGTGCGTCAGGCTCCGGACTAGGATTCTTGATTAGAAAAACAAGTATTTTGGTATGTGGATAGATGATCGAACTATTGTATTTGTTTTCATTAGTGGAATTTCACAAATCGGGGCTATTGAGATGACATGGTTATGACTTATTTATTTATATTATTATGTTACTTCCGGTAACAGTAGATGCTCATAGTGTATTTATCGATAATCCGCTCAGATCACTTCAGTCCCAGTTTAATTGTGCGTGCCTATAAATTTTTAAGCAAGCTGAACGAAGAATGAAATAATAAACGAAAGAATAAACATTCGTAATAGGTTCAGGTAATTTAGGTGTTTCAAATAAGACACAATTTTTTTTCTAAGGATTTGCACTACATCGTAAATATCTATACCTACGTTTATTTACTTTACGGTTTTTGACTAACGCGCGACAACCTCCCTCTTAAGATCCAGCGGGTTAACGGACAAGAGCAACATTACTCGTATCAATGTTAAAAATAAATTACTCCAAAAAAATGTGAGGCACTGCTAGTTAAACGACTCCTAAACGACCGACGATTCTGTTACACCACGGATAAAAAAGAAAAGAGATAAGTCGAGATTATGTTGACAGTTACTTACCTAAACGGCTCTAAGTCAAGAGAAGATAAAACGTTTTCAACGTCGCATCTAGGGAGTTACTCTTAAAAAGGTATTGTTGTTATCTATCTTTATCTTAAGCGGCCAAGACTGTGGCAAGAAATAACTTATCCGTTCATTTCATTTAAAGGTGTTTTTTTTATAACTTCTTGCAATTAAATAGTTATTTATGATAAAAGTGCGTACAATTTCTTGGTTGTACTTGCCAACCCAACAACTCTTGCATCGAGATGGGCAGATGACCTCATACAAGTGGCAGGAAGACGCTGGATGCAAGCCGCTTCCAATTGGTCTTTTTGGAAATCAATAGGGGCATAATCAATAAATAAATAGGCCTATGTCCAGCAGTGGACTTTTTATGGCTGAGATGATGATGATGATGATGACTTGCCAACCATCTTAGAGAAGATGGTTGACAAGTACCACCTGCATAGGACCCGGTCATCAAATTAATAAAATCTCAGACTCAACACAGATCTGCGGTAGCTGTTGATACAGTAAGAGACTACGGCGTGCATAGGAACATGTTGCATAAATAATGTTGCAAAAATAGTAGGCGGTAGTAATTAATAATTTCATAACAAAAAACACAACTCTCATCTAGTCTCACCTGTGACCATGACCGCTGCAATGTGTTCGAAACGTCAGGTCATAAAGTTTTGAAAATATACACGATGAATCCGTTAAAATTTGTTTAATTTCAACGTTTAAATGTATATGAATAAGATTTTTAAATTTTATCTATATAATATACCTTTAAACGAGCAATTCTTGTATACTTATATATATATAATCTAAATCGCGGAAACGGCTACAACGATTTTAGTGAAATTTGGTTTGTAGGTAGATTAGGGGACGATAAATCGATCTTGCTAGGTTTCATTTTTAGTGAACCCGGGTTGGCTCATATTTTCAGTCGTTTAAAACCGTTAGTTAGTTCAACTAAATATTACATAACTTGTAATTCAAACAGTTTCCATCCATGCAAATGAACATAACTAAGTGTACCAGTTATGCATAATCCATTCGTAGCTTTGCCGTTATTCCGTTACGCCGCTATTTTCTTAGCTGCAATAACGGACGCCGTTTTAATTAAGTCTTACGGGGAAACAAGGCTCATAATAACTCGGCCATATTTGATGCTTGCACACTCGAATTACGTCGGTTACAGTGCCGGCCGGGAATACTACCGCTTCCATAAATATTACTAACAAGCAATTAATATAATACTTTTTCATCTTACTAGCTCGTAAAGTTACGTTCCCAAGGCTAATATTGGCGTGGAAAAGTTCATTTTGCTCCCTAGGGCGGAAAGTAATTTCAAAATTCGAATACGACGGAGCTCTACATTTTCAATACAAAAAATTCCAAACTCTTTGTATAATACCTTCACAAAATGAAGAAAAATAGTTCAATTCAAGGAGGTTGCTATCTTAGCTTAAAGAAACACAAAATTTTATATTAAAATAACTTAGACATTTTGTATATTTACGAAAAATGTACAATTTACTTTCTCTTAGCAGTGTTTTGAATTTTTAGAACCATTTACACGAAAAAGGTTTGGATGAGTAAAGAAGAATGCGACCTATGCGAGTTGTGTCAAGAGCCAAATAGAAGAAAAAAAAATAGATTAAAAAAAAACTTTTTACTACGTAATTTTGTTGTAAATAATGTTCAAAATTAATGAAATGTGTACATAAAAGTGAACTCACGTGATTATAATGTAACTTTAGGACTAGTAAAGTTGCATAAATGCACCCTTAGTACGGAAGCCTAAAAGCCAGCAATTTTTTTTTAAATACTTATTTTTCTGATTCACCTACTTAAGGTTTCTAAGTGCCCCAGTTGCATCTTAACAACAAATGTAGAAAAAACTAGCTGAACCAATATTTTTGCTCGCAATTAGAAACGTAAGTGCAGTTGAGTGAAGATGATGGTACACAGCAAACAAGCCGGAAACAGGATATTGCACTACTATAGTAGAGCACACAGTAGAGCTTGCACTGCGCTGTATAGTCCGCACCAAACTTAGTGACCGCTCTTAAATAAACAATTACTCTTTACTGCTATACCTAAAATAAATTACTGTCATGCCTTTTTTAACCGACTTCCAAAAATAAGGAGGTTATCAATTCGGTCAGTGTGTTTTTTTTGTATGTTTGTTCATCGATTACTCAGCCAATTGTGCATTGATTGCGATGATTCTTTTTGTATTTGGTAGATCATACTTCAGAGGTGGTCCCATAAATATGATCAAAATCGATATTATCCATGTGCCTGTAGAAAAGTGAACAGCAAGTCGCGTATGTATTGTGTTGCGTATTTTGAAGTCGGTGTTTTCAGTTTTTTAAACTGTAACTACTGTCAATATGTTTTATGGGTATCACCTTGTTTTTTTTTTAATATTGAACATGATAGGAATTATTGAAATAATTTTCTTGATAATTACTGTTACAATGTAATACGGCCGCAGAGGGAGGATATTTAGGAGCCATGTTATTTTGAACACGCCGAAAAATATGTAAAAACCTTTGCGTATAGACTCTGGACGGTAAAGTAGGTACATAAAAGACAGTATTTATTTATTTCGCGATAGAGTACATCTTTGCGAGTATTTTTTTGCGGTATTAACGGATTTGTATGGGTTCTTTTTTCCGTAGCTTTAATGACATATTTTCACATATTTTAAACTACCTCTAATTTTGCAGAGATGGGTAAAATTTTATTCAGTTCGAACTCGAATCTCTCCATTGCGCCCAAATAGAAATGAACAAACCACTACATATTTCCATTTAAAAGCCACCAGTCACAAGAATCATACGATATTTTTAAAATGGTAGTTAAGATATCTTAATAGACACTGATGAGTGTGCTTTATAATGTGCATGACACTGTACTGCGGTGTATCGAGTTTAGTATTCATTGAGGTAGGTTGAATTTTGACTACTTGTAAGTTAATTTTAGTGAAATAGGAAATTGGGTTGGAAGCCTTTAATGGCTTTCATTTATGTATGCATGATACATAATAGCTGCTACTAGCTTAGTTTACATAATAAAACTATGAATAATCGTTTAGCGCATTTTTCATACAAAAACTATCTATATTAAAAAAAAGCTATTTTTGTAGTGTTACTGGCGCTTGAAATAAGGTCAAGTGTAGATAAAATACACGCAAAGTAGCTGTTCATGACTTATTTAGTTATTTATTGGGATAACAAGTGAATGCGTTGCGCAGAAAGCTATTTTTTTAATTTTATTCGATAATTTATTTATTATAACTTTGAAAAATATACCTGGCGCTTGAAATAAGGTCAAGTGTAGATAAAATACACGCAAAGTAGCTGTTCATGACTTATTTAGTTATTTATTGGGATGACAAGTGAATGCGTTGCATAGAAAGCTATTTTTTTAATTTTATTCGATAATTTAATTATTATAAGTTTGAAAAATATACTCTTTGTACTCACTTGTATTACGTAAGTTTAATTATGAGTGTTGTTTTGTTTGAACATTTTTATCCTCAAACAAAACACTCATAATAAAATTAAACCCGTCGGTTTAATTTTTTTTGTGGCAAGTGCCTTTATTAACTACAACAAAACAATATACAAACTCAACTAACTAAACTACTACACAAAAAGCATATCGATTATCCCAGACCGATAAATTGACTAAATTAATTTTCATACAGCAACATTTAGCCTCTACTACTACTGTAATGGTAACTGGATAACTGATAAATTCGTATATACAAGTACTATTTTTATAACTATATATACTCATGATACGTAAAACACAGACAGAACAGAAATCCACGATCTTCACACAAATATCATATTTCCTGGGCGGAGATCGAACTCATGACCTTTAGAAGGCGAGCCAACTGAGCTGGGAAGTTGGTCAATTATATAAAACAATCTAACAAGTACAATGTTTACAACAATGCTTAGAAGACTCAAAAACTCCGGACAAAAAGAAAACGGCTGAACCAATTTTCATGAAACAAAGCTAAGAAAACTATCGATGAATTCCGCTTTCAAACAACAAAAAAATAGATTAAGATCGGCTCATTCATTTGAGAGCTACCATGCCACACACAGATACACAAACATCAAACTTATAACATTTTTCTTTTTGAGTCGGGGGTTAAAACTGTATTAAAGCTGTCCAGCTTTAATACAGTCGATTATTTTGTTTCTCTTCTAATTTTATTTTATTTCATGCTTTTCGGAAAACAAACAGCTGGTCATACACAAAGTTGGTAAATTGATTTAGAACACAAAAAGCCATAACTTGTTTTCACCTATAGAATACAATAATATAAATAATGCGACCAGAGATTTTAGTTAAATAATATTTTTTGGATAATGAGACAAAATAGGCAGGTGCCGTGCTCTCATTCTGATGCTCCCACACAGAAGTACCGCATCTTACTCCTTGTGTGGGAGCATCAGTCAATAAACTAGTTTTCGAAGTCATAACAATTTCATATCAATAGCCTAGATTTGTTAAATTCCATATTATTCAATAGTTTCATTTGCCATCCATATAGGTACCTAGTTTTGTTTATGTAAAAAGAGCCTCTCAGTGTTAGCTTCGGCCCCACTGATGCCACCAAAAGACCGGGCTTGACCCGAGATTGTAGTTAAATAATAATTTAAATAGACACGTGTTTACTACACTTTTACCAAAAAATTGTTAAATTCTACTAAGCTAGTAGTCAACTGAATCCAAATCGAATAGTTTGAATTGAAAACAGCGCTTGCATTCTAAACAGTATATCACTAGCGCAGTACCAACTAGCACAATTTCCATGGGCGTTAGTCGTGACACATTTCCAATTCAGTCGCACGTCCCGTTGAAAATACATCGCTGGGGTCCTAGTTACAAGAGGACCATTGGTACCTATCTATACTAACAAAAGCGTATTAAGGATTCGCTCAACGCGCGCAGCTATCTCTCTCGTGTATCTCAACCTTTTTAAATATAATAATATAAAATCATTGAATAAGGATATAAGAAAAGTGAGAGGAGAATTTGTTATTTTTGAGAGGAAAAATATTTAGAAACAAGTTTTTCTTCGATATCTTTTAAGTTGGCTGAGGAAAAATAAAATATATGTTTTTCCAATTCCGTCGCCAGTATAAATGATATCTGATTAAAACTTTTTTTTAAATGTTTGCCCTCCCTAAATAAGCAAATAAAGCTATAACTTTTTTAATATCCCTACTGAATGATTTTATATGTTTAAAAATGTTGTGATGCGCGAGAGAGATAGCTGCGCGCTTTAATCTCGACCTTAACTTGACGTGGGGCTCCAAAACACGCAGCTAACTCAAGTCCAACCCCTAAGTCTAGTTAAAAGATATCGTTGAGAATCATTTTTCTTATTTTTTCATCAAAAGCAATTCTCCTATTTAAATAAACAATCCAATCTCTGATTTTTCTAATATTAATGATTTTATATGTTCAATAGTGTTGTGATGCGCAAGAGAGATGATGCGAGCTTTGAGCCCAACCCAAGAGCTAGTGTAGGCGACGGAAATCCGTCGCCATAATGTCCGTGTTATCATAATTACAGAGTAAATACTAAATGACTCATTATGAATTACTTGGAGCGACAATTAAATTTAGAAATTATTGAAAATCACACAAAATAAATACTATTTTGTTTTAATATGCACAGAAGCAATTGATAAAAAAAAATATTATCAAATTATCGGGTGTTATTTTGTTATATTTTATTATTTTGATGCCTAGGCTCAAAGGATGCTCATAAATTAGATTTCACTCAGTATAAACTTATATATTGGACCCATTTCTCGTTGAAATGCCTAAAATCCGTACTCAGCGATATCGATCGACATTCCTGTTGCGTACTGCACAAGAATGGAATTCGTTGCCGTCATCTCTGTTTCCTGAGACCTACAATCTTGGAATTTTCAAGGCTAGAGTGAAGAAGCTAGCTAAATTTAAAATTTAACAAAAAGTGTTCCCGAACAGACTCCAGAAACTTTCTGCTTCTACTCTGATGGTCTATGATGGTGTGGTCGAGGATTGAAATTTGAATGCTTTACTCTATACTGTAAGATATCTATAAAATTTTGCCCAGAAATTGCCAAGATTGTAGTTCTCTAAGAAACAGAGTAGGTGACGGGAAGTTTCACTCCTCTTCTATATTTTCAGGATATCTTATCATCAAAGAAGTCTGTTGGTTAGATATCTGCTGTGTCAAACTGCTAGGAAAATATAAATAAAGCGCAAGGTTCACAGACAAAAGTACATCAGTAATGAATGCAAATTGGTTAGACATTCGTTTTGTGGATAAGGTCAGACCACACCGGAGTGTCTTTACCCGCCTGTCCGAAAATAAGGATAGAGGGTTTTCAAATGTATGTGCTTAAGTGTCTGTTTGTAAATTGTAGACTAACGCTAACTAAAGCTCGACTGATTTTGATGTACGAGCAGTCAATAGAATCGTCTGTTTCACAAATTGTAAATGGCTAAATTTTTTTCTTAAACAATATGTCTAGCTCCCAAAACATAAAAACTTAATTTGTTGGAAATTACTAGGTAATAAGTAGATTTTTTTTAAAACGCCGCTAACATTTTTTTTTAGTTTTTCAACAAGTGTTTATAGTGGGCAAAATAACAGATCAATAGATATAACTTGGGTGTATTTTCTACGCAAGCGTGCTTCATGTTGGCCCTCAGCGTTATTCAATATCAGGCCAGTTAGCGGTCAAGTGCCAGCTTTTTAAGAGTAGTTTTGTCGCACACTCTTCTATACAAATAGGACAATTTTCTACTCTTATCTACTTTTAAGATTCTTTTTTATCCCATTGGAATCATAAATTACTATACCTCAAGGGTTGATTTTAAATATCGCTATAGTTCCTAAGTAATAATTAAAGTTAAAAGAACTGAAAAAGAAAACTACTTCAAAATACGCAATTTGTTTACATGGACGACGTATTTTCAGTTATTTTGTTATAAAAACCAAAGTACCCACTAAACCGAATTTGATAAAATTTATATGGGACCGCCTCTGATGTATTACCTACCAAATAAAAAGAATTATCAAAATCAATTCACTTTTGGAGGAGTAGTCGCTGAACAAACATACAAAAAAACATACAGTCGAATTTAGAACCACCGTCTTTTTGGAAGTCTGTTAAAAAAACTTAAAATGTTGAAAAAGCAGACTGTAGAAGCATAACCATTATCATTTTCAATATAAAAGTAGAATTACCGAAAACAGATCAATATTTATGGACAGAAACCAGGTTTCTGCTGTACCAAAGTACTGTTTGTATGAAAAACGCGTAATTTTACTGGCGAATGTTGCCTTAACAACTTTGCTCTTAACTGTGACTGTATAACCACTACCTTAGTGAGATAAAACCTTAAACCTGTTAGACACACCCTTACTCCGGCTGTTTCGGAAATTTATTCGCGCTTTTTGGGCGCCGCTTTGTGAAAGCATGGCGAGAAGTGAGAAAGGCAATTTGGTGCACACATGCAAAAAAGCACGCACACTTTTTTAAAAAATACCTGCCTGTAGCTATTTGTGGGATGAGCAGTTTTTTTTGTGTCTGGGTGTTTCTTTGTATCTTAAATATGTATTTACAACAAAAAAAGGTATCTTATGTGTTTTATCAACCAATTAGTTCCATAGTACAAGACCTGCTTAGTTTGGGCTTGATGGTATTTTGTGAAATGTCCATCAATATTTAATAATATTAAGAAATGTATCTTTACACAACAGTCCACCTGATACGTTAAGATACTGATATGTTAAGATACTGTGTGGTCTAAGAAGGCAAACGTTTCTAGCTTGGGTTCAACAATGATTTAAGATACTGAAATGTTAAGATACTGTGTGGTCTAAGAATGTAAACCTTTCTAGCTTTGGTTCAACAATGATTTAAGATATTGAGATGTTAAGATACTGTGTGGTCTAAGATGGCAAACGTTTCTAGCTTGGGTTCAACAATGATTTAAGATACTGAGATGTTAAGACGCTATGTGGTCTAAGAAGGCAAACGTTTCTAGCTTTGGTTCAACAATGATTTAAGATATTGAGATGCTATGATACTGTGTGGTCTAAGATGGCAAACGTTTCTAGCTTGGGTTCAACAATGATTTAAGATACTGAGATGTTAAGACGCTATGTGGTCTAAGAAGGCAAACGTTTCTAGCTTTGGTTCAACAATGATTTAAGATACTGAGATGTTAAGATACTGTGTGGTCTAAGAAGGCAAACGTTTCTAGCTTAGGTTCAACAATGATTTAAGATACTGAGATGTTAAGATACTGTGTGGTCTAAGAAGGCAAACGTTTCTAGCTTGGGTTCAACAATGATTTAAGATACTGAGATGTTAAGATACTATGTGCTCTAAGAAGGCAAACGTTTCTAGCTTTGGTTCAACAATGATTTAAGATATTGAGATGTTAAGATACTGTGTGGTCTAAGATGGCAAACGTTTCTAGCTTGGGTTCAACAATGATTTAAGATACTGAGATGTTAAGACGCTATGTGGTCTAAGAAGGCAAACGTTTCTAGCTTTGGTTCAACAATGATTTAAGATATTGAGATGCTATGATACTGTGTGGTCTAAGATGGCAAACGTTTCTAGCTTGGGTTCAACAATGATTTAAGATACTGAGATGTTAAGACGCTATGTGGTCTAAGAAGGCAAACGTTTCTAGCTTTGGTTCAACAATGATTTAAGATACTGAGATGTTAAGATACTGTGTGGTCTAAGAAGGCAAACGTTTCTAGCTTGGGTTCAACAATGATTTAAGATACTGAGATGTTAAGATACTATGTGCTCTAAGAAGGCAAACGTTTCTAGCTTAGGTTCAACAATGATTTAAGATACTGAGATGTTAAGATACTGTGTGGTCTAAGAAGGCAAACGTTTCT